>ML663455.1:698731-859185 GCA_007570785.1 Antilocapra americana | reverse complement strand
CAGAATTTTAAAACAAATTTTTTTAACTACATGAGTAATTCATAATCATTGTTCTAAAGCTCAAACAATACAGGGTGTATAATATAAACCCTGAGACTCAGCTCTCTTCTATCTCACTCCTCAGGAGGATTCACTTTAAGAAAAACTTGAGATACATTCTACCATAGCTTTGCTTATATACATATAAACATACGTACATATTTATATTCAAATGTAGTGATTTTCTTTTTACAAACTCAGATGATACTTAAATTGATTTGAAATATTCTTTTAAAAACATTTATTTATTCTAATTGGAGGCTAATTACCTTACAATTTTGTGGTGGTTTCTGCCATACCTCGACATGAATCAGCCATGGGTGTACATGTGACCCACTATCCTGAACCACCCTCCCACCTCCCTCCTCACCCCATCCTTCTGGGTTGTCCCAGAGCAGCAACTTTGGGTGCCCTGCTTCAGGCATCGAATTTGCACCAGTCATCTATTTTACATATGGCAATATACTCAACAATGCAGTGTGTCAGTATATGTATATCTTCCTGATTTGATGGCTGTACAATATTCCATATTACAAGTGTACCATAATTTAACAATTTCTCTGCATAATGACATGAAAAAGTCATGTTTGAGAAAAATAAAATAACTAAAATCACTTCATCATTCAGACTTGTCATTTAGTTTCAAACTTATTTTGAAACAATCAATACTGTGAATTTCTAAAATGAAAATTGACATGTAGCTCTAAGTAGTAAAAATTGCCTTTACAATTATGTCCCTTTGTCAAATAGTAAACTTCATGGACTCCTATTATTTGTAGTGTAAATAAGTATTTATTGAGCACCTGTTTGGTGCTATGCCCAGGAGGAGAGAGACAGAGATGAATAAAAATTGGTCTCCCTCCTCAAGGCCCTTACACTGTAGTAAATGGAAGACAAATATAGGCTCTTTCATTCAAATACATTATGGGTGACATAGAAATTGCCCAAATGAGCTTCCTGAATTAAGCAAAGTAAATTCAGCTTCCTAACTAGCCACTTAAATCAAACCCATTCTCAGGGTCTAATTTCAGTGGTGAACTCTCTGTGACATGAATCTATCCACTGAATTTCTTGTATTTTCCATGTAGCAAAAGAAGCATATTGTCCCCCATTGTCCTGTACTCTTATGGATATGTAGGTATTTAATGTGAAAAGTGAAAGTGAAAAAATATGGTATCTACATAGCAACTTTACCTATATAACATAGACATAAGATTACATCCATCAAAGCCACAAATATGTGAAAAGCAAGGAATATAGGAGCAAGTAATGTCACACATACTACTTACCTCCTTAATGACTTAAAGCCCTCTTTTCTAATAAACACCTATTCCTCATCTATTTAAGTACCTTCCACTGGATAATTCTCTTCACCTCTTACACCATCCCTTACATTTCCATTAGAACTAGTGACATTTCACGTGCTCCATAGTTGTGTGTTGCTAGTGACTACATAATGGACAGCATAGATCTACACTGAGTTCTCTGAGACCAAGGATTCTACTCTGTTCTTCACACAATTAGGCACTCAGGAATTTGCTTGTGGGTAAGTTATCATCATGCTTGCCTTAAGATCACAACAGGATATTCTTTGCCTTAAACTTTGCCTTGGGTAGAAAAGAAAGTGGAAAAAAATGTGATGAAGGGCAGAATGGCTAAGAAGGGTGGCTATGAGGACTGTGGCTCCAGTCAGACTCAAGTAATTCTGCATTACTAAAAAAATTTGAACTAATGTTTTAAGGGTAAACTGGTACCCTTATTATAGGTAAACTCATCAAAGGCCAAGGATTACTTTTCTAATTAGAATAGAAATTAATTACTACAAAGTGTTGCAAAAAAGCAATAAGAAATGCTATTTTAAGCAATAGATTTTCAGCACTTTTTGGACTAATGGTCCAGTCATCTCAATTATTGTCCACTTCCCTCATAGTTCAGTCAGTAAAGAATCTGCCTGCAATGCAGGAGACATGAGTTCGATTCCTGGGTTGGAAAGATCCCCTGGAGAAAGAAATGGCAATCCACTCCAATATTCTTGCCTGGAAAATCCCATGGACAGAGGATCCTGTTGGGCTACAGTCCATGAGGTTGCAAGAGCCGGACACGACTTAGTGACTAAACCACCATCTTGATTATTCCATCAGTTTTACATGTGACAGTGTTGGGCCACTTTCATATCCATTATTTCCTTTAGTTTTCAGAAGAACCCTGAGGAATAATTGTAACCATTAGCCCCATTTAGAAGATGAAAAACTCAAGGCTCACAGAGGGGAAGTGACTTGCCCAAAACCATAAACACTGTGGTTAAGTTGGTAGTAACGGCAGTTAAGACTTCAAAATCTTGCCCAAGTGTTCTCTTCCTGCAACAGGCTGTCTTTCATCAAAAGGGTATTTGGTCTGCTAAGATGATTTTCATCCAAAAGAATCCATGTCCAATTACAAAGTGATAGTTGGAAAATTATTTTTCCCTTTTCTAGCCATCCTTGCTAGAACACATCTATTCCAAAAGCAAAGAATATTTATAGTTTCTATGCCATGACTAGCAAAAAGCTCTGTGAAGGAAGGGCAGGGCACCTACTCACCTGGGAAAAAGTTCTAAAGTTGTACTGGAACACAGCCGTACTCATTCATTTATGTACTATCTATAGCTGCTTTTGTGATATAATAGCAAATTTGAGTGCTGTGACAGAGACCACATGACCCACAAAGCCTAAAACATTTAGAATCTGGGACACTACAGAAAGTTTTTTGATCCCTGCTCACGAGATGCCAGAAGATTTTTCCAATATTTTGATGAAATGTTTTTTTAAAAAAATGAGTTATAATTAACATACATTGTTATATTAGTTTCAGGTGTACAAATATTGAATTGATAAAATGACATTTTGAAGAACTTTCCACACTGAGCAAACTACTTCTCAGCTATGTAATTTGGGGCAATTCACATACCTCTGTTTCTTCCCATGTAAAATGGGTGTGATGTAGCTGTAAGGCACAATACAAAATCTAGCTACTGGTTTAGTGCATAGAACAATGATTGGTGTACAGTAACAAGATAGACAGGAAGACTCAGAACGGCTGCTCTTAAAGGAATCATTACTTTTCAGTACAAATTAAGGACCACTTTATTGCTTGAACTGCCTGAGAAAACATCCCCACATGTGTTTTAAGCAAGATTTCTGCAGGAATGACACAACTAGTTTCTCTGGAGAAATGGCATGAAATGTGTGGTGTTCACTAATTTATATATGTCTAAAACGAGTGTGGTGCATGATAATCTAATTATTCATTTAACTAGCTTCTTACAGGGTTGTGTGGGAGAATTGAATACACATAGGTTGAACACAGGCAGAATTTTCAAAGTAAACAATATGCTTAAAGTGTGCTGTTTGTTTAATGGCATAAAGATGATATGGAAGATTTTTAAACCACTTTAAAAATCAGATATTAAAAATCAAAATAATAAAAATCAAAATTAAAAAATATTTAAAAATTAACAATAAAAATAATAAAATAAGATTTATATTTAAACTGATTTGTGTAAAACAGATTTTAAAAGGCTTTAAAAATTTCTCTCTACATATTAGTTTGACAAAAAAATAAGAATTACTTGAAAAACAAAGTAAATACATCATCTGGAAGGCTATCTAAGTTTCCTAGATCAATTATACCCAGATTTCCAAGTCTCCACACAATTGACATTTGAAGCCAGATAGTTCTTTTTTGTGGGGGCCTGATTTGTGCATTGTAGGATCTTTAGCAGGATCTCTGGATTCTACATTATATGCCAAGAGCACTGTTCCCATTCCAGTTATACCAAAAATGTCTCCAGACATTGCCAAATGTCCTGGGAACAGGAAGGCAAAATTGGCCTCAATGAGAATCACTGAACTACGTGATAAAACTAGTAATGTTTTTCTCCAGCTTATTGAGACATATATGACATATAACATTGTGTGTCTTAACAGTGTACAGTGAGATGATTTGATACATGTATATGTTGTGAATTGATAACTACAATAGGGTTAGTTAACACCTCTATCACCTCATGTATTTTATTTTTTAGTGAGAACACTTAAGATCTACTGCCTTAACAACTTTCAGGTAAATAATACAGTTTTATTAACTATAGTCACCGTGCTGTACATTAGATTCCTAGAACTTAGTCATCTTATCACTAGAAGAATGCTATACTCTCTGACCAGTATCTCCCAATTCTTCCCACCCTTCAGTCCCTGGCAATCACCATTCTAGTTTCTGTTTCCACAAGTTCAGCTTTTGATTCCACATATAAATGACAAATATATTTGTCTTTCTGATTTATTTAACTTATGCTGATAGCAAGTTAATAACATTTTAATCACTATCATTCCTTTTTGAAGACAAATTGGAGACACTAAAAAAAATTCATTTGAATCAGTTCTACTCAGATGGATGAAACTGGAGCCCATTATCCAGAGTGAAGTAAGCCAGAAGCAAAAACAACAATACAGTATATTAACGCATATATATGGAATTTAGAAAGACGGCAACGAGAACCCAGCATGCGAGACAGCAAAAGGAACGCAGATGTATAGAATAGACTTGTGGACTCTGTGGATGAGGGAAAGGATGGGATGATATGGAAGAATGGCATTGAAACATGTTAATTATCATGTGTCTAATCAATCGCCAGCCCAGGATTGATGCTCGGGGCTGGTGTAACGAGATTTCCTGGGGGGAGGGAGGAGGGAGGGGGGTTCGGGGGGGGGAGCGTATGTAAACCCATGGTGATATCATGTCATTGTTTGGCAAAACTAATAAAAAAAAATCTAATTACATAAAAAAAAGAAAAGAAAGAGTACCCCTAGCAAACAGGAAAAACAGTGGAGGTTTCCCAAATCCATAGCATTAGTAAAGCATAAGAAAAAGATTTTTACATACAGTAATTAGGTTATACAGATAAAGTCTTTCACTGTTTGAATTTAAGTGAATAGATGGAACAGTCTCCTGTCTTAAATCCATCACCAAATCAGAAATTTTACTACCGAATGAAATCAAAAGCCCTTTTCATGAATTTTTAAATTCCATGGGACACTTGTAATAAAATAATAAACAAGGGTAAAAAAGATCATTTAAATTTAAAATAATCTTCATCTGAGTTAGACTGAAGTATAAAGACAGAATTATGAGACTAGGATTATAACTAGTACCATTGTATAGTATTTATAAATAATATGGCCCATAGTTTTTTTAAAAAGGTTCTTTTAAAAAAAACAGGCTGTGGCAGGCCATGATTCTTTTTCCTCAAACTCATGCTGAATTTTTCAATAATCAGTAGGAGGGTTTTCTAAATCTTTAATTACCAGAGTTAGTTGTGACACAATACCCATCAACAATCTTTCTATAGTAATTTATGAAGTGTTCAAGCTAACTTTCAAGTAATCTGTTCAGAATGTTTTAAGAAAGGCAGATTTAAGCTCTGAGGCATATTTTAATTTAACAGACATTCTAGTTTAAATCAAAACTTCAACATGTGCAGATTTGGAATAGTAACTGTTTTCCTTTGGAATCTATCACATGCTACATTAGGAAATTATTTAGGAATTTAGATTAATAGGGAAGTTTATCACTTCCTTATTATCAGTATATAGGAAGAGAAAGATGATGACTAAAATGATCTCATAAGCCAATATTTTAAGTTTTCCACACCAATTTGGATGAAATTTATGTAGTGAATTTTCTTGCTGTTGTAATTTAGAAAACAACCTCAATTGTAAGGTTTTTGTTTGATTTGGTTTGTTAATGCTGAAATTAACATTATTAACATGTTCCTGTCTGCGCCCCTGGTTGAAACATTTATGTTTGTTGTTCAAAATAAAATGTTTTATCCATTTCCATTAAGCAAAAATATTACAAAGACCATCCTCGTGGGGGTAGCTGTTGTTTATTACATAAATTATGGCAAAAAAGCTTCAGTTAGCTATAATTTGTCTATTACTTTGGAAAATGTTCTCCTCCCAAAGAGTCACAAGATCTAAAAGAAAGGAATCATTGCTCAATTCTCTCTGATTAAAGGCTTTTGATGCCTGGTATTAAGCAAATAGAATCAGTTACCTTTCTGAAAATTAATATGAAAAAAAATTAACTACTTCCTTAAATATACTATGTGCCTTCTAAATTTAGAATCATCTATCTACTAGTGCTCCTTGGAAGAAAAGCTACAACAAACTTAGACAGCGTTAAAGCAGAGACATTACTGTGCTGACAAAGGCCCATCTAGTCAAAGCTATGGTTTTTCCAGTAGTCATGTATGGATGTGAGAGCTGGACTGAAACGAAAGCTGGAGTGCTGAAGAATTGATGCTCTTGAACTGTGGTGCTGGAGTTTCTTGAGTGTCCCTTGGATTACAAGGAGATACAACCAGTCAATCCTAAAGGAAATCAGTCCTGAAAATTCATTGGAAGGACTGATGCTGAAGCTGAAACTCCATTACTTTAGCCACCTGATGTGAAGAACTGACTCATTGGAAAAGACCCTGATGCTGGGAAAGATTGAAGGCAGGCGGAGAAGGGGACTACAGAGGATGAGATGGTTGGATGGCATCACTGACTTGATGGACATGAGTTTGAGCAAGCTCTGGGAGTTGGTGATGGACAGGGAGGCCTGGTGTGCTGCAGTCCATGGGGTTGCAAAGAGTTCAGCTGAGCAACTGAACTGAACTGATCAACTAGTTGCAAAAATATGTTCAATATTGTAAGGACATTAGCTGACTTTTTGAGGAACAACATAACTTTAGAAAAATCCATATGTATTTGCCATTGTTTTATGAAATGGTTTAACATTCATAACAAACTACATTGTTTGTTAAATTTGTTACATAACATACACAACATAGACTAACAAAACAGTCTAAATCTTTAGAAAAATATTCAAACAACTAAGAAATCACTTAAAGAAAACTTATTACTGGAACCAACTGTAGAAGACCCAAAGCCACCAGTCTAAGAAGTTCAGAAATTCAGGTAAGGAAAATGATCCAAAGAAACTAAAGATAAAGGTGCATTTCCAAAAAGATGATTTAACCTTCGATGAAAAAGTGCAAGTTTCGAAAGAAATCAAATGTGAAAAAGGCTGAGTAAGGAAATTTAAGGTGCTGCACATTTTAAGAACTTAAGTAAAAAGTAAAAAAAAAAATAATAATCTTATCAGTAATGAAATATTAGAACTTTGATTCCTAAATCATCTGGGAATCACCCAAAGTATAATTATCAAAGTAAAAGAGTTATAACATAGACTTTTGGGGTAGTTAGGCTATATTCATTTTCCCTGGTACTATTTTATTTTATTTGTTTTAAAATAGAAATTCTAGAGTGGCATTTCCTTGGGCTTTCTTAGTTTTCCACTTATTTGCACAGCTAAGCTATCAAAATCACAGGCATCAAAATCAGTTACTAGTAAGGACTCAGTGAGACACAGTTTTAGAATGTGTAACTATTTCCCTTAAGATATGCTCAAAACTCTCCAGTGATAAGAATATCACAAAATCTTTATAAATAGTTGATGATGGCCAAATTTAAATAAATTCATCTTTAGTCTTATCCATCATATCTAGTACACTAAAGAAAGTTTTCCTTAGTAATACTGATAAGAAAAGAAATTACCAATAAAAATGATGTTATATGCAATAAATTAATTTTAAAATCTCTCAAGAAGCATGTTAATTATCATATGGCTAATCAATCACCAGCCCAGGATTGATGCTCGGGGCTGGTGCAGCGAGATTTCCCGGGGGGGAGGGAGGAGGGAGGGGGGTTCCGGAGGGGAAGCGTATGTAAACCCATGGTGATATCATGACAGTGTATGGCAAAAACAATTAAAAAAAATTTAAAAAAGAATGCCAAATGTATATAAATGGAAGCATATTTCCCCCATAAGTTGCAGAAATATGTATTTTTAATACAATTCCTAGAAAGGTAAATGTATACACACTCAGCCATACTTGAAATGTATTCAAGGGGCTTCCTGTTTAAAAGGAATCTTACTCAAAATCTTTTATGGAAATGGAAATGAGGATAATCATTTCCTAATTAATCATCTGTGTCATCTTCACTTTCTTTTATTGTGTTTGCTTAGTATGAGAAGTACCTATAATTTGTACCCTTACATATTGTTTAGCCAATGTCTCTGCCAGCTCCAACCTGCAATGGAGGCTGCAGGTGGTGGACGCAGATCCACATATCTCCACATAAAGTTAAAGTGGCTGAATGAACAATGAACACCCAATTTATCTTTATTAATTAACCAATATATCTTTATTAATAAACCTATGTGGTGGTTGGTGGTTTATTTGTTAAGTCATATCTGACGCTTGCAACCCCATGGACTGTAGCCTGTCAGGTTTCTCTGCCCATGGGCTTCTCCAGACAAGAGTGCTGAAGTGGGTTGCCATTTCCTTCTCTGGGGGATCTTCCCAACCCAGGAATCGAACCTGGGTCTCCTGCACTGCAGGCAGATTCTTTACCAACTGAGCTATGAGGGAACTTTATCTTTATTAGTAAACCTTTTGCCATGCCCTCCTCCAGGGGATCTTTCCAACCCAGGGATCGAACCCAGGTTTCCTACATTGGAGGCAGATTCTTTACCACCTGAGGCAACAGGGAAGCCCTATCTTGATTATGCCTCTTCCCAAATCCTCTAATCTACCTCTGTAAAGAGAATCACCTCTTACATGAAGAAAATACTCCCACTGAGGGTTCTTCTAGAGAGCTCTTCTTTAGTCATTTAAAGGATTATACCTTCTGCTTATTTAGAGGAAGACATTATTTTACAAGTGGTGTCAACAGTAGAAACACAGGAGGGGTGATGGCAACTCAAAGGAAGTTGGGGAGCTGGCACTGCTGCAAAGATGCTCTTCTAGGTTGCGGTTTTCATCTCATGGCTCATTTTGAAGCAAGCCCCTCTGGGGACTCTATATAATCAGTTCTAAGAGATTATTTTCTTTATTCACCTTCATGTAATATACATGTATCTTCAGGAGTATTCCTTCTCCGAGAGCCCTGTTAAGCATTTCTGGGGATGTGGAGGGTTCATGGTGCTCAGCAAGAGGTACAACCTATCCAGCAAGTCCACCTTAAGAATTCAACTTTCATCTGCCACAGAAGGGAACTAAATTTGCTGCATTTAGAGTAAATGCTTTTAATGTTATGCTTGTTTCTTGTCCACAGCTTTGACTTTCCCCTCTCAAGATGGTTTCTTTCAGGCCATGGCCCATACAGATACACATGGCTGTCTTAAAGTTTAATCTGATACCTGGAAGAAACTCCAACATAAAATGCAGAAGGAGAACTCTGGGATTAGTATGAAGTTGGCAAAACCAACTTCACAAAGGTCAAATTAACTATTGGCAAATCAAAGGTCACATTGACTATTACAGGCTTATCGTTACTCCAAGGCAGGAATAGAATTCAGAACCAGCCAGTTTCCTGTCATTTGCATTTTACTATTTATTTGCACAATGGTCAGACAACAGAACTTAATGGAGGAGCATTATCTCCAATTACACTTTAAGAGACATTATCAAGATTTATAAGTTCCAGATTTCTACTCTGTCTTAAAAGATGATTTTTTCAACTTGGGTTAGTCTGAAAGGGTGGACAAAAGTATAGTTTACAAACTCTTAAACTAGGAAAGAGCCTAAGCAGTCACCTAGTCTATCCCTCTGTCCACAATCACACCTAAATCATCCATGCTGTACAAGAGGCAAGAAAATTGAAGTTAGGAGAAGAGTATGAAGGGAAACTAAGAATAGCTCTTTAGATCATAATACCAGTTTGTCATTTACAAAGTATTTCCTCATTCATTATCTGATTCAATTCCCTCCTTACTGAATTATTTGTTTATCATCAACTTCTATGAGGTAATGATTATTGTCATAATTTCCATTTCACAGATTAAGAAAACTCAAAGGTTAAATCACATGCCTGAGATCATTAAATGGTGTGGCAAGGCCTTGAACCAAAATCTTCAGATGAGAAGATCTGAACAATGGTTATCACAGCAAAGCATTATTCTTTGCCAGTGATATCTGTGACAATTCAAGGCTTTTCACTCTGAGTTCTTAGTTCTTCTTTCTGCTTAACCCTGAAAGGAAAGGAGACTTCACCTCCCCAACTACAACTAAGTTCTTGAGTTTCCATATTGCTTTACAACCTAAACCAAACACTGGACCGGGGGGAGCAATTATGAGATGTCTGAAGATCATCAAACACCTGGGAAGAGGAAGAAAACAAAACAAAAAAAGAATAAGAGTTTCATAGTGTGAAAACTGTAGCTTTAAAAAACTCGAAAGTCAGCTTAAGTAGGGGAAAAAGGTTCCTTCAAGCCTCAAGTTTCTCTTTTAAAAATATGAAACTTTAAATGAGGCTGCCAATCCCAATGCGTTCTAAGTTTCTCTGTATGTGTAAGTCTCTTCAGGCATGCATGACTCTTTGCAACCCTATGGACTTTAGCCTGCCAGGCTCCTCTGTCCATGGGATTCTCCAGGCAAGAATACTGGAGTGGATTGCCATTTCCTTCTCTAGGGGCTCTTCCCAACCTGGGGATAGAACCACATCTCTTATGGCTAATACATTGCCAGGTGCATTCTTTACCACTAGCACCACCTGGGAATAGCAAATAGTCACCCAGTCAGGGCCAGGAACCACTGGGCATGCTCCACAGTCCAACTCCTTCCCCAGAAGCTTGGCTCCACCTCTCTGCTCTGTAAGCAAGGGAGGAAAAAGAGGAAAAACTGGCTGCCTGAATCCCACCTGCCTGTATACCAAAAACACAGCTTGCATGTCTAATTTTAGGCCTGTCTGCCTTGAGAGCAGTCCTATAATTCTCATTTTAGCAAGGCACCAGCAGTGATCACTGCTAAGCAGATAGGAAAGGCTCAACTTATTCAAGTTTACAAGGGACTCCCTGGCAGCTGAGACTGTAAAGAATCCACCTGCCAGTGCAGGAGACCCAGTTCTATCCTCCGGTCTGGAAGATCCCCTGGAGAAGGAAATGGCAACCCACTCCAGTATTCTTGCCTGGCCATGGACAGGGAAGTCTGAGGGGCTGTAGTCCATTGGGGTCACAAAAAGTTGGACAGGACTGAATGATTAACACTTTCACTTTTTCATTCAATTTTAGTCTACTCTCAAAAAGTTATCAATGACTAACTTTTCCCTCTTGGACTTCCAAGGAAGACAGAGGTGACTACAATAGGAAGAGGACTTGACTGGTATTCAAAACAAAAGCCAATTCAAGTCTAGTCTCAAACACAAACCAATTAGAAGGTCTAGAGGAGGGGAGCTTATTGAATTTTAATATTCATACTGTTTGCAAGGCCATAAGTTAAAGTCTATCCTGTGGGATATGGAAATGAACAAAGTAACCTACAAATAGGGGGGTGAGTTAGGAGATGAGATATAAACAACCAAGCCCTTGAAAACTTTTTAACTATAGTGAACAAATATTGTTTGAGGGTTTACTTTATATGCCTATGAAGTACTAAAGATAGAGAGGTGAACAAGAGGACATAGCCCTTGCCTTCATGAACCTTAGTGTAATAAGAAAATTTGAACAAGTAGTTACAAGTGTGTTGAGTGCTACGAAAGGGAAAGAAGCCCAGGGAACTATTGCAGTTTCACTTAAAAAGCTTTCCTTGCTGTAACAGCAATGGTGTGTGATAATGAGGTAAGAAAAAGATGGACAGAATAGGGATCACCCTAAAATGACACACTATCCACCACTTGTCTGAACTTTTCCTGAGAACATGTTGGAGACAGTGAAGGGGAAAGAATAAGAAAGAAAGATGGAAAAAGAACAGATGCGAGAAAAGGAGGTGATGGACAAAAACCAATTGTGAGGCCATGTCTACCCTATTTGATCAAGCTGAGGCATTACCATGACATCAGCTTGGCATCATCACATTCTACTTTCTGATAGAAGCAAATTTGCCTGAGCTGGTTATTCAGGTGAAATTTGAAGAGCCAAGGGCACTTTCACAAAGGGTACATAGGGAAACTGCCAGCTAACATTCCCTCCCTCTTCGCTCTTCCAATAAAAACAGGCTTGATGATCCCAGGCTGGGCATGACTAATTGTGAAGTGTTGGGTGGCGGCCGCTGAACTGGGCTGTGTGGCTTTGGTGCTTGTCATATTGCCTTGCAAAGCTCTTTGGGATACTCTGAGAACAGAAGGCACCACCAATCACTCTGATTCTAGTCTATATAAATAAAGCTCAGTGAGTTTAAAGTGCCCCCTTTATAATCAAATGATGTGGGGACAATGGCAGCTTGAGAAATCTACTCCCTGGACAAGTCTGAGCCTGGTCTTTTCACCCTTGAGATGGATTTGGGTACAAGAGGCAGTGCAATGCATGACGCATACATGGGCTCCAGCACCTGGAGTGTGCCTTCATATGGAGCGTGCGAAGAGCAATTGGGAATTCTAGCCAGGAGATTGAGTAACAGCCTCTGATACTCTTCAGAACATCCTGTACCTACCCACTTTGGGAGCCCCTAGAAGCCGGGGGAAGGGTGCATAAGGAGCCCTGGAAGAAAGAAAATTAGATAATCAGTCCTTGCAAGAGTTGGGCGTTTCAGCATAAAGCAGTAGGCCAACCTCTAAATGTATACTGGTGGGTAACTAATAGCTAGGAGAACAGGGCTGTGGTGTGGAGTAGGAGAGAAATAGTTTACCAAGTGGCTTCTATGTGCTGGGTGCTGCATCTCATTTTCATTCCCACAACAGTCAAGCAAGATGGGGTTTTATAATTCCACTCAAAGGACAAGAAAAGTGAAGTTCAGGGAAGCTGAATAATTTAGATAGGGTCACACTATGAGTGACTATGAACTAAATCTAACTATTTTCAAAGTCCACTGTTTTTCCATTGTACCATGTCGCCTTCCCAGAAGCATTTTAGAATTCCCTATACTGCCAAATGTGGTGACAATGCTTGTTAAATACATCAGAAAATATTTTGGTGCTCAATAATATTTTCAGAGACTTTTTTGGAAAATGCCATTCATATAGATGCAGTAATAAAATAAAATATATACTAGAGTCATATTCCATCACCAAGAAGTGTATTTTTCAAGTAGGCAGCCCACTTAGAAGGAAAGCATTCAAACTTTGTGGCTGTTTGTCTACACTTGCCCTAGCTTGCCTTCCTGCTGGGAAGAATATGGGTAGCCAAAAAATTAAATGAACATTACTGAATACTTACTAAGCATAAATCACTACTGCCTTCCAGCAAGGATGTACACATTTAGGCAAACATCACACATGGCACTCCATTTCTCACCTGATTTTACTGACTACTTGCTGATCCACAGTGGTCCAATAAAAAGACCAATGGTAGAAACAAAGAGGTAGAAACACTTGGTTAAACTCCTGCCTCCTCCACTTCCTAGCTGCATTATCTTTGAGAAGTAACTTCACCTAGTTGAACCTCAGTTTCCTCATCTGAAAAAATGAGAATGCCTTTTCATAGAGTCATTATAAGTATTAAGTAGGATAAAGGGTATGAAAGGATCTTGTAAATAACAGAGCTACAGAGGAGTGCAGGGGTGTTAATATTTTCTTTTGGCAAGTCCAAGAAATCTACAGATGAACTGGAATTGACAGTGGTGAATTTCTACCCTTTTAACAAGGCATAAAATAGGGTAGTGTCATTTTTAACCTTGGCCTTAAAGAGAAGTGATACAGTGGGGATTAACTCTATAACAATTGGGTCTAGAGCAGGCTTTACCATATCTGAGCAGTATACAAGAACTATGTAACTCCATAATGCCTTAATAATAGATGGTCTGTGTATGCAGGTATTAACAATTTAACTTCATCCTCCAAAATTAATTTTCATTTGACTCTTCTTTTCAAGGGGGAAGCTGGGCACCTGAAAGAGTGAAGGTCATTCATTAACTAATTCACTTAACCTTCAACCATTTACAGAGTGCATTCTATATGTCAGGGGTGTGAGGCCCAGAGATAGAGAAGTCAATTTCTTTTCTTGTAGAAAACTGATGAGTGAATAGACTCAACAGCACAGATGTGATAAGAGAAGTATGAAAGGTGTTTTAGGGACTTTTCTGGAGGTCTAGTGGTCCAAGATTCCAATGCAGGGGGCCCAGATCTGATCCCTGGGCAGGAAACTAGATCCCACATGCTGCAACTAAAAGATCCTGCATGCTGCAATGAAGGTCAAAGATCCCACATGCTAAAATCTGGTGAAGCCAAATAAATAAATAAATGAAAATATTTTAAAAATATGACATAGGTAAGTAAAGTGACACTGAACTGGGATTTTGCCAGGTGAAAAAGGGGAAAAACTTGCAAGGCAGAAGAAAAAAAATGCAAACCCACAGAGAAGTGAAAGGAAATAAAAGTTTCATGTGACTGAAGCAGACAGTGTGTGTATGTTTAGATGCTTGTGGGGAAGAAGGAGCAGTTGGAAGGAAATGAAATGCTCTTATATGGAGGTAGAAGAGGCTATCATCTCCAGCCATAATTTGAGTGGGTCCACTGTTACTCCTCTCTCAAAGTATCTAACTTAACACACTTGCTAATTCCTAAAATTCCATTTGGGATTCTGAGTTTCTGCTATCCTTTAAGAGTCCCCTATTAAAATTTAAGTGTCTTTGAGAGAAGCCACTAGGAGCCATAATAGGAATAGTGGATAGTCAGCTGAGGGCAAGAAGACTTGTAAGAAGGGAACAAAGGGAATGTTTTGGCTATCTGGTAGGAATGCATATAGATACCAAAGATGCCCTTCACTAACAGTGTCAATTTTTCACAGAAGACAAACTCGGATGCAGAATTATAGAGTGTCAACAATATAGGTGTTGATTCCTATGTTTTAAGTACAACAAAGCTGTACAATAGGCTTTACTGTGGGCTAATCACTGCCCATAGGCTACTGTGACTCATTCACATCTTTTCTCCATATCTAAATACTTGGGACCACTATTGTATGTGATTTCTAAAGCTGATTATTTGTGACAGGTATAGCCTGTGGTCATGGAGAAAAAGGAGTAAAATATCTCAGGCAGGACTCAAAATCTCAAATGACCCTGGCCTCATTAAACAATGCATTGTTACCTCAATGTGAGGAAAACTCAGACTCAGATATTTCACTCCAGGGATATGCTTTACATGGACAATGAACTGACCAGGCCAGTCATTTGAATCATACTAATGATCATCATGCATTGCCAAGTGATTGCTAGAATTAAGGTAATTTATGTTTATAAAAGAAGCCGAGTAACTAGTTATATCACACCATGATCCTTTTCACTGTTCCACTCCTCAGAAATTCAATCCATACTGCTTATTGTTATTCCTAAAAATGCTGATTCTAAATGATAAAGAATTTTAAGACGCATAATATGGATAGACATTTTGCTATCAACTCTTGCACTTTTTCTCACTGCTGAAGAGACTCTGGTGAGACTACTATGAGTTAATGCCCTCCAAATTCATCTGCATTCAGTTGGGTATATCTTTCCCTTTCTCTTTTGCCTTTTGCTTTTTTTATTTTCTCAGCTATTTGTAAGGTCTCCTCAGGCAATCACATTTATTTTTCTTTGGGATGGTTTTGGTCACTGCCTCCTGTAAAGAAGGCTAAGTGTCGAAGAAGTGATGCTTTCAAATAGTGGTGCTGGAGAAGATTCTTGAGAGTCCCTTGGACAGCAAGAACATCAAACTAGTCAATCCTAAAGGAAATCAGTCCTGAATATTCATTGGAAGGACTGATACTGAAGCTCCAATACTTCGGCTACCTGATGCGAAGAGTCAAGTCATTGGAAAAGACTCTGATGTTGGGAAAGATTGAAGGCAAAAGGAGAAGGGGGCAACAGAGGATGAGATGGCTGGATGGCATCATCGACTCAATGAACATGAGTTTGAGCAAACTCCGGGAGATAATTAAGGACAGGCAAGACGGGCGTGTTGCAGTCCATGAGGTCACAAAGAGTCAGACATGACCTAGCAACTGAACAACGAACAACAAAGTCATTGGAGATCTAGAAATACTGCTGCTCACAGTACAACTCATAAGGCATAGAAAAAGAAACTTATTCAACACAAAAAGTGTTACAAAACCAAACTTAGCCACAAAGAACCTGGGAGAGTTGAAAGACAATATAAGAGGTTATAAGAATATGCTTCTTTGTTTCTTACATTTTCCCTGACCTACCTCTTGACTCCTAGGAAAAGGTTATCAACAGTTCCAAAGTTATTCAATGGAGGGGGGCCGTTTAACAACAGGAAAGCAGGGCAGTTAATTTTCTTGGATTTAAGAATTTATTAAGTGTTTGTCCCATAAATGATCTGATGTTGAAACACTCCTTACCTAAGTTCTTTTAAGTGACAAAGCCTGTAGTCAAATGCAGATCTGTCTTAATCTAAGTCAAATAATAAGAGCTCACAGGAGTTTCTTCTGAAACAAGATTCCAGCCTACTTTTATGCAATGTCATCTCCAGAAATTCTTACTCAAAATCTCCAGAGCCTATATGATTCACTTCCATCTATATAAGCCATAGCCATGGTCTATAAAGACCCTGAACTTCTCTTATACCTATTGCTTTGATATCTATCTCCAAACTTTAAGGTATAGCTCAACTTCTCCCTTTTCCATGAAGTTTCCCCTGGATCTAGAAATGTGGAGACAGGATTTTTTGAGTGGCAAAAAGGTCTGGGTGAACAGTGGAAATATACACTATATATTCTTCTCCAAAATCCCCAGTAAGCACTATAAAAGGAAAATGGAAAGAAAGAGTTTCAGTTAGCATCTGGGAAGAGATTTCTGTCAGGACTTTGAGGCACTAGTTTTCCCCCTGGAGATGGCTTTTTTCCCCTTGGGGATCTTTGGGAAAAAGACATCTATCTGCTTAAGATGAATTAAGAACTCTTGTGGAGTTAAGGAGTAGGCTATGAAAACTATGTGTGAGAACTGTTGAGCTGTGGCTGAGGAAAGGTTAAAAAAAGCCCCCAAAAATGACCACTCCACCTTTACTGTCAGGGTCATGTGCCACCTTTAAGAAAGAGAAGCAAATCTACATTGAGACCTATAGCAACACTCACAGAAGGAACTAATTCAACTTTCCAAATCTGCCATTTTGTTTTGAAAGGGGTTGAGCTAATAAATGAAAAATTACCATGTTTGCATTGATGACATCTGAAGGAAAACAAACTTATTTATTTATTGTTTTTAACCAAGAAGAAGAAAAGTGAGAGCAAGAGAGAGAACAACAGCACAAGCACGCAAGTGAGAGCCAGGGTGAGCTCTAACTGGATTAAATATACTTTGTTTAATAGCTACGTAGAAACCTGAAGCTCATAAATTTTCCTTGATGTGCCTAGGACAACAAGAGAATTGCAGATTTATGAGCTTTGTGTTAGAAATCTGTAACAGTATCTTCTACATTATACAAGATTTGTTGAAATGACATTTCAAGGACTGTTTGCTGAACATTAAAGAAAATAGTGCAAGACAATCATCTACCACATTTTCACCCATGCTTAAAGCCTTTTCGTCATTCAAAACATCCATTTTGATCTCACAACACTCTTCTGAAGTAGCGCTTTTAGGAAATACAAAGTAGCCTTACAAACAGCTTACGTAGGAAATCTATCAGCCCTAAAAATGAGGTCTGTGCACCTACTCTGCTGCAGTCCTTTCCAGTTTTCAGTGTCCTTTTGAAGGCAAAACTGTTCACCAGGACCTCCTGGGGTATTAAGGTATTCAACCACAATTCTATAGGTATACTAACAGATGCAGAACCAAGAAAATTTTTGCCCAAGGTAAGCCACTGAAAGGATCTTCAAGATAACAAGCTGGAAAAAGAATGCATTCCCACTATGTATAACATAATGAGTCGAAAAGGGATATGTTGGGAAATAAGAATTGGATTCTGGTTCAGATTCTGTCACTGAGCTGCTGGGTGAATTTAAACACATCTCTAAGTGTCTCTGAGCCTCAGTCATCTCATCTGAAAAATGGAACTGATACAGACCACACATCTGCTTCAGAGGCTGTTTATGAGAAGACAATGAAATAAGGAAAATTAAGTACTTCTAAAAACTCAAAACAATCTACAAATGTAAGAGATTATCACTAGGAGAAAGTTCTGCTGGCTAACAGTCTCCTAAAAAAGTGAAGTTGCCAGCAGAATAAACTGTCAATAGCTACATAGCACTTATGCCTAGATGAAGGAAAAAATAAATGCCAAAAGTCTTTTCATTTTCCCAGTCACTGAATATTAAAGAGCAGAGACATTATTTTGCCCACAAAGGTCCATATAGTCAAAGCTATGGTTTTTCCAAAAGTCATATACTGGACAATAAAAATAGGCTGAGCGCCGAAGAACTCATGTCTTTTGACCATGGTGCTGGAGAAGACTCTTGAGAGTCCCTTGGACAGCAAGAAAATCAAACCAGTCAATCCTAAAGGAAATCAACCCTAAATATTCATTGGAAGGACTGATGCTGAAGGTGAAACTCCAATACTTTGGCCACCTGATGCAAAGAGCCGACTCACTGGAAAACACTCTGATGCTAGGAGAGCTTGAAAGCAGAAGGAGAAGGGAACGACAGAGGATGAGATGGTTGGATGGCATCACTGACTCTATGTGCATGAATTAGAGCAAACTCTTGGAGATGGTGAAGGACAGGGAAGCCTGGCATGCTGCAGTCCGTGGGTTGCAGGGTTGGACACAACTGAGCAACTGAACAACAAAGCTACAGAGCACATATGCCTAGATAAAGGAGAAAATAAATGCTCAAAGTCCTTTCATTTTCCCAGCCTATTCCATTTTATGGACTCTCTGCTACCATTCCAGATTAAACTGTACAGCCAATGTACAGCTGGGGCTTCCCTCGAATGTGTGTTGGTAAAGAATCACCTGCAGTGCAGAAGACCCAGGTTTAATCCCTTGGTCTGGAAGATTCCCCCTGGAGAAGGAAATAGCAACCCACTCCAGTATTCTTTTTTTAAATTAATTAACTTATTTTAATTGGAGGCTATTTACTTTACAATGCTGTGGCAGTTCTGCCATACATCGACATGAATACAGGTATCCCCCCATCCTGAAACCCCCTCCCACCTCCCTCCCCACCTTATCCCTCTGGGTTGTCCCAGAGCACCAGCTTTGAGTGCCCTGCTTCATGCATCAAACTTGCACTGGTCATCTATTTTACATATGGTAATATACATGTTTCAATGCTATTCTCTCATATTGTCCCACCCTCGCCATCTCCCACAGAGTCCAAAAGTCTGTTCTTTACATCTGTGTCTCTTTATAGATGACCCTGTATAGGGTCATCATTATCATCTTTCTAAATTCCATATATTCGAGTTAATACACTATATTGGTGCTTGTCTTTCTGACTTACTTCACTCTGTATAATAGGCTCCAGTTTCATTCACCTCATTAGAACTGACTCAAATGCATCTGTAGAATTCCATGAACGGAGGATCCTGGCAGGCTATAGTCCATGGAATCACAAGAGTTGGACACAACTAAACCACCACCAGTATACAGTTGTCCATTAATAAACCCACTTGTCCTTATCCTCAAATACAAAAATAATGGCTAGCTTACTGAGCACATATGTGGCATATATACATACTGGTATATACACATACTGGAGTGGGTTGCCATTTCCTTCTCCAGGGGATCTTTCTGACCCAGGGATCGAACCTGGGTCCCCTGCACTGCAGGCAAACTCTTGACCATCTGAGCCACCAGGGAAGCCCTTCATATGTGGTAGACACTTGACATACATCATCTTATTTAGTCCTCCTCACAGCAATTTGAGAAGGTAGGTTTTCATATATTTCACCAATAAAGAAATAGAGACACAGAGAAGCTAAGTAGCTTGTATAAGTACACAGCTAAGAAACAGAAAAACCAGTATGTGAAATTCAGGTGCAGTGGGATGACCCAGAGGGATGGAATCAGGAGGTAAGTGGGAGGGTGGTTATGGAAGGGGAACACATGTATACTCATGGCAGATTCATGCCAATGTATGGCAAAACCAACACAATGGTGTAAAGAAAATAAATAAATAAAAGAAAAATAAAGAAAGAAAGAAAGAAAGAAATTCAGATTTGTGTAATTCCAAAACTTTTTCTTATGTGGAGTTCCATGACTTTCCACTTTAGGTTATTTTATTTTTAAATCACCAATATAAATTGTTAAAAGAAACTGGGGATATTCTTCATGTCTATGGTACATAGAGGGCTTCCCTTGTGTCTCAACTGGCTGCAACGCAGGAAACTTGGGTTTGATCCCTGGGTTGGGGTCACAAACAGTCAGACACGACTGAGCCACTTTCACTTTCACTTTATTGTACACAGAAACCACACACAAAGCAAAAATGCATTTGTGTAGGTCTAATCAGTTCCTCAGGACTTAAAATGAGAGATTTCTTCAGCCAACTGACCTGTCACACAAATCAACAAAAATATGTTGATTTGAATAAAACCTATACACTTTTCTATCACAATTTCTTATGCCCTTCCTTCCCTGTCAAGTCTGCACAAGGCAAAATAAAAAGAAAAGTTCTCAGACTCAACCAAGCTAAAGTAAATAATTAAACAACCAAAGACATGGATTTTTAAATGTAGATTCTCCTTGTCCCAGATAAGGGTGGAGGTGGGGTGGGGGCTTAAATGGCACATTTCTGATACATTTCTGATAAATTTCTTTCCTGGGCTGCATTCTCAGCAGGGAAGCCAAGGTCACTCAGATTCTGCTGGCATTCATATCCAGCAAAGTGGCTAATGCAGCTAAAATATGTAACACCAGTAGGACCACACAAATAACAGCTAGAAAACATCATATAACTGTAAGGTACCATCCTTAAAAAGACAAAAGTTATCCAAAATATATTTTAAAATCTTACAACTCAATAATAAAAAGAAAGGTAACCCAATTAAAAATGAGTAAAGGATCTGAATAGACATTTCCTCAAAGAAGATATAAAAATAGCCAGTAAGGACATGAAAAGATGTTCAACATTACTAACTGTCAAGAGAAATGCAAATCAAAAGCACAATGAGATACTACTTCACACCCACTAGTATAGATATTAACAACAACAAAAAACTAAAATGGACAATAACAAGTGTTGCCTAGGATGTGGAGAAACTGAAATTCTCATACACTGCTGGTGACAACGTAAAATGGTACAGTTGCTTAGGAAAAGTCTGGCAGTTCCTCAAAAGGTTAAACACAGAATTACCATATGACACAGCAATTCCATTTCTAGGTATATATCTGGGACAAATGAAAACATATGCTCACACAAATATACACAAATGTTCATGACAGCACTACTTATAATAGCAAACAAGTAGGAATAATCCAAATGTTCATCAACTGATGAAAAGATAAACAAATGTAGTGCATTCATACAATGAAATAGTAGTCAGTCATAAAAATGATACATTCTATGTAGCACACTGTGGCTAAACCTTGAAAACATTATGCCAGCCTAAAGAAGCCAGATGCAAACAGCACATATCCAGGATTCAATTTATATGAAATGTCCTGAAAAGACAAATCAATAGAGATCACCCAGGACTGGAGAAGATAGGGAGGAATGGGAAGAGTAACTGCTAATAGGTATAGAGTTTTGGGGGGTGATGAAAATATTCTAAAATTAGCTTTATTAATGGTTGCACAACTCTGTGAATATATCAAAAAAACTGTACACTTTAAATAGGTGAACTTGTATGAAAATATATCACCATTTTTTATAAAGAGAGAGAGGAAAAAGTAGAAAAGAAAAGAAAAGTTGAACAGCCAGATGTTACAATGAAGAGAGAACTACAGAAGGACTGCAATTTCCATGAACAACCAATCCCTTTTAGTCTATTTGCCTGAGAAAAACCTTCTTTATTGTCTCTCACCACATCAGGTCCAAAAACCAAACTCTATAAAATAAAATCATCCACTATTGGTGACTATTTTGCTGAAAGCATGACCTCTTATCTCAATTAGAGTAAGTATTGGGAGGAGGGTTCTGGCCAGCCTGTTTTTCCACTTGTATATGTTTTTATTTTCAAAGAGAACTTTCATTAAGTAGGGGAAATGAGTTCAGTTCAGTCACTCAGTCGTGTCCGACTCTTTGTAACCCCATGAATTGCAGCACACCAGGCCTCCCTGTCCATCACCAACTCCCCAAGTCTACCCAAACCCATGTTCATCGAGTCAGTGATGTCATCCAGCCATCTCATCCTCTGTTGTCCCCTTCTCCTCCTTCCCCCAATCCTTCCCATCATTAGGGTTTTTTCCAATGAGTCAAGTCTTTGCATGAGGTGGCCAAAGTATCGTAGTTTCACCTTCAACATCAGTCTGTCCAATGAACACCCAGGACTGATCTCCTTTAGGATGGACTGGTTGGATCTCCTTGCAGTCCAAGGGACTCTCAAGAGTCTTCTCCAACACCATAGCTCAAAAGCATCAATTCTTCAGCGCTCAGCCTTTTTCACTGTCCAACTCTCACATCCATACATGACTACTGGAAAAATCATAGCCTTGACTAGACGGAACTTTGTTGGCAAAGAAATGTCACTGCTTTTCAATATGCTATCCAGATTGGCCATAATTTTCCTTCCAAGGAGTAGGCGTCTTTTAATTTCATGGCTGCAATCACCATCTGCAGTGATTTTGGAGCCCCCCAAAATAAAGTCTGACACTGTTTCCACTGTTTCCCCATCTATTTCCCATGAAGTGATGGGACCAGATGCCATGATCTTAATTTTCTTAATGTTGAGCCTTAAGCCAACTTTTTCACTCTCCTCTTTCACTTTCATCAAGAGGCTTTTTAGTTCCTCTTCACTTCCTGCCATAAGGGTGGTGTCGTCTGAATATCTGAGGTTACTGATATTTCTCCTGGAAATCTTGATTCCAGCTTGTGCTTCTTCCAGCCCAGCGTTTCTCATGATGTACTCTGCATACAAGTTAAATAAGCAGAGTGACAATATCCAGCCTTGACGTACTCCTTTTCCTATTTGTAACCAGTCTGTTGTTCCATGTCCAGTTCTAACTGTTGCTTCCTTACCTGCATACAGGTTTCTCAAGAGACAGGTCAGATGGTCTGGTATTCCCATCTCTTTCAGAATTTTCCACAGTTTATTGTGATCCACACAATCAAAGGCTTTGGCATATTCAATAAAGCAGAAGTAGGGGAAATAGTAGGTGTTTAAAGCATATTTTCCAAAGTACCAGCTGATTATTTAATTTATGAACACAATTCCCTGGCCTTGTTGTCCATATGTGTACTTAACATAGGGGCTTTGCTTGTGGCTCAGACAGTAAAGAATCCACCTGCAATGAGGCACACTTGGGTATGATCCCTGGGTTGGGAAAATCCCCTGGAGAAGGGCATGACAACCCACTCCAGTATTCTTGACTGGAGAATCCCCATGGACAGAGGAGACTAGTGGGTTACAGTCCATGGTGTCGCAAAGAGTTGGACATGATTGAGTGACTAAGCACAGCACATACTTAACATGGCAGCTCCTCAACAGGCACAGCAGAAGATTAGTATAATGCCATGGAAGTTAGGGCTGGGTTCAGTTTATAGGGAATTCTATTTGTAAACTACACAGTGGAACCAAACAGGGACATGGCTGTCATCATTTTTATATCAACAGTCCCAAAGGAAAAGGAAAATTTAGTGGAGGGCTGAACTAAAAACCTGCTCTAACCAGAGATTCTAAAATACCCATATTCCAATTCTCCATGAAGACTATGGTCAGCAGCCATATTACTGATGTAGAAGCACAATTATTTCTCTTTCAGATACAGCAAAAATTTTTTGGTATACATTTGAAGTCTCCTGGTCTCAATGGTTTGGCAACCAGACAACAGAAATTTTTTCCTGTGTAATATACATAAAATAAAACCCCACCCTTACCCTCATCCACAAAGTCCACGAGTCTATTCTATACATCTGCGTTCCTTTTGCTGTCTCACATGTTGGGTTCTCGTTACCGTCTTTCTAAATTCCATATATATGCGTTAATATACTGTATTGTTGTTTTTGCTTCTGGCTTACTTCACTCTGGATAATGGGCTCCAGTTTCGTCCATCTGAGTAGAATTGCTTCAAAGGAATTTTTTTAATGCTGAGTAATATTCCATTGTGTATATGTACCACAGCTTTCTTATCCATTCGTCAGTTGATGGGCATCTAGGTTGCTTCCATGTCTTGGCTACTGTAAACAATGCAGCGATATGGGAGAAGGGCATTGAAGCATGTTAATTGTCGTGTGTCTAATCAATCGCCAGCCCAGGATTGATGCTCGGGGCTGGTACAACGAGATTTCCCGGGGGGGAGGGAGGAGGGAGGGGGGTTCCGGAGGGGAAGCATATGTAAACCCATGGTGATATCATGACAATGTATGGCAAAAAACAATAAAAAAAATAAAAAAAAACCCACAAGTTTCTTGGACATTTCAAATATGATTCTTTGACTCTTTTTGTTCTTTCATTCTTCTTTGACAAGGTGTTCTTCTCTTCTTTGCCAATTCATGTGAAACTTGAATAAATAAAACTTTAGTTGAAAAAAATGAGCTTGTATTTACCAAAACAATGCACACAGTTTCCTGTGCAAGCAGAAACAAGCCAAATAAACAGAATGGTTAGTATAATAGCCCATTCCAAATAGACACCCAAGTTTAAGGGGTAAAGGAGATAACATCTGAAGTTATTGATACATTTCTGTGATACTAATGGGAATGCCTTCTCAACTGACTTACAAGAAGGGAAGAGATGATGGCTCTTTCATATTAAGCCCTTCTCAGTATCTCAGTATAGCACCACAGTTTTTAAAAGTCTTTACTGCCTTACTTTAGGTACCTAACCACAGATATTCCATTTCTTCTTTTAAACAAAAGCATTATCATTTGCAATGCTATTTCATTTTGAAAATTCATAGAGTTTTTGGCATAAGTACATATAGTATAAATTCAAACAGATTCTAAAAGTATAGTGCAAAAGTTCTGCCCACAGCCAGAGCTAAGCTACCTACAATTATTTCTACATCCTCTCAACATTATGCAATAGAAAAGAGAACTTTACTCTCTGACCTTTACAATTGTCAGTGGGGAAAAAAACAAACAAACACTTATCATGTTTAAGAAGTCAAGGATTTCTAAGGATTTCTGGATCTCTTTCAAGGTTTCTTTTTAATGGATGGATGACCCAGTTTTTCCTTTTCTTGCTCCTTCTCCTTTTAAAAAATAACCACAAATACTTCTCCCTACCCATCATGCCGTCTGCACTGTCCAATAAGTTATTTTTTTGATTTTCAAAAATGTGTTAATTCTTTGCCCAATTGTTATAACTTCAGCAGATCTTCCTCCTCTACCTAAATCCAACGCACTTGAAAGTAGACCCAGATCCCATAAGGACCCTGTCAGTGCAATTAGTAGAAATCCATGCTGTCTGCACTTTTTAGATTACAAAAGTCTTTCCTTTATCCTTTTGAATGTCATGAGTCAGACATCATCCCCCCCAAAAGAAAATAGGCTCTGTATTAATTGGGTTTATCTTTCTAGTTACGTTACTTCGCTTAATATTGTTTGGCACTACAAGAAAGTCAGAACCTTAAGCTTGTAGCCTTTACCTCATATTGAGGAGTAAAATATTCAGCTAGTAATCACAAGGCCTTAGGCTAATTGTTTCCATCCCAGCAATTCCCATACCTGTAAGAAGAAAGAACGCTTTATTGACATTGTTTCCTTTATGTGGACTAACTGTAGAGCTTCCATAAGAGAGTTTATCTTCTGAAGCTTGAGAAGTAATTGGGGGATGTCTAGAAATACTACATTTGATTCAAGCTTTTATAACTTAACACTACTGCCTAGGTCCTGAGGATGAGAACCTCTGCTACAGTGAAGGAAAGTTGACAGGCAATAAGTGAGCTATTATGACAGATATTTCCTGGCTCAGTGACACAGAAGTCCTCAGAAGATTAGGGAGTGGGCCTAAGCAAAAACTGAGAGCACAGAGCACATACACATCTTAACTAGATGAGTGGGTCATTGAGGCACTTGAATATGTTTCCATTTTGGCAAAAGGTGTTTTCAGGAATATCATCTTATGGGAAAGTATGTAAATGGGTACTGCCTCTGTTGTTTGAGAAGGTGGGTAGAGAAGGGAATGAAAGCCAAATTCGACTCTGAGGAAAAGGTAGAACTCATTACCATCAAGAAGACATGTCAGGAAGGAACACGCTTAGTCACTAGTGCTTTTTTTTTTCAAACTACTTTCTATGGGTGGTGTCCAATAGGCCTTCTAGAGCTGAAGTGAAGTAAATCACCACTGAGAAGAACATAAGCTCTAATATGCTGGGAAGAGCCTTAGAGATCACTGACTCATCTCTCCTACATTTCCGTCATGTTTTACAGATGAGGAAAATAAGTACCTAGAGAATGGAAAGGGGTAGGGAATAGATGATACAAGGACTGCAAAATGTTGATAACTGTTGAACCTAGGGATAGATACATGAAGGTACATTAGGTTGTTCTAATTTTGTGTAGTTTTTAAATTTTCTACAATCTGTTTTTTTAAGTAGGGGAGGAAATTCTGGTTTCTCATGTACAATACTGATGTGAAAGTTTCTTTTTAAAATAAATTTATTAAGTGCAAAAGGCAAGTCAAGAAAAATATATTAAGTACAGAGGAGTAGAAATGGTATGCAGGGTCAAACCTGTGAAGGTGAAGTTCATTGAGAATGAATGATGTTCAGGAAACACTGCCCTAGACCAACAATCCCAAGAGAACTATGAAATAGGAAAGTATTACTGACAAATACTATGGAAAATTTCTTCTCCTCAAAGTGCTCCTAGATGACAATAACTTACTTTTAACTGGATCTTTAGTCACTAATTGGAGCAATTATATTTTAAGTGCTACTTCTAATTATCTTTTCTAAGACTTTCACAATAAGCTAAAACACCAGGGATAAAACTACCTATTCTACAAATTTGAAATAGATACTTACTCTGGCAATAACTAGCTGCATGACCCTGGGAAATTCCCTTTACCACTTTGAACCTCAATGTCTCCTTATATACAATGAGAGGGGGTTAACAACATCTGTCAAAGGGTGGTGGGGTGAGAACCTCAGTCTATATCCCCAGTGGGTCAGCTTGCAGCCTTACAGTTAAACGCAAAGTCAATGGAGATGTTATCACAGACCTGATCTGTTGATCCTGAGAAAATGTCACAGATTCAAAGAGTTAGGAAGGACTTTGAAAAGTCAGTCAGTACAGTCCTCTATGTGCTACCCAGAAAACCAATCCATTTGTACTAAATCTGCTGTCCTCAAATGGAGAAACATTACAGGGCTATTCAGAACAAATAAGACTGTTGGCCCAGACTTCAGAAGAGCAAGATAAATAAACGCTGATCCAGAGAAGAACTGGTTCCTCCATCTTACTCCACCTTTCTTATGCAAAGCCAAATTATCTGAGGCTAAAAGTTACACAAGTACTTTCTGAAGGTGTCGGTATTTCACTTGTCTCTGTTTGCTTTTCTTTAACTTGGTCATTGTTCACAGCCCTCTAAAAGTATAGAGACTTCATCTAAATGGCCTTCCAGCCTCTGTTTTGTAGAATGGTTAACATCAGAGAGCAGAGGCCATGGCTGGTGAACAGACTTCCACATTATTATAAAACTAATATTTATAGGAAAATGTCTGACTATGAGCTAGGTTCAAATCCTTACTACAAGGCATTCTAGCAGTAGAGCCCCAGCATAGTTTGTATCTTTGAGTCTTAATTTCTTCTTCTATAAAATGGACACTAAGATTACTACCCACCTCACTGGGCTATTGTGAGGATTAAAATGTCAGAGCACTTTACACGTATATAACTTTGCAATAAATAAGGTAAGTTGGTCCTGGAAAGCATTTGAGCATAGTGGAACAAATTTCAGAATGTTGATTTGAGGATATAAACTTTTTTTGAATACCCCTGACATAGTGAATTAGCCAAACACGTGGCAGAGTTTCCTTCTTAAGAAGTGATTTGATAGACTGGTTTGATTACTTTTGTTCTTCAAGGCTCAAGGCTTACCTTGCAGTCTAATGATCTACTTAAAACTTGAAATCTAGCTTATATCACACTAAAAAAATAGAAAAAAATGTGAATTGTTTCAAGGAAAATCAAAATAAGCTCCAAAAAGCTGCCCTTTTCCTTTTACATACTAAATTTTTAAATTTAATATTCTATAAATAATTGGACCAACATCTAAGACCTCCATTCTTTTAAAGGATATGAACAGTATATCTATAGTAATATTTTTGCAAATGGCATTTTTCTTGATATTCTGATTTGGAATTTTTTAACAAGTTTTTTTTACAATATTATTTTTACAAAATAATAATACAAGTCCCTACACACCTGAGGTTCTAACAGCTATCACTTAAATATTTGTTGATTAACAAAATTGGACACTTTATGTCATATAAAGCATTGTTTTTATCTTGAGTGTATTATCTCAGAAAAGTCATGATTCTCCCTCAACAGAATACTCATAATTTCTCCCTAGGAAAGGCATAATTAAACCCATTCAGTATTTTTCCAAACAAAACAAAATGACCAGGGTTTGCTGCAAAAGACCATATCAGAATATTATTTTAATAAATTTTGCTTTATGAAATATCCATCCATTGCCTTAATTTTTTCTTATTTTTCTCTAAATAAGTTTGCCATATGTAACCATTTGGTAGTTAGTGAGACAGTCTTTATTATGGTCATCATGCAAGTGAGGAAATCAAGATTTGATGTTATCAAGTTTGGCTAGAATGGCGGTTTATATGTAGACTGCACATTCTAGCCAGGATGACAGACTCCTCTGTATTCAAATCAATGTAACAAAAGAAAAATTAATATCTGAATTATAAAATATGATAGATTTTACCCCTTGGTTTTGTTATTTGCATTATTTTACATTCAGTATTTCAAACTAAGAGAATCTAAGCAGATACAATTATGTAATCATCATGTCAGTTGTATATTAACAGTATGTGTAGATGTTTGATAATTTAAAAAATATTTTAATTGTCTTTTCTATACTCTTATAGGAGGATTAGATTAAAATACTCCTAGGTAACTCAGATGTTACCACTGAGCCTAGTCGTCTGGTACTGACTACTTCCTTGGCAGGGCTTATCATAATTGAGAGAGAACTGTACTCTCTAGAATTCTGCATATACACTAATAGCGCAGCTGGTAAAGAATCTGCCTTCAATTCAGGAGACCTCAGTTCGGTTTCTGGGTCAAGAAGAAATCCCCTGGAGAAGGGATAAGCTACCCATTCCAGTCTTCATGGGTTTTCCTGGTGGCTCAGGCAGTAAAGAATCTGCCTGCAAGGCAGGAGACTTGGGTTTGATACCTAGGTTGGGAAGATCCCCTGGAGGAGGACATGGCAACTTACTCCAGTATTCTTGCCTGGAGAACCCCATGGACAGAGGAGCTTCGTGGGCTACAGTCCATGGAGTTGCAAAGAGTTGGACAGAACTGAGCAACTAAGCATAGCCCACATATAACACTAAACAAATGAACAAGTCATGGCTGCCCCTAGAAAGGATCACAGGTAATCTGGGGAAAGTGGGACTTACTAGGTGCCATTAGTGGTAAAGAACCCACCTGCTAATGCAGGAGATATATGAGACGTGGGCTCAATCCCTGGGAAGGTCCCATGGAGGAGGAAAAGGAAACCCAGATACATGGAAATATCTGGTCACAGAAAAACAGAAAGATACACGGACCATTAAACATACTGTCAGATATACACCCAGGGACACCGACAGAGACAACTATACACAACAGATAACAAAGATAGTTCTTCCAAACAAACTAAAAGAAGGCACATGCACAAAAAGATGAAGAGGCCAATTCCAAATGATGCATACAGAAACATAAAAAAGTAAAAAATTACAAGGACCAAGAAAAGCAAAACACATGCATACAAGGCCAGAGAAACATGAACTAAGTAGGCAGATGCACCAAAACAAACATAAAAAGACACACAAAGCCAGGGACATTAGGGGCAAAGAAAAAGACATACAGAGAAGCAGATACACAGGGAAGAACTAATCAGTTCAACTCATCCTCTCAGTTTTGTAGCACTCTTTGCAACCCCATGGACTGCAGCATGCCAGGCTTCCTTGTCTATCACCAACTTCTGGAGCTTGCTTAAACTCGTGTCCATCAAGTTGGTGATGCCATCCGACCATTTCATCCTATGTTATTCCCTTCTGCTCTTGCCTTCAATCTTTGCCAGCATCAGGATCTTTTCAAATGAGTTAGCTTTTCACATCAGGTGCCAAAGTATTGGAGCTTCAGCTTCAGCATCAGTCCTTCCAATGAATATTCAGGACTGATTTCTTTTAGGGTTGACTGGTTTGATATCCTTGCTGTCCAAGAAACTCACAAGAGTCTTCTCCAACACCACATTTAAAAAGCATCAGTTCTTCAGTGCTCAGCTTTCTTTATGGTCCAACTCTCACATCCATACATGACTACTGGAAAAACCATAGATTTGACCTTTGTTGGTAAAGTAATGGCTCTGCTATTTAATATGCTGTCTAGATTTGTCATAGCTTTTCTTCCAAGGAGCAAGCATCTTCTAAATTCATGGATACAATCACCATCTTCAGTGGTTTTGGAGCCCAAGAAAATAGTTTGTCACTGTTTCCATTGCTTCCTCATCTATTTGCCATGAACTGATGGGACTCAAAGCCATGATCTTAGTTTTTTGAATGTTGAGTTTTAAGCCAGATTTTTTCACTCTCCTCTTTCACATTGATCAAGAGGCTCTTTAGTTCCTCTTCACTTTCTGCCATAAGGGTTGTGTCATCTGCATATCTGAGATTATTGCTATTTCTCCCAGCAATCTTGATTCCAGCTTGTGCTTCATCAAGTCCATCATTTCACATGACGTAGTCGGCATATAAGTTAAATGCACAAGGTGACAATATTCAGTCTTGATGTACTCCTTTCCCAATTTGGAACCAGTTTGTTGTTCCATGTCCAGTTCTAACTGTTGCTTCTTGATCTGCATACAAGTTTCTCAGGAGACAGGTCAGGTGGTCTGGTATTCCCATCTCTTGAAGTATTTTCCACAGTTGATTGTGATATACACAGTCAAAAAGCCTTTAGTACAGTCAATGAAGCAGATGTTTTTTTTCTGTAATTCACTTACTTTTTCTATGATCCGGTGAATTTTAGCAATTTGATCTCTGGTTCCTCTGCTTTTTCTAAATCCAGTTTGAACATCTGGAAATTCTCAGTTCATATACTGTTGAAGCCAAACTTGGAGAATTTTGAGCATTACTTTGCTAGTGTGTGAAATGAGTGCAATTACGTGGTAGTCTGAACATTCTTTGGCATTGCCCTTCTTTGGGATTGGAATGAAAACTGACCTTTTCTAATCCTTTGGCCACTGCTGAGTTTTCCAAATTTGCTGGCATATTGAATGCAGCACTTTCACAGCATCATCTTTTAAGATCTGAAATAGCTTAGCTGGAATTCCATCACCTCTACTAGCCTTGTTCCTAGTGATGCTTCCTATGGTCCACTTGACTTTATGCTCCACGATGTCTGGCTCTAGGTGTGTGAACACACCATCATGGTTATCTGGGTGATTAATATCATTTTTGTATAGTTCTTCTGCGTATTCTTGCCACCTCTTCTTAGTATCTTTTGCTTCTATTATGTCTATTCCATTTCTGTCCTTTATTGTGGCCATCTTCCCATGAAATGTTCACTTGGCATCTCTAATTTTCTTGAAGAGATCTCTAGTCTTTCCCATTCTATTGTTTTCCTCTGTTTCTTTGCACTGAACACTTAGGAAAGCTTTCTTATCTCTCCTTGTTATTCTTTGGAACTCTGCCTTCAAATGGGTATATCTTTCCTTTTCTCTTTTGCTTTTCACTTCTCTTCTTTCCTCAGCTATCTGTAAGGCCTCCTCAGGCAACCATTTTTTCCTTTTTGCATTTCTTTTCGGGGATGGTTTTGATCACTGCCTCCTGTACAGTGTTACAAACCTCCATCCATAGTTGTGCAGGCATTCTGTCTATCTGATCTAATCCCTTGAATCTATCGTCACTTCCACCATATAATCATAAGGGATTTGACTTAATTCATACCTGAACAGTCAAGTGATTTCCCCTACTTTCTTCTATTTAAGTCTGAACTTTGCAGAGCTATGTTAGCCTTTGGGAAGGGCTAACAGACAAACAGAAATGGTCATCTCAATAACAGGGTTGCATAGGCACTAGAAAACCCAGTCGTTAGGGGAAGCACTCTGACGGAAACTGCCCACCCTGGCCAGGTACCATAGTAACCATTTGCATGAGTTGTTTTATGACAGAGGTCCTGGTGAGGAGCATGGGACTAATAAACCACCACCAACCAGAAGAGTTCAGGAAAGGTCAAAAAGAGACCACATGTCCGACCACCTCCCAGAATCTTCGCTGGCATCCATCTTGGCTGAACAAGATGTGCAGCACCAGGAAGGACTCTGTCAGAATGATTGGCTAAATACAACCAGAAAGTAATCATATCACCATAAAATCTAAGACTACAAGCCATGTGGCAGAGCAGTTCTCATGGGTACCCTTACCATACTATTCTCTGCCCAGGTGCCCTTTCCTAATAAAATCTCTTGCTTTGTCGGCACATGTGTCTCCTCGAATAATTCATTTCCGAGTGTTAGACAGGAGCCCACTCTCGGGCCCTGGAAGAGGTCCCCCTTCCTGAAACATAGACATAGATATTCATATGCTGACAGAAACAAAGAGTTCTATACATAGAAGCAGTGACACACGGGCTTGGAGTCAGAGATGTCCACAAAGACAGATATATGCCCAAACCCAGAAGGAAAAATACAGGAAACCACAGAGACACAAGAATAGAAGAATGGATAAAACGAGACAGGGGCACATTGATTCAGTAAGATGCACGATTAATTTGTAGACACAAGTACAAAAGAAGAGATATGGTCCCACTAGCAAAGCACAGTTAGATTCTGCTTCTAGATTTCTGTGCCACAACTATTCAGAAAAGAATTCACATAAAGAAACAAAATGATATACAATCATCAAGTCAGAGTATATGTGCAGAAACTCACACCTATTCTGTGCACCAAGGCTGAAAACTGGAAGACAAGTTTAGTGCTTACTGCCCCTAAAGGTCCTGCAGGCAAGGCCAAAATGCATGAGAAAAGTAGCCTTGGTTTAGGAGATTGAGCCATGCTGTTTTCATGTTAATAATAATGAATTTCTCACCCTCCACCACAATTCCCAACCTACACTGTAGTCTTCCTCAAACCACTGAATGTTAAACAGCTTAATAAGCAAGCTGATCTGTGTACTTAATGGGTAATGGTGTGGCTGCATCTTACAGGTCATGGTCCAAAACTTACAACACTCACCATTGCGTTTCAAGTTTTCAGCCAAAACCCGTGCACCTATGAGGCCAGAGTATCATACCAGGAAGTGGAAAAAAATGTCAGGAGCATTCTGCATTCATTTCCCTGGTATACTTGTACAAGGTCCTGACAAAAGCAGTCCTTAAGCACCTTGCAGGCAGGCTTTTGCATAGGCAGTAAGATGAAACAGAAAACCTGTGAGGAATCCTTCTCTGCTCTTAACCCTGAGGAGAAGAGAGTAGCTTGGCAAATTAGAGCTGAAAAACCTTCTCGTCATGCAGAAAGTGGCAGATAGAAGGGAGCAGATAAGCAAACATTCCCTCCCCATGCTAATCATTTCTTTGCTAACTCAAAATTCACAAATGTGATTCTAAGGCGACAGTGGTATGAAACTGTTACATATGATAAGCACGGTTCTTCCAACTTTCAGGTCCCTGTAAAAAGCAAAGAGGAGGAGAGGGACATATTTCCATTTTAGCTAGAGCTGGAATCTCAGATCCCATCATACCTAATGTATTGTAGAAAGGGTCGAAATCATGGAGATTCAGTTCAGTCCAGTCACTCAGTTGCGTCTGACTGTTTGCAACCCCATGGACTGCAACACGCGAGGCCTCCCTGTCCATCATCAACTCGCAGTGCTTGCTTGAACTCATGTCCATTGAGTCAGTGATGCCATCTAATCATCTTATCCTCTGTCGTCCCCTTCTCCTCCTGCCTTCAATCTTTCCCAGCATCAGGGTTTTTTTTTTTTTTTCAAATGAGTCAGTTCTTCGCATCAGTTGGCCAAAGTATTGGAGTTTCAGCTTCAGCATCAGTCCTTCCAATGAATATTCAGGACGGATTTCCTCTAGGATGGATTGGTTGGATCTCTTTGCAGTCCAAGGGACTCTCAAGACTCTCAAGAGTCTTCTCCAATACCACAGTTCAAAAGCATCAATTCTTTGATACTCAGCTTTCTTTATAGTCCAACTCTCACATCCATACATGACTACTGGAAAAACCATAGCTTTGACTAGATGGAATTTGTTGGCAAAGTAATGTCTCTGCTTTCTAATATGCTGTCTAGGTTGGTCATAATTTTTCCTCCAAGGAGCAAGTGACTTTTAATTTCATGGATGCAGTCACCATCTACAGTGATGTTGGAGCCCAAGAAAATAAAGTCTGCCACTGTTTCCACTGTTTAACCATCTATTTGCCATGAAGTGATGGGACCAGATGCCATGATCTTAGTTTTCTGAATGTTGAGCTTTAAGCCAACTTTTTCACTCTCCTCTTTCACTTTCACTAAGAAGCTTTTTAGTTCCTCTTCACTTTCTGCCATAAGAGTGGTGTCATCTGAATATCTGAGGTTATTGACATTTCTCCCTCCAATCTTGATTCCAGCTTGTACTTCTTCGAGCCCAGCGTTTCTCATGATGTACTCTGCATATAAGTTAAATAAGCAGGATGGCAATATACAGCCTCGACGTAGTCCTTTTCCTATTTGTAAGCAGTCTGTTGTTCCATGTCCACTTCTAACTGTTCCTTCCTGCCCCACATACAGGTTTCTCAAGAGACAGGTCAGGTGGTTTGGTATGCCCATCTCTTTCAGAATTTTCCACAGTTTATTGTGATCCACACAGTCAAAGGCTTTGGCATAGTCAATAAAGCAGAAATAGATGTTTTTCTGGAACTCTCTTGCTTTTTTGATGATCCAGTGGATGTTGGCATTTTGATCTCTGGTTCTACCTTTTCTAAATCCAGCTTGAACATCTGGAGATTACAGAACATCTGAGCTGAAAAGGACCTTAAAGAGCATCTAGTACTGATGTGGGAGTAGTAGCCTTTGATTTCCAACCTGAATGAATTACAATGAGTTTTATGAACTAAGTCTAATCCCTTTTCCTGCCCAATTCATAAAAAAAAAGATATTGACTTCCAGAGTCCCCTCTAAAACTCTGATAATCTCTGATTCTTTGATATAAGCTCACCCCTTTCAACTCAGTGTTTTTAATTGTTATCTAGAGGAGAAGCTCAGTTAATCCTTAGAAACAGAAAGGAGAGTAATGTTTTTCACCAAGTCAACAAATGCCTGTTACATACTAAATAAGAAGAAAAGCCCAGATAGATACGCCTACTTGAAACAAGCTTCAGATATTAAGACTGAATAAATAAGAGGGGCTTTGGAGCATAAGAGAGGGACTTGGTCTTCTTTACCTGCCATCTGCTGACCCCTGAATGTGTAACCCTCTTTTTATATTTTCTCAGTGCTTAAGTAGTCCACTGCCTTCATCCCATAGTTACTCCAATTGTAATGTGGCTGGTACAGGGGCAAAGACTCACCCCTTAAGCCACATGGTTCAGGCTTTTACAAAAAACAAGACAAGGTTACATGACTGAAGAATAGCATTATTTTGTGATCATAAAAAGCAACACTTCAAATATATAAGCCATTTCTGAGTTTACGAAACACTTTTAGATTTACACATTCATCTATAAAATTAGAACATATGTTCTAATTTATAGTTGAGAAAATTCTGACTCACAACTGTTAACATGTCCAAGGTTACACAGATAGTAACCAACAAAGTCTGGACACAAATCCTGGTATTTGAGACATACTTTCACTGTTCTTTCATGTACCTCTGCCTTTTCCTTTACTCATAGTCCTTCTGGAAATCATTCAATGTCTCCTTCCACTTTGGTCCAGCAGGAGGAAAAGAAAACTCTGGCACCAACTCATGGCTGAAAGGAACTCATGTATAACTCCCACCTCCATGTCTGCACAGAAAATAGGGAAGCAGCAGAGGGTGTGGCACTCGGCTGATGGACTCTTGGAAAAGAAGGGAAGGAAGCCTTTCTCCATCATTTTCATTACTGTTTCTTCTCAGAGAACACTGTGGGTAAGTTCATGAAGCTAAGGAAGTAAAATAGAGATGACAAGCTGCCCAGGAAATTCACATCCCAAACTAATTTTTCCTGAATTAGCTATGACTTTGATTTTCCATTTTACAGTTAACCAAGGCACTTAAGAGCTTGGATTAAGCTCTGGGTCACAGTATGCATGAAGGCTGTAAAACTTTTTCTGAGGATTTCTTAAGAATATTCTAGAGAATAATGTTGAAGGGCAGCAAGAAGCTTTGGCTAATGGAGAGTAGATTTAATGGTCTCTAAAAAATAAAGCTGAAGTCTTTAGAATAGTGAAAACAGCAGTGAAGCCAGAAGACAAAAGGCTGAAAATTGAAATTCAAATCCCAAATCCACCAAAGTACTCACTGTGTGACTTTGAACAAGTCATTAACCTCATCTATAAAGTGGAATTAATAAGAATTGTCTAGGATCAAACAGTTCTTTAATTTAAAGATTAAATAAGAAAGTACCTTGACAACATCTAACATACACCTAGCACTGAGAGGTAGATGCTCAAAAAATATAATATTTGATCATAATTAGTTTATCCATGCTAGGAAATAGCCTTAAGTGTCATTTTGTCAAAACAAGTGGAATAGTGATGCTCTAGTTCTACTGACCAGTTACTTGGGAAGAAAATCTAAGATTAACTCTTATACAATAATCCCTGTCACTCCAATCCTTTATATAATACATACATATAGGATTGGAACTCACTAGAACAACGTAAGTACCCTCATAGTCCCTAATTAGCAATCCCTAAGTTTCAATCTATCATCGCACACCCAACCCACAATACACACACACACACACACACACACACACACACACACACATGGACTGAAACTGTCACTTCTATTCTTAGGAAAATAGTATTAGATTAAAAAGCAGTTAGTCATAAAGCTTCATGTTCAGTTCTCAAAATAAAAGACATGCCCATTTTTAGGAGGGCCATACTCACTATGCAAGAGGGATATGACTTGAAATTTTGGTAATGGCATTTCATAAGTATCTGCTCTTATGTTTATTATTGAGATGTCAGTCCCCAATGTCTGAGATCTTTGAAACCTGAGATGTTGTCTCATTTCTCTTTTTATCCTCAGAATCCAGCACAGGGTCTGTTACAAAGTTGGCATTCAGGAAATGTATTAGTGAGTAAAAGAATAAATTAGCAATTTAATTAATGAAATATTTATCATCTGACCACACTGAGATTGCTGAGAATTAAAAGGCTGATCCCCAAATGATGGGGAAAATTTTTAATTGAAAATAATGCTCCAAATCAAATATGTACTCATTCATTCACTTATTCAATAGCAAATCTCTATAGTGAACTTGAAAAAATTACAGCCAGAAATGTGTGTGTGTGTGTTTGTGTGTGTGTGTGTTCACGTGCATGTTCAGTTGTTTCACTTGTATCCGACTCTTTGCAACCCCATGTTCTGTAGCCCACCAGACTCCTCTGCTATGGTCCAAATCCTGATTCTTCCACTTACTGTCTAAATTACTGTGGAATGGCCCTCAAGTGCCTCCCGCCTCAGTTTCCTCATCTGTGAAATGGGGATGTTAATCCATGTTGTGACTACCTCCAAGTTGGTTTTGAGAAGCAAAGAAGACAATGTGCCTGAAAGTTCTTCGTGAAATTTCAAGCACTTTATACTACCTAGGAATTGGACTCATTTAATCTCAAATATATCCAATGGCTCCATTCCCATTTTCCAGTCCTCTACCATTTCTCATATCAATTGGATATAACAAAGCCAGCTACTGTATCCTCTGAAAACCATTTAAAACTGAATCCAAAAGGGAAAGGATATACAAGTATAGATCCATTATGTCGTAAGTCTGAAATTAACATATGTTATAAATAAATTAGGAGCTTCCCACATGGCCCAGTGGTAAAGAATCTGCCTGCTAATGCAGAAACCACAGAAGATGCAAGTTCAATCCCTAGGTCAGGAAGATCACCCGGAGAAGGAAATGACAATCCACTCCAGTAGTCTTGCCTGGGAAATCCCATGGCTAGAGGAGCTTTGAAGGCTATAGTCCATGGGATCGCAAAGAGTTGGACATGACTGAGCGACTGAGCATAAAAAAATTATACCCCAATAATAGAAGGTGGTAGGGAGGAAGGCAGAGGCTTAGGTCTCCTGTAAGCTTCAAGCAAACTTTGGCTTTCCTGATTTCTTCTAGGTTCTGGATATGGCTGCCTGAACTAGCTATTGCTACCACTGATAAAAAAAATCTTAATGCTAACCTTTTAAACTCATCCAAGAAGCAGCCATTTTTTATCCACTCTGGCTTCTATGACCAGCAAAGCAAAGGGTTGTGAGGAAGATTCTGATGGGAGAGAGAAGGCATGATAGAAGGAGAGGGGGAGGCTATGTAAGTCATGAGATAAAAATATTGTTTTCAGATACACATTGCTTTCAGCTACCTATAGCAGAAAGAAGCTTTATGAGTTTTTGATAGCTGACCCACTGGTACATGTGCTACCTCCTTTTCATTTTTATGCTTTTATAAACTGAGAAGGAAACCAAAAGTGATAGATTAGGAAGTATTAATAGATGCTCTCTAGAGTCTTTGGGGCTAGAAGTGGGTGATCTTGCCCATCCCCACTGGAGGAAGTCAAATTTCACCTCTCAACTTACTCCCCCATAAAGTAGGGTATAGTCCTTGCCTCCTGTGATATGCCAGCCTGCTCTTCAGTGACTCAGCATATCTTTAAATATACCCAGGCAAGGAGCTGCTCTGAGACACAGTAAAAAAAATGTTTTAATCTCTTTGGGGTGTTGAGAGGCAGTCAGGAAAGTCCTTTGTTAACATGAGGTTCCCAAGCAAAGTTAGCGTTGCTCTGAACTCACTCTCTATGCTAAGAGGCTTGTTTTTGTTCTGCTGTCTGCTGTTTGCCAGCTGTGTAGAGCACAAGGATGAGAAGGGGGATGGTTCCAGGCCATGGAAAGAGTCAAGGAAATTCCTACCCAGTGATTATGTGGGGGATGGGGACCTATGCGTGCAATGGAGTGACTGGTTTAAATGTAAGGGCTCCAAAATCACCAAGAGCCCAGACCCTTTGCACTGGGTCGTTCTGTTCCCTGTGGAGGACCATGACCTCTAGCTGAGAGGAGGGGTCTTCTCACTCTCCCTGTCTTCTCAGACCAGCTCAGTCTTGCACTTTGTTATTTTTTTCAGTCTTGCACTTTGAAACAAGTGTCAACTAGTAAAAGATTTCAGCTGGGCTGAGGGAAGTAACTGAATAACTCGCATTACCAAAGCAAAGCATGCTCCTGTTATCTGCAATGACCTCACACTTACATTCCAGCCAAAGCATTCTGGAGACAGAGCTTTGTGGAGGGGAGGAAGGGGCAGCAGTGGCCTGAGGTAAGGCTCATATACTTTTGTCAGAGTCTAGCTACACGTTTTCCCAAGTTTTCCTGGTCTAGTGAAATAATAATAATAATGACAAGGAGGAGGAGAACCATTTATCAACTTTTCATTCTGGGCCAGGCACTGGTAAAGATTTTTTACATGCATTATCTCACTTATCTTCATAAGAACCCAAAGAAAGAAGTATTAATATCTTCATGAAGTATTAATATCTTCATCCTATATGAATGAAGAAACTAAAAATAAAATTAAGTGGCCCAGAACACAAAGTTGGTAACTGTCAGACTCGAGATTTAAACTAAAATCTGTCAGATGCCAAAACCTATGTCTGAACCTCAATACATTACACTTTAACCTTGACCCCAACTTTTTCCTCAAGAGTACTAATCTTCTCTGTTGTTTATTAGAAATCCCTATCTCTGTGAGGTATGTCTACAATAATCCAGATGGGCATTTTGGAGTTATAGATAGGGATTTTAAATTTAAATTCAAAATTGCTAGAAAGCAACTGTGGAAATCATCTAATTTGAGTCCCAACCTCTTCCCTGTATACATGCTGTCCACCAACTCCAGTTTTTTCTTGAACACCTTCACTAAGAGTGAATTTACTACTTAAGAGTCAATGTATGGCAAAACCAACATGATAATGTAAAGAAAAAAAAAAAGAGTGATACTCCCAATGGACATAAAGAGTGTGATGAATAAGAAAAAGTGAACTAATATTTCAGCATCTACTAAGTGGCATGCCCTTTATCTAAGCTGTTTTATTTAGTCTTAAGGGTGTACTGTGATGAGTGAAAGTCGCTCAGTTGTGTCCAAGTCTTTGCGACCCCGTGGACTGTACAGTCCATGGAATTCTCTAGGCCAGAATACTGGAGTGCATAGCCGTTCCCTTCTCCAGGGTATCTTCCCAACTGGGGTCTCCTACATTGCAGAAGGACTCTTACCAGATGAGTTACCGGCCCCTATACTGTGATGAGAGCATAATACAAATGAAGGAGTTGAGGTTCAGAGAGGTTAAGTTACTCACTAAGGGTCATACATGTGATAATGGCTGTGGCAGAACTGAGAGCCAGGTCAGATTTGATTACAACATCCCTTATACTTTTCTTTAGTCCCTCCTAAATGAGGAGGAAAAGCCCTTAGTGGTAAGGAAGGATGTAAAAATTTGCCCAGGTCCCTGATCTCACAGAGGTGGCAAATTCAAATGCTTAGAACTTACTTAATTAATACAAGTAACCTAAATGAAGAAAGCTGGTGTCTAGGCAAACTGAAAAGTATATGGATGCATGCTCCATCTAGAGGAGCACCTCGCTCCTCACCTGCAGCTGATCATTGTCATGCAGGAATGTGGTTCCAATAATGCTAGATCTTCACTTCCAAAGCTGGAAATCTGAATTTTTATGTGAAATATTAGCAACTAGTTTGATAACTGCCTCCACACATACACACACACTCCAAAACTCATTTGGTATTTGTTGAAAACTTCCCATATAGGGTGAATCTACCATTTCTTCCTTTTACTGAACTGTAATCTATCTTCATTGGCTTTGCCCTTTGGGGTACTACAGAAAATGTCTAACTCCTTTATACCCTGACAGTTCTTCATAAATATACTGAGACAATATTTATATCCATTGCTCCCTGCCTCCCTTACCACATCCAACTTAGCATCTCAGCTTTTCCATGCTTTACAAGAGGAGATGCCCCATGAATAATGGGGTTGAACACTACATTGTAAATATGGTCTGACCATAATTCACTTCCTTTATTCTGGATTCTATATTTCTATCAATCGAACTTATGATCCATATTTGTTTTTGGCACTTATATTGACTGACTGAAACTCAATAAATAAATATTTATGGATACCTACTATGTGAAAAGCTCTAAGCTATGCATTTTGTATAACTTACACAAATATATCCATGAAACTACTTTTGCCCAAAAGAGGGCACGATTTGAAAAGATATATGAGAAGCACAAAAATAATTATAATTTAAGAACTGAGTACCATATCAATGGAGAACAGAAAAAGAGCTGAATCTACAAAATACTAAGCACTAGTTCTTGACTTAAACTTGACCTCCCCCATGTCATCTGATTCTCTCCTCACAAAAGTCTTATAATCTATGCATTTTGAGTCCTAGTTTACAGATGAAGAAAACTGAAGCCTACGTTCTTTTAACCATATTATGTCATAGAGATATCTTTCTCAATGGATTATGGGATGAGAAATTTCATCTCATATGACACTGTTATTGAGCTAAGGTTAGAAGAATGGATAGTATTAAAATTGAGATAGCCTTCAAGGCCAAAGGAGTAATAGGAAAAACAGCAAATTCAAAGAAAAAAAGAGTGAGGATAGTTTAAGGTGACAGATCTATTTGGTTGGAGTTAAAAGATTTTTGCAGGGGAATTATAAGAATTGAGGCTAGAAAAGCAATCCAGATCATGAAAAGCTTTGAACACCAGACTTATAGAATCTGTATTTTAACCTATAAGTAAATGGAGAGGAGCTTCAATTTCAAACATGCATCGCATAAGTGTTCAGCAAGGCTTCCTCTGTGCTAAGCACTGAGAATACAGAGGTAAACAGAGTTCTAACCCTCAAGGAGCTTATAGACTAGTGGTTGTTTAAAGGAAGATATTAACAATATTATAATTGAACTTTGAGAAGGTTAACCTGGTTGAATGAATACAATATGAATCAGAGAGCAGCACAGAGAACTAAGGAGAGCATGCATGACGTTGATGCACTAGTCAAAGCAAAAGGTGATAAAGACTGGAACTCAGGGAGGGGGAATTACAGAGAAGGCTTTGGGAAACAACAACACATCATTTCACCACCTTATCCCCAAAGCATCCAGTGTAGCTTTTCCCAGACACTGTGGGGTCATCTTTGATGATGATACGTTTCAAGTCAATCTAGCACCTCAGCAAGGCTTAGTAGGTGTCCAAAGCAAACAGCATGAAAATATGAATATGGTTAAGGTTTGTGGTTTATTGTTAAGTAGTTGATGACTTAAATATCTCAGTCTAACTTAGTCTTTTTTATTTAAAGGGCTAATTAAACAAATATTTCAAATTAACAACTGGAAACTCCAACAGATTACTCACTTGCTAACCTTTTTATTTTTAAACAGAAATGAAAGGGAAAGAAGGATAACTAAACACTCAAAATATGTTTTGGAATCTTATCTGTACCCAAACGATAAATATCAAGAATATCCATCTTACTCCTAACTCTCAGTTTATGCGATCTCATCATCTAATTAGAAGTTGGTCAATGTTTCATGGTCAATAACTCCATGTAAGGGGACCAATAAGACACTTTGGAAAGATACTTTCTCTTATGTTATGCTAATTTTCAAAAGAAATGCCTAAATGGTTGTCATTTATATGAGTGGGAAGGTTGTATTTTCCTTTAAAAAAATCTGGAGAGAAGCAGACGTTCAGAGTATCCTTCTTTCATCTCTTCAGTAACAAAAAAGTCACCTGACAACTACATTCATGATTTTCTACAGGATCCTGCACAAGCCATTCGGGCTAAAAGATCAGAGGTAGCATTTTTTTTCATACTGGGAAGTTCCCTTTCTTACTTAGGGCAAATTCCATATGCTGACATTTTTTCCTGATGCTTTTGTTCCTTTTGTCCAGTGTCTGGTAGGACATGGATTCTGATCATTCTCCCTATTCTCTGTCTAATCTTGCTGATGCAGAAAGTTAATTTTTAAAGAAAGGTGAGAAGCAGGGCAATACAGAAGGTGGAATAGAGGGAGACAAGTCAGCCTAATTACTTACCACATACCATTGGATAAGTAACTTTCCTCCTAAGAGTACTTAAAAGAAGCTAATGTATTGTAAGGACAAGTTGCTCAAATGTTTGAAGCTCAGGCACAATGTTTCTACATTAAAAAATTCTATAATATGACTAGCACTCATTTCTCTAAATATAGTAAAAATTATATAAGTTGGGAGCTGAGCTACCTAGCTTCTAATATAGGCTCTTTCACATACTTGTTCTATACCCTTGGGCACGTTACTTAATTGTTGTGTTCCTATTCACTCACCAGTAATATGAGAATGATAATCATACTTACTTCAGAAAGTTATTTTGAGAATTAGATGAATCAACACATGTAAAACACATAAAAGAGTTCCTGACTTCAAAAAATCAACTATTTTACTTTTCTTACCTCAGACTCTCTCCTATTTAAGCAGGCATTGAATTGTCCAGGTTTCTAGTAGGCTCTGAGATTTTCAACCACCTTGAGCTTTTTCAATAATTTATATAGTTTTGCTTTCCAATCCCTATTATAAATGATCAGCTCCTTTCCATTACCCCCTTTATGTCCCTCCACCTCCACTTTAATCTCTAGGATTTGGCTGTTCCATGAGGATCAGCATAGGGTCAGTGCATAATGACAAGTCACCAGTCTCTTGAGATAGCAAAGGTGAATGACTAGCTAATCTGAGAAGTTGTTAGTACTAAACAGGAGTTGGAACCTCACAGTTACAAGCCAGACTTCTAACTCCTAGGTGCATGATCTTTGGGCAAGTCACTTAACTTCTCTGAGTTATTTACCAAGGTTTCTGTGAGAATTAGTTAACCCATGTAAGGCTCCAAAATTTGGCACATAGTAAGCACTATCATTACTATTGCTATTATAATTCTTTGCTCTGAGTGGGTAAGCACTTTTCCAACATAGAAATTTCCAAAGAAGCAACAGACAGCTAACCCTCAGAATAGGTTCTGACTAAAGAAATGAGCTTTCTGTGTGATTCTGGTCAAATTCTTTTCCATCTCTATGCCTCAGGAACCTCATTCATAAAATGACCAAACTGGACAAGATGGCCTCCCATGTTTCATAAATTCTAATATCCTACAATCTCAGGCTATTTATGTTCCAGATCTCTGTAAGTTTCATCTCAGATTAAAGTTCAATGACCTTTAAAATCTGCTTACTGTGTTTACCATAGGTAAATTATTTTCACATGTGGTTCAGTAAAAACATAAAAACAATATTTTCATTTGACTGGAGGCAGCAGCCAATTTGTGTGATGTTCTATGTTTTATTCATTATTTAGTTTAATTACCTGGTTTAACATTTGGGCAAGAAGAAAAAACTCACTGTATCCTCAAAATGAGGTCTCAGAATAACATTAATAATTAAAGGACCAAGCTAGAATTCAGGAAAACTGAGTCTGTGATCTAGTTATGCTGTCAGCTTGTTGTTTCACCCTAGATAAGACTCCACTCCTCTCTAGGCATGTATAAAGTAAAAGGGAGAAGGGAGGGGACAACAAAGGTCTAGGTGATCTCTAGTTCAGGTTAGTTCAGTTGCTCAGTCGTGTCCTACTCTTTGCAACCCCATGGACTGCAGCATGCCAGGCTTCCCTGTCCATCACCCAGAAGATAATTTCTAAGATCTCTTTCAATCTTCTTGAAAAGCAGTAAGCTAAGGGCACTGCATGAAAACTAAAAAGAAGACAACGGGATGGTCACCAAATAACTCAAACTTTGTACATCAAAAATCAAACTCTTGATTCCTACCCCCACCCCCAACATACACACAGCAGCTTTACCTACAATCTGCATCATCTCAGTAAATGGGAGTCACATTTTTCAAAGTGCTCAGATTAAAACTTGGCAATCAGCATTGACTTTTCTCTTTTTCTCACAATGAGTATCCAATCTGTTAGTAAATACTGTAGGCTCTACCATGAAGACAAATCAAGAATCCAGTGTCTCAACTCCTCTATCAATAACCTCTGGTCTAAGCTACCATAATCTCTCACCTGGATCACTGAAGCAGCCTCATCTCCTTGCTTCTGCTTTATTCTTTCTGTATTTTCTCCACACAGACAATAAGTAAACAAACAAATATATAAAATATCCAAGAATGGTAGATGTTTTGAAGAAGAGGATCTGTTAAAGTATCAGTCAGCTCATGTTATTCTTCTACTCAAAATCTTCCAATGACTCCCCATGTCAGAGTAAAAACTGAAGTCCTAAAGAAGACCTGAGAAATCTCTCATTAACTCTGATCTCATCTCATCACCTTCCACTTACTTAAACTGCCATCCAGGCCTCTCTGCTACTGTCCATCATACAAAGTATACTCCTGTCTCTGGCCCTTTCTACTTGTGGTTCCCTATGCCTGGAATGTTCTAATTCCAAATATCCCTATGGCTCACTTCCTAATTTCCTTCAGGTCACTGCTTAAATATCACTTTCTCAGTAAGGCCTTTTCTAACTAACAAATGTAAAATAGTTCTTTCCATTATCATTATATGTTCCCCACACTGCTAAATTATTCTTCATGACATTTATCACCATCAGATATATTCAACACGTCTCCTCTCACTAAATTGTAAACTCTGTGATGGGAGGAATTTTCATCTGCCTTGTTCATTGCTGTGTCAATGGTGCTTAGTATAGAATTTGATATACAGAAAGCTTAGTAAGTATTTGTCGAATAATGCAATCTATAAAGTAGGATTGCAAGATTGTGAGCAACTTGAATGCCCACACAACCCAATCCATTAGTCCAGTAAGTGGATAAAAGACCCAGGAGTCTTAAGAGCTTCACAAATCTTTAGTGATACTTTGTTAAGGTTATTTTGCCTCTCTGACTCTCCTCTTTCCTATCTATGAAGTGAGCAATCTGTGTGGTAGAGAAAAAAAAGGAACACTTGATTTGAGGAACAAAGAGTGGGGCCGAAATCCCAGCTCTGCTACCTTGAAGCTATTTGACTTTAGAAATATTACTTAACTTCTCTGAACACAATATTTACAATGGGAATGATAGAATTATAATAGTATGAAGAGTATTAAAGTAAAGTAAATCTGACTCCTTGTATAGGATAGAAATTAGGATGAAATGCAATAATGGAATATGAAACCTTTCTATAGACTGTGAAATGTTACTGGAATATGTCCAATGTCACTGTTCCCTGTTCCACATTCAGAGAAAGGTGACAAGGAGTTAAATAGTGCTACTAACATGTTTTGTACTTTGGAAAAGAACATACCAAATTAAATACTAAGTACCGCTGAATCCACCAAGGGAGGCCAACTGTTTCCAGGGAAAACTTGTCACAGGACACTTGCAGTCCCCCAAGCGGCCAGATAGTGGGACTACACTTCCACAAGCAAGAAACTACTCAACTTGCAGAAAACAAAGTCCATAATTAAGGAGTGTGTCATTTTAAAACTACATCGTCTAATTCAACAAAAGCCTTATTTAAAAAAGTTTTCACATTCCCCTTACTCCAAGAATTGTTTGATTTGTGCTTCTTGCTTCACTCCCTCAATCAATACTCTGAAACCCCATTTCTACAGAACCTCAAAGCAAGCCACCATGATCAATGGAAAACTTGAGAGTCGAATAATAATTCTTAATCTGATCACCACACTGGGCATCTTTATTGCCTCTCACACCAAGCTTAGACCTATTAATCACCCTCAATTGTAATTAATTCCTAACATATTGCAGTTAAAGACATCAAAACATGTTCTCAGCAAGTGCAACAAAATAGCCCCAAATGGGAAAGAAACTAGTAACTAACTTGACTGGTGTGGCACTATTGAAAAAACAGAAATAGATTCCAACCCCTTACTCCAGTTCACTCATCATTGTCTTTCCAGAAATACTACCTTCTGGTATCTGAAATATCCATCAAGATCTATAATTATTGCTTGAGTTTAACGATATCCCAACCTAATTCATAAAGGATAAGAAGTGATGACAGATAATACTGTTGACCGCTTCTACCTATGTTTATCCATTTCTTTTTTGAATATTTACATTTAAAAAATACATAACACATAATCCAACATCTCATCATACTGGTATCATGGTGTTGCTATTCTGTTTTGTTTTGGTTTTAATAGCTATAAACTCCTTGAGGGCAGTGATCTCGAGATTCTTACTGAATTATGTTCCCTTTACCGTGATCTCCAACTAGTACACAGATGGGCATATAGCAGGTGTTTAATGAAAAGTGGTTTATTGATGAATACTTTTTACAAATCAGTTTGTTAAGGTCATCTCTAAAGACAACTAGGTCACAATAGGACCTCTTCTTCAGTGGCCTGCAGTTTAGTTACCATTTTCAGGACACAATAGCTAAAGCTGATTAGTTATGCCCTTAGCCCAGAGTGTTAATGAGACCAAAGTTCAATCCCTTTATAGGTAAATTTTATCTTTCATTTATGGATATGGAGTGCATTCCTGAAAAAAGTCCAAATTATATGAGAGCAAATGAACCACTTCTTCATCTACAAATACACACCAAAAGGAGTGGTGGCATTTACTTTATCTAAGGGACAGCATATAAATACACAAGCCCAAACATAAGCCAAATATAGTTAGCTAGTGATTTCTTTGGTTTAGTTTGCATCTGTTACCTCTTCATGTTAGTTTTCTGCATAGAAATTATTATTCCTCACCCCCTTGCTAGTAGTTCCCAAATCCAAATGCTAGTAGTTTCCAAATCCAAATACTAAAAAGAGAACTATTAACTGCATAAACCTTATTAATATGTTCCTTTCCTACTGTCCTCTAAACACCTGAAAATTTTAGATTCTAATTCACAGTTGAGGAAAGTTGAGAACAGTGTCATGCAGATGAAACAAAGTATGCTTTAATTTTCAGCACAGCAACAGAAATCTTTTGCCTCTTAAATCGTAGAGGTGTTCAAAACTCAGGTTGTTTCAGGGAGGTTGCAAGATATAAAATCAATTTTCAAAAAAATCAATATATTTCTATACACTGGCAATGAACAATTTAAAAGGATACTAAGAAAATTGCATTCATAATAGCATCAAAAATTAAAATATTGAAGAATTAATTAAATAAAAGAAGTACAAATTTTATACTCTTAAAACTACAGAACACTGCTGAGAAAAGTGAAGATGACATAAATAAATGGAAAGACATTCCATGGCCATGGATCAGAAGACTTCATATGGGAATGGCAACATCCCCCAAATTTATCTACCTCCTTTATTAGGTTCCTTTATTAGAATCCCAAATGACTTCTGTAATTGACAAGTTGATCCTTAAACTCATAGAGAAATTTTTTTAAAAACCCACAATAGTCAAAAACAATCTTGAAAAAGAATAATATTATTAGAAGACTCACACTTACTCATTTCAAAACTTATTAAAAACTTACAGTAATTAAGACACTGTGGTATTGGTATAGGATCAATGTAATAAAGCCCACAGTCCAGAAATAAACTTTCACATTTACAGTCAACTGATTTTATACAAAGGGTGCCAAGATACTTAAATAAGGGAAGATTCAACAAGTGGTGCTGTGGTGACTAGATAATTACATAAAAAGTTAAGTCAAAAGTGAACAAAAACCTAAATTTAACAGCCAAAACTATAAAACTCTTAGAAGGAAACCTAAGTGTAAATCTTTGTGACCTTGGATTAAACAAAGCCTTCTTAGGCATGATACAAAAATCATAAGCTACATACAAAAAAATAAGTTGGGCTCCAAAAGTTTGTGTGTTCTTTAATGAATACCATCAAGAAAGTGAAAAGACGATGCACAGATATGATAAAATATTCACAAATCATAATTTGTTACAGGATTTGTATCTAGAATATATTTTTCAAAACTCTTACAACTCAATAAGAGTAAATCAAATAATCTAATTAAAAATGACCAAAGACAAGAGTATATACAGTCAATATGCACATAAAAGATGCTTAATATTATTAGAATATTATTAATCATTATGAAATGCAAATCAAAGCCACTGAGATACTTTTTGACACCCACTTCACACTGGGATTAAAAAGACAGTAACTCCCAGAAATAAGCCCATGCATCTATGGTCAATTAATCTATGATGAAAGAGGTAAGACTGCACAATATTGGAAAGACAATCTGTTCAGCAAATGGTGCTGGGAAAACTGGACAGCCAAATGTAAAAAAATGAAATTAGATCATTCTTTAACTCCATACATGAAAACAAGCTCAAAATGGATTAAAGATTTAAACGTGAGACTGGGCACTGTAAAACTTCTAGAGGAAAACATAGATAGAACACTGACATTTATAAAGCACAGCAACATCTTTTATGATCCATCTACCAGAATAATGAAAATAAAAACAAAAATTAAAAAAAATTGATGCTTACTTAAACTCAAAAACTTTTGCACAGCAAAGAAAACAATAAACAAAATGAAAAGATAACCCACAGATTGGGAGAAAATATATGCAAATGATGTGACTGATAAGGGATTAGTCTCCAAAATTTACAAACAGCTCAGGATGCTTAACAGCATCAAAACAAACAACCCACTCAAAAAATGAGCAGAAGACCTGAATAGATGTTTCTTCAAAGAGAACATACAGATAACCAGGCACATGAAAAGATGTTCAACATCGTTAGTTACTGGAGAAATGCAAATCAAAACTACAATGAGATATCACCTCACACCAACCAGAAGAGCTATCTTCAAAATATCCACAAACAAAAAATGCTGGAGAGGGTGTGGAGAGAAGGGAACTCTTCCCACACTGTTGGTGGGAATGTTAATTGGTACCACCACTACAGAGAACAGCATGGAAGCTCTTTAAAAAAACTAAAAATAGAGCTACCATATGACCCTGCAATCCCACTCCTGGGCATATATCCAGAGAATATATGGGATATAATATCCCCCCCCACACACACACACATATTCACCTCCCTATTCTCTATTCTCCTTCACTATTCACCTGAAACTACCACAAATTTGTTAATTGGCTATACTTTGATACAAAGTAAAAAGTTTAAAGTTTGGAAAATAAAAATAATGGGTAAGATGTGGAGAAATTGGACCCTCATACATTGCTGGGGAGATTGTAAAATGGTACAGCCACTTTTTAAGACAGTTTGGGAGAGTCTCAAAAGGTTAAACAAAGAGTTACCATGTTACCCAGAAACTTTACTCTTAGGTATATAGCCAAAAGAATTAAAAACCTGTCACAAAAAGAAACTTGTACATAAATGTTCATAGCAGTATTATTCATAATAGCCAAAAAGTGGAAACAACTTTAATGTCCATCATAGATAGTGTGATACATGCATAAAATGGAAAGTATTGAGATGTGCTTCAACATAGATTGACATTGAAATATTTATTCTACATATGAAACTAGTCACAAAATGCTACATATACGTGGTTCCATTTGTATGAAAGGTAAGCAAACACATAGAGTGAAAGTAGACAAGTGGTTGATAGTTGCTCATGGTTAGGGTGGGGTTTGACTGGTAAGTGACCAAAATGTTCTAAAATTGATTGTGGTGATGGTTGCCCAACTCTGAATATAATAAAAATCATTGAACTATATCCTTGGGTGAATTACATTATATATTGTGAATTATGTCTCAATAAAGCTGTTGATTAAAAAAATAAAACTCAAGTACTGCATGACTTAAATTGACAGCATTCTCAAGTAACCAGCATTTTAGAGCTATAAGCTTGTCCAGATTAGCCACTCTCAACACTGCTCTTCCCTGTCAAATGGCAGCAGGAATTGGTGTTAGAGAGAAGGGATGGCAACATTCATGAGTGTGCAAGAAATTGTGCATAAAACACAGAAATTGGGCATAAATCTCTATGCAGCAGCCACCAGATGTAGACTTTACTGAGTAAAAATATAATGTCAGGAGGGAAACTTTGAGAAAAAAAAGTTGAGAGAAACTCTACAGAGGTTTCTCCACATGATAAACAAATGTTATAGAAAATGCAACAAATTCTACTCCCTCAGCTAATAAAGGGATATTCACTAAGCACGCTTCTGGCTTACTCAAACTTACATGGGAGCTAGTTTATAAACTGGAAGATGCTGGGTCTTTTCTCTGGAAAGAGTGCTATATAAATATGAGATTTTATAATTCTCTTCAATATCACAAAATCCAATAAGTACTGATAACTGTATGGAGTTTTACAAGCAATGAGGGGGGGAAAGGTCAACTTCGTATCTCGGATGATAGTAACTTATTCTTGAGTACAACATCTCAGAACTTGATGTAATGCTGACAGGCAAATTCTGAGGCAGATTACTTTCTTAATACCTTTCTTTGTTTTAAATGATTAATTTACATATAGCTTCACCACATTAGCCCAGCCAGACACTTTTAGCAAGCACCATCACATAGAGATTAGGTGTTGCGTGTGAAAGCCCTGGAGAAATTTGACCCACACAGACCTGTCCCAGAGGTGGGAAGGTACAGTTTTTCTCAAGTTTTGAGAAAAGGTTGCCAAAATAGCCAGTAGATAGAGAGAGACAGAGAACTAGAGACAAAGACAGCAGCCAGCAAAATTCTTCATTAAATCACCAAGTTCTCAAGCATCTAGTTCAGCTCCCTCAGCAACTGTTGAATCAGGCAGGCTCTAACCTCAAGGTAAAAAAAGACCAGCTATTCATTTTGCAATCTCCTCAAGTCATCTAGTCTTAAAAGTAAGGTGCTGGGGTTGATCTGATATATTACTCTCTAGATTAAAAATTATTCTTTAGAAGTATGCCACAGGTGTAATGAGAAAAATATCTTGAAAAGTAGAAAGAAGAGTCTATATTTCAATGTCAAAAGCATGAAAGGAGTAGAATGAAAGAAAATCAGGGACAGGCAGCACTTAAGGAAGCTGCAGACAAAGAGAAAATGGTGGCGATAGGGGGTGGGGAGAGGTTTCCCTTTCCCTCTCCAACCAACCTCACAAAACTTGATTTTTATTTGCTCTCTATTTTTTCGGAATCATGATTTCAGGTCTGGTTATAAAATAAGCTCCTTCCTTACCACACTGAGCCGGTGTTCTGCTCCCTGCTTAGCAGAGTTCCGAATGAAACTGGTGGTCTTGATATCACCATAAATAGCAATAATAGTAAAATTGCCCATGTCCCTAACTCCAACTTACATAATCCCACCAAGAGCAGACACAGTACAAGTAAGAGTCAAGAGACCAAAGAATTGTTTGGTTTAAATGCACATATGTACACCAGATAAGAAGATTACCACTGGGGTGGGGGTGGGGGAAACATTTTAAAAGAAAACTATATGTGCCAGCAAATTAAATATATTAATATCCAAGTTTACAGCTCAAAAATAATGGAAGTCTTATGAGGTAAAATTAACACTGGCAAGAAAGCACCCTTAAGTGACCCTGCAACTGGAAAGCTACAAGCTTTTTCAAAAATATCTCTCACTGATGTTAACCTTTGGCCGAGCTAAGAGAGTTACTCTATAGATAACTAAGAAAATTCTATCACTACATCTTGCACATATTTCTAAATGGGGTACCACCCTGTGTGGTTATCTGGTGCTTGAGTTCTGATCACTGGTACCCAGACAGACCTCACCAGTTATTTGCTGACTGTGAAGAAAGGATGCTTCTTCCCAACATATTGACCCTGAAGGTCTATAGACAGACAGCATCATTCCCAAAGCAAAACTCAGATTTACAAAACAGACAAACTGCCCCTTGCAAAAGAGTCATTAAAAAGCTGCTTGATAACTGCAGAGGGGAAAGTAGACAGAAAGGGGAATTAATAAAATGACCTCTTTTGAAATAACTAATGGAGAAAGGCAGGATTTGCAAGTTTTAAAGCATTACTAAAATACTACCTATTATGAAGACCAGAACAAATTATCAACAGAAAAATTAAAATTTTCTTTTTGCATCTGGATAATTTATTGAAACTCCAACTTTAATTCCTGCATAGGCTTCCCTTGGATTCATCTCTCAAGAATAAATATTTGTCATATTATTATGCTATTTGCTGGGATATAAAGGGCCATACTTCTGTTAAGTGAGAGAGTGGTCAATTAACAAAGTTGTAGTCTTGTTTGATCTCTGAAAGAAGACAGCTTCATAAAATATCATCAGGGTTTCATACCAACCCTATCACATTTTATTATTCCTTCCGTAGCTCAAACCACATGCTAAAATATATATATATTTTTAAAAAAGGATCATCTAAGGCCTTTCTCCTCTCAACAGAAACATTGTAGATGTATAAGAACACAGAATTATTCCAGAAGTTCACATACAATTGGAAAAGGGAGGAATCCAACACATTATTGGAAGTCTCTAGAATGTTGACATTTTAAACTGAAAGATGGCATATAATGTATGTAATACAGAGAGAGTGGAAGCTCTAGCTTTGACTTAAGAAAAATTCCTTCCCTTCACCAAATTGTGCCCTATAAAATGTGAGAAAGAAAGAGAAAGTAAAAAATATCAACTTTTAGATTGGGGCTGGTTGAATTCTGATAAAATTGATAAATTTTCAAAAACCCAATTTGAGGATTTTCTATGTCTTACAAATGAAAAATCTTTGTCAACTCACAAGACAGGAACACCAGTTTTACCTCTCACTAGACTCCTATAACCAATGCAGCAATCACAAACCGGGAAAGAATAATCTTGTACAGTCTTAGGTTACCACTAATTTCCACTATTTGAGGTCATTAATTTATGCAGGTTTTAGAAATAGAGAAGTTTTTCCATGAAGATCTGAGGTAAAATCACCTAGCTTATTGCACACCTGTTGGGAAGAACTTTTTAAAAACTCTCTATAGCCACTTTCTGAAAATTTCAGGTTATGCCTTTGAAAACACACACATCACTTAATGTGGAATCATTCATATCCTCCCGGTTAATTGAGTTACTTACTTGGGTGTTGGGGGAGGCATACAGAAAAGGGAAGGTTCCAGTGACTAGGCAAGTCATGAAGCACCTTATACTTTCCAACCCCTCCCCCATTCCGCCAAAAAAAAAAAAAAAAAACTTTCACATGAAAAACAAAGCTCTGCTGGCAAGCAACAACCCTAGGGAGGGGTAAAAATATACTCTAGCAAGTAAATTTGTTCTTACAAAATGAAGACCTTTTGTCCCAGAGTATGCCCACTTTGCAAAAAAAAAATTAAGACTGAGAATATAAATGAACCCTTTGAAAATCTTGTAAGCCAAACCTTAAAAACCCAAAAAATGCAAAGCCTGGTTAGAAGCTATTTCTTCAGTAGCCCAGGAAATAATATTTTATGAAATCCTATTCTCCTCTTTCTTTTCTAACATTGTGCTATCAATCTTCCAAGAACAGAAGCATCAGTGAAAGGAAGCAAGTTGTTGGTTTAAGTCTCCAAACAAACATGCTAAGGCTAATAAACTGAAAATGTCACAGGTAAAGAAAATAGCTACAGAAACTCAGAACAAGACTCAAGTCTATGAAGACATCAATACCCAGAAGTTCTGAGGAGTTAGTTCCCCAGTTAGTATTCTCTCCCTCACAGAGATAAACTAATAGTTTGCTGAAGAAAAAAATATTTAATTTTTTAAAAAAATTAAAAAAGCTTGTTGGTCTCCAAAAAGCTCAGTTGTGGTAAGGAAGAAATTTTAACAGGCAATATGAAGCTGACTTCCACTTTTTTCATATCCTAATTAAAACTCTTGGGCAAGAGTAAGACTCACAGGTCCCTAACAGTTCTTACTCAATTTGTTATCATGTTTTAAAATGCAAGTATATCCTTAAAATGAAGGACTATATTGAAGAGTATTTCCCTTCACAAAAGCAGATTCCTGAGCACACTGCAATAGCAGAAAATCCTTTTAAACTTTTCCCTCAACACTTCTCTAAGTCAGACTCAAGTCTGGTTAAATTGTTCATTAAAAGAACATTCTCTTCTTTATAGACCTGATGCAAACTCGAAATAGGAATTGTGGATCTTTTGTAATCCATACAGAAAATAAACACTTTACAAGATAAATCCAACTCTTCCATCTAGTCCAACATAGTCAAACTGTGAGGGCAAATCTTACCCATCGTTTATGAGGAAATTTGTCATTTGGTTTTCCCCTAACTTTGCCTGCTCTAATTGTGCCTGGTTGGAGTCTGTCTCCTGACCTCCAACCCTGGGGCAAGTTCTTGTTACCAGCAAAGGGACTTCACCTCTTCTTCCCACACAGTGGCCCTCACAACCCAGAGACCACCTTCTTCCCATAATCCCATTCTTCCTTTCATCTCTTTGGAGGAAGCGGGTTGAGAAAAGCTTGAGCCAGTCACTTTGCCTCTAACCTGCCAAGACAAGCTGGCGGGTGGGGGCAAACCCTAACAGACCTTAAGAGGAGAAAGTGCCCACATTTCTTGTCTAGGGTCTCTGATTGGGGGGAGGGGAGAAGGAAAAGTAGCGGAGGGCTTAAAAGGGTTTATTTCATAAAATGGCCCTTGGAATTGGATTTAAATTTGGAGCCTGCAGGACATGGAGTACCAAGTGGCAGGGAAGATTTTAGGAGGCTTAGTGGAGAGTTGTCAAGTCAAGGAATCTAGAAAGGCTTGCACCAGCATCCAGAACTCACAGTGGTGTGGGCTGGGGCACACAGTTGGCGTTCAGAGAGCAAAGGTCAATCTTTGGTAGGCCAAGAGTCCAGGGAAGGCTCCAGATTTAAAGCGGCCCTTTCTGTGAAACTCTGTTAAGCTCGCCCAGGAACAGAGTGTTCGTGCAGGGAGGAGAGGACTGAATCTAGGCATAAAAACGATTTTAGGAGGAGAGACTTACCGCATGTCCCCATAAGGTCCAGAATAGTTCTCCATCCAGGGGCCCATTTCGCTTTTGACACAACTGGAACTTGGATAGGGCACTCTGCTCACCACGCTGCCGGGATACCAAACATCAGGTGGGGAGAAGTCGCCTTCTTGGCCCGCCAGCCCTTGAGGTGGCCGACTGTAGCCGTACGGGGCTGCAGCCCCTGCCTCGCCAGCGCTACCGCCCCCGCCTCCGCCACATACAGCGGGCCCATACAGCTGGCCTTCTTCAGCCGTGAAGAGAGTGTGCCAGGAAGAGGAGGCGGCGGCTGAGGGTGAGCCTGAGCCCGGTCCTGCTGCACCCCCACCATGCAGGCTCGCCAGGTCCCCATAGCGGCACTGCGCTGCAGCGGCCGCCCAGGCGCTTCCGTAGTCCAGCGGGTTCTCCAGCTTAATGCGGGCATGAGGATGGGGAGGTGGCGGAGGGGGCGGCGGCCCGGCCAGGGCTAGCGGAAAGTTGTAGTAGTCGCGAGTCTGATAAGCTGCTACCTCGTCCAGTGCTCCAGACTTGTAGAGAGACAGGGTGGATGGCAGCTCAAGTGTTCCAGAGCCCCCTGCTTCGCCGCTGCCAGAGCAGCCCAGGCTCTCGGTGTCCAGACCTTTGGTGTAACCTGCCTTGAAAGGGGAATACTCAGCAGTTTCTTCAGTGCCCTTGCTCGGGCCATCATCCAGCAGAGAACCTTTGCATTCAGCCAACGGGGCACAAGGAGTGGGACGCACCGCGGCTGGTGGACCTCCCAGGAGCGGGGCGTACATGCAATCCCCCCGGAGCTGCTCCCCAGGACTCAGATGCTCCAATGCCTCCACACCCAAGCCCATGGACACCGACACTGCCTTACACAACTCCTTGGCGCTGTCCGAGATGGTCGAACTGCCTCCTAGGTAACTGTCCTTGGAGGAGATGGGAGCCCCAGTGGCCTCCCTCGCTCTCCGGTCGCTGCCTTCGGATACCCCCTCCTGCTGCTGCTGTTGCTGCTGCTGAAGAAGTTGCATGGTTCCGGCCTCGCTCAGGATGTCTTTAAGATCGGCGGAGCAGCTGCTTAAGCCGGGGAAAGTGGGGCCCAGCAGGGACAACGTGGATGGGGCAGCTGAGTCATCCTCATCCAGAGGTGCAGGCGGTGGCTGCTGCAGCCCCTTGCTAGCAGCTGAGGCAGCTCTGGGCTCTGGGACGCAGCCACTCTCCGGGTGACCCTCGGGGGCTGAGTGATGTTGTGAAGGCTGCTGTTCCTCTTCCAGGGCCAGGTAGCCTGTGGGGCCCCTTGTCTGGACGTGGGGAGAGCCATCCTCTCTCTGCTGCTGCTGTTGCTGCTGCTGCCGTGGACTGGTCTCCTGCTGCTGCTGCAAACGGGCGCCGGGAGGTGCTGCGCTCGAGGCCTCAGGGTGCCGGGGGAGTGGGTTCTGGATCACTTCGCATACACTCTGAAACAGGCTCTGGAAAGCTCCTCGATAGGTCTTGGATGGTGGCCGGGGGTAGACCCTCCCCAGCCCTAACTGCACTTCCATCCTGAAGCTTGGCTCAATCTTTCACCTAATTCCTTTATCTTGCTCCCCTTTTCTTGCTGAGAAGAGTTCAACAGGCTGCAGTGCGTAGTTGCTGCAGCTAGTTGCCCACCTGCGGCAAGCTCCTGGTAAGGAAACTTGAAGGAATAACCACTCCAAAGCGTTCTGACAGCCTCAAAGTCTAGTGCAGAGGAAACACGCACTGGACACGATCTTCCCTGGTAGGCTCACAATCTGTTCCCGAATACTTGTAGGGTAGATTCAAAAGATGTTTCTTGAAAGGAGGGGGGACCCTCCGCCTTCTGGATTTGTTATCCACTGAAGCAGGTGCAAATAGAGACTGGTTATTTTCTTTTTGGTTTATTTTGGGTTTTGTTATTGGGTTTCGCTTGTTTGGTTTGGGAGCTTTGTTATGTTTTGTCTCTTTTCTTTCTTTTTTTGGAGGGGGGCGGGGGTGGCTACTGAAGTCTTGACTGCCTTTTCATCGTTTGATTTCTGGCCCCACAAACTGGTGGGAAGGAGGAGCAGCGTGCAGAGTAGGTGGAAAAGGAGTAAGAGGAACCAGGGGGTCTGACCTGCGTACCGCCTAACCAGCCAGATTCTGGCTGCAGCACTGAAGCGGCTCCCAGGTCTCCTGGCACCCCAGTGCCGTGTTTGCAACGTGCAGCTAGCTCGCCCGTGCTAGCTCGCCCGTTCGCAGCCAAAGGGAGTTACCTCTCTGCAAACTCGTGCTGGCCGCCCGGGACTGATTGGAAGCTGGGGGCGGGGGAGGTTGAGGGGGCTGACAGGAACAGACAGAGGCAGCAGCTGTAGAGAAGACCCTGGAGGTGGGGGGAAGGGGGCAGGGGGAGGGGAGGAGGACAAAGGCAGCCGTCAGTCCTACCCGGCACTTTCCTTGCTTCCTCCGAGTCTCTAGCAGCTTTTAAAAACTTCACCGAAGAAGAAAGGGCAGCTCCGGGGCGGCGACTTCGAAGCCGCCGCGGTGCAAGAGGCGTTGGCTGTCGCCAGAGCCCGCTGGGGTTGACGCGGTGCGTCCCTTAGGCTCCTGTCCCGCACGGAAGCAGCTAGCTCGTTCGCTTTCCCTCCGTCGCTGGCTCTGCCTCCAGGCTTGCTCCGGACCCTCCGGCAATCGCAGCACACTGGCTCCCCGGGATCTCGGAGGGGGCGCTGGGAGGTGGAGAGCAAATGCAACAGTTTGCTAGTCGGGTCCCGCCCCCGCCGGGCCTGCCTCCTTGCCTTCCCACCTCCTTTCTCCCTCCCCTCCCCTTTCCTTTTCTCCCCTCCCCTGAACGCGCAGGAAAGCCGGGTGGCTTTGGAGAAACAAGTGCTGGCGCAGCGTGGGTGAGGGCAGAAAAGAATTGATCTAGCCTAGGAGGACCCAGGCTCCCCAACTACCTCTTGCTTTCCTGGACCAGATTTTAAGCGACAGGGCTGACTCTTTAAGCTTTAACTCGGAGCTTTATTTTGAAGACAGGGTCACTGAGCTCTCAGAGGCCAGCATTTACCAGATTTGGTTCTGAAGTCCAATCTCAAACCAGACCCTGTGTACGTGTGGGGGCGGAGGGAATGAGAAAGGGCGATAGAAGTATAGAGGAAATTCGAGGATCTCCTTCAGTGAGAGACTATGTTCAGGGCAGGCCCACCAAGAAGTGCAAATGGGAGGTCTACAAAATGAGGAACTAGCTATGGCCAAGCCAGCCTGTACTTGTTGAAACCTTTCAGATTTCCCCATAGAGGTAGGTTGGGACTTGTGGCATGGTATCAGTTACTCTAGGAACCCTTTTACTGGGAACCAAAGGTAATTGCTAACCCCTTCTCCTCCCTTTTTCCTATCTAGGGTTACTTCTAAGCACACACTTCTCACTCATCCAGATGTACAAAGGAAAATCAGAAGAGCAGGCAAACACCCGAACACTAGAAATACTTGTCATGTATATAGAGACCTCAGTTTTGTCCAGGCTTTTGCAAACATTTGCTTATATACAGGCACTTGCTTTTCCAAGTTGCCTTTGCATATTTTAAGCTTGCAAACTGCATTATTCAAGGAATGGAACCTATATAAGACTGCTTTTCTTCCTTTTTGTAGACAGCCAGAAGTGGAAGGTGATGTGGGCTATTACTAGAGGTCTCATCTTCTCTGTGTAAAGGTGGAGAGGCAAATGGGAATCAAAGAGGAGAGAAAATGAAAAGGTCGATCTATAGAGAAAGAGGTGTCCCTTGGTGTCAGCAGGGTCTCTGGGCCTCTGTAGCTTTTAAAATCCTTAGACTTCTGGATCTAGGCAGGGTCTGTCTGTCCCAGAGAACTAGTGGAGTTTTTCACATGGGCCTAGTCTGCTTTTTGCAGGTTTCTGCAGAGTCTTATCTTGTTCACAGCCAAGCATCATGAGAATTTACTTACAGTGACCAAAGGAAGTAATACTAAAGAAAGGGATGAGTGGGCATGATCTGCTCTATTTCCCAGATGAAGACACTGAAGCAAGGACATAATTTGTTCTGTTTCCCTTTAGTAGAACCTAAACTAGTCTTCCATCTCACTGCTATTTGAGCTAGACTCATCAGTATCAAGGGAACTTGGAAAAGGGCTATAAATGAAACTTCTAGAAGCCTGAGGAGCTTTTTATCTGAAGAAGTGAAAAATTGTCTTCTGTAACTTGAATTATTGAACATCCCAGATATATCCCCTTTGTTGGTAAAGAGTCTCACAAGATACTCTTACGGTTAAGGGGCAGTCTTATTCTTAGAGATGTCCAATTGTAACAGGGCAATTCTCAATTCCTTATTGTAATCGAAAATGGGAATACGTAATTGAAATGCACAGATACTTTGAAAACCTTATTTAAATAATCAACACAACCTTTAGTTCCATCAAAGCTTTTAACAAGCATTGCTCAAAGTTAATAAAGTAAATTGGACTGGCAGGAAAGTGAAGTGTGAAAGTGAAAGTCGCTCAGTGGTGTCTGACTCTTTGTGACTCCATGGACTATATAGTCCATGGAATTCTCTAGACCAGAATACTGGAATAAGTAGCCTTTCCCTTCTCCAGTGGATCTTTCCAACCCAAGGATCAAACCCAGGTCTCCCACATTGCAGGCGCATTCTTTACCAGCTGAGCTATCAGGGCAGGAAAGTGGAATGGAAATAACATAGGTCTCAAAGCCAGAAATTTGACTTAAGATTGACAGTGAATCTCTTCCTCTCAGTAAGCTTCAATTTCTTGCTCTGTTAAATGGGGTGGGGAAAAGGTAGATGCTGGACCTGACAGTCTTTTGAACACTGACAATTTAGAGTGCTGTGACTCACTTAAGTTTTCTTCTTATCTACACTCCATAGAGGGTGAATATGGAAGGGGCTGCTAGTGATAGTGAAAAATTCAGTGGACAGAAGTGAGGAGGGTAGTTATAAGTAAAGAAGCCTGATAACCAAAAAACTGAGAAATAATTCCTCAGAGTTGCCCATTGGATTAATGGCATCCTAACAGACATCCAAACCCAGGTCTGAAGAAATTACAAAATTCATGTTGCTTTCACAGCACCAAAATTGTCTTCAAAATTTTCTTATAAAATTCCAGGCAATAATAAGTACCTTTGATAATTAAAGGTTATATTTATGTAAAAGTTTAAACAGGAAAGCATAGTATAAATCTGAATGATCACCTCATCATGTTTTATTTTTAAAGGCAGTGCTATCAACATTTATGTTATTGTCAAGGAAGACTAATACTGTGAACATAATAAGAATTTATACTTTATTTTGAATTTTGAGCTCTGATCTCCAATCTAAAATCTTATCTTTCCCCCATTGCTTTAAAGAAGATCAAAAGATGCTGCTGCTGCTAAGTCACTTCAGTCATGTCCGACTCTGTGCGATTCCATAGACGTCAACCCATCAGGCTCCTCTGTCCCTGGGATTCTCCAGGCGAGAATGCTGGAGTGGGTTGCCATTTCCTTCTCCCAAAATATGCAGGCATGCTAAGTTGCTTCAGTCATGTCTGACTCTGTGCGGCTCTATGGATAGCAGCTCACCAGACTCCTCTGTTCACAGGATTCTCCAGGCAAGAATACTGGAGCGAGTTGCCATTTCCTTCTCCCAAAATATGCAACTGGAAACTACTACATAAATCGTGTGGTTGTACAATCTTTCTCTTTTTTCTTTGTCTTCTTTGCAATTTTTAGCAACCATGTCAGAGAAGTCAATGGGCGCAGGTTTTTGTGTGGATATACATTTTCAGTTTGGGTAAATACCAGAGAACATAATTGCTGGATAGTATAGTATGAGTATATTTGGTTTTATAAGAAACCATCAAACTGTCTTCTAAGGTGGCTGTACCATTCTGCATTCCCACCAGCAAAAGATGAGAATTCCTGTTGCTCCACATCTAGCACCCAGTGTTCCATTGTTGGCCATTCTGGTAGTGGTATCTAATTTCTGTTTAAATTTGCATTTCCTTCATGTCATATGATGTGGAACATCTTTTTTAAATTACGTTTTATTGAAGTATAGTTGTTTTGTGTTGTGTTAGATTCTACTGTACAGCCAAATGAATCAACCATGCATATACCCTAACCCTAACCCTCCCTTTTGGACTTCCTTCTCATTCAGATCACCAAAGTGCATTAAGTAGAGTTCCCTGTGCTATTTTTTTCCTACACTTATTTGCCTATATGTCAAGATCTTTGGCCCATTTTTAATCCAGTTGTTTGTTTTCTTTGTTACATTGTAATAGTTGTTTTTATATTTTGGATGTTGTTGTGCTCAGTCATGTCTGAATCTTTGTGACTCTATGGACTGTAGTCCACCAGACTCCTCAGTTCACGAAGTTTTCCAGGCAAGAATACTGGAGTAGGTTGCCATTTCCTACTTCAGGGGATCTTCCTGATCCCGGAATCAAATCTGCATCTCTTGTGTCTCCCACATTGGCAGGCGGATTCTTTTACCACTGTGCCACCTGGGAAGCATATATTTTGGAGCGCCATCCTTTATTCATGTATATTTTACAAATATTTTCTCCCAGTCTGTGGCTTGTCTTCTCATTTTCTTGACATTGTTTTTCAAGAGCAGAACTTTTAATTTTCAATGAAGTCCAATTTATCAGTTCTTTCTTTCATGTATTGTGCCTTTGGTTTTGTATGTAAAAAGGCATCACCACACCCACAGTTATCTAAGTTTTCTCTTATGTTATTGTCTAGTGATTTTATAATTTGCATTTTACATTTAAGTGTGATCCATTTTGAGTTAATTTTTGTGAAGACTGTCTAGATTCATTTTTTACATGTAGATAGCCATTGTTCCAGCACTATTTATTGAAAAGATTACTTTCACTACATTTTATTGCCTTTGCTCCTTTGTCACTGATCAACTGACTACATTTATATGGGTCTATTTCTGGGCTTTCTATTTCAGAGGGGTTTTCTTAACCATATTAACATATTATTGACATACAAAATGGTGCACATATTTAAAGTCATATAAATTGATAACTTTTGTCATATGCATACACTCATGAAATCATCATCTAATCAAGACAGTGAAAATACTTAGCACCATAAAATTTTTTGTGCCCCTTTTGCTTCCTCACTCCACCCCTCCACACACTATCCTTTTGGCAAGCAATTATTTGCATTTTGATTAGTGTTCATTTTCCAAAATTTCATATCAATGAAATTATCATCTTTTTGGTCTGGCATCTTTCACTCAGCATAATACCCTTGATTGAAGGAGGACATGGCAACCTACTCCAGCATTCTTGCCTGGAGAATCCCCATGGACAGAGGAGCCTGGCGGGCTACAGTCTGTGGGGTTACATAGAGTCGGACATGACTGAGCGACTTAGCATCCATACATGCAATACCCTTGATAACCATCCAAGCTCTTAGGTGTAACACTAATTTGTTCTTCTTTATTGCTAAGTATTATCCCATTGTATTGAATGTACCACAACTTGTTTACCCGTTAGCTTGTTGATGAAACTGATGTTCTTTTACAATTTTTTTTTTAATTTTCTTTACTTTATTGTGTTGGTTTTGCCATACATTGACATGAATCTGGCATGGGTATACATATGTTCCCCCTCCAGAATCCCCCTCCCTCTTCCCTCCCGATTCCCTCTCCCTGGGTCATCCCGGTGCACCAACCCCAAGCATCAAACCTGGGCTGGCGATTGATTTCACATATGATAATTAACATGTTTCAATGCCATTCTCCCATATCATCACATCCCTGCCCTCTTCCACAGAGTCCATGAGACTGTTCTATACATCTGTGTTTCTTTTGCTGTCTCGCATACAGGGTTCTCATTACCATCTTCCTAAATTCCATATATATGCGTTAGTATACTGTATTTTTCTTTTTCCTTCTGGCTTACTTCACTCTGGATAATAGGCTCCAGTTCTGTCCACCTGAGTTTAACTGATTCAAATGAATTTTTTTAATGGCTGAGTAATATTCCATTGTGTATATGTACCACAGCTTTCTTATCCATTCGTCAGTTGATGGGCATCTAGGTTGCTTCCATGTCCTGGCTATTGTAAACAATGCGGCAATGAGCATTGGGGTACACGTGTCTCTTTCAATTCTGGTTTCCTCCGTGTGTATGCCCAGCAGTGGGATTGCTGGGTCATATGGCAGTTCTGTTTTCAGTTTTTTAAGGAATCTCCACACTGTTCTCCATAGTGGCTGTACTAGTTTGCACTCCCACCAACAGTGTAAGAGGGTGCCCTTTTCTCCACATTCTCTCCAGCATTTATTGCTTGTAGTCTTTTGGATTGCAGCCATTCTGACTGGTGTAAAGTGGTACCTCATTGTGGTTTTGATTTGCATTTCTCTGATAATGAGTGATGTTGAGCATCTTTTCATGTGTTTGTTAGCCATTTTTATGTCTTCTTTGGAGAAATGTCTGTTAAGTTCTTTGGCCCACTTTTTGATTGGGTTGTTTATTTTTCTGGAATGGAGCTACAGGAGTTGCTTGTATATTTTTGAGATTAATTGTTTGTCTGTTGCTTCATTGGCTATTATTTTCTCCCATTCTGAAGGCTGCCTTTTCACCTTGCTTTTAGTTTCCTTTGTACCACAAAGCCACAGTCATCAAGACAGTATGGTACTGGCACAAAGACAGAAATATAGATCAATGGAACAAAATAGAAAGCCCAGAGATAAATCCACGCATCTATGGACACCTTATCTTTGACAAAGGAGGCAAGAATATACAATGGAGAAAAGACAATCTCTTTAACAGTGGTGCTGGGAAAACTGGTCAACCACTTGTAAAAGAATGAAACAACAACACTTTCTAACACCATACACAAAAATAAACTCAAAATTGATCAAAGATCTAATCATAAGACCAGAAACTATAAAACTCCTAGAGGAAAACATAGGCAAAACACTCTCCGACATAAACCAAAGCAGGATCCTCTATGATCCACCTCCCAGAATATTGGAAATAAAAGCATGGATAAACAAATGCGACCTAATTAAATTAAAAGCTTCTTTTACAATTTTTGGCTATAACAAATAAAGATTTTTATGAACATACATACATACATCTTTGTATGGATATATACTTTTGTTACCCTTGTTGGTATATTTAGTAGCGGAATCACTATGTTCACTAGAGTAGGTATACATTTACGTTATTAAAAAAAAAAAAACTGCTAAGCTGTTTTCCAAAGTGTTTGTGCCATTTTATGTTCTCACCAGCATTTCCTCCACATGCACACCAACACTTGGTATGGTCAGTCTTTTTAATTTAGCCTTTTAATTTGATATGTATGCATTTCCCATTTAATTTGCATTTCTCCAGTGAATAATGTAGAGAGTTTTTGATGTGCTTATTTGCCATTTATATATTTTTATTGGGCAAAGACTGCTCAATTTTTTCTGCAATTTTTTTCTATATTTAGCTGCTTGTATTTTATGACTTTTTAGAGTTATTTGTATATTCTAGACACAAGTTCATTATCAGAAATATGATTCACTAATATTTTCTCTCAATCTATAGTTTGTCTTCATTGCCTTACAGCTTTTTTTAAGAACAGAATATTTCTGATTAAGTTCAATTTATCAATTTATTTATTGATTATGCTTTTGGTGTCAAATTTAAGATATCTTTTTCTAACCCAACATCACAAGCTATGTTTTTAAAAACATGTGTTTTTTTTTCTAGAAGTTGTATAGTTTTCAGTTTTATATTTAATATGATCCATTCTCAGTTGATTTTTGTTTATGGATATCCAATTGTTTTTTTATATCGAAGTCCTTTTGTTTCAGCACCATTTGTTGAAAAGACTATTTTTCTCCTTTTAATTGCCCTTAGACCTTTTTAATAATCAATTGTCAATATATGTTTGTGTAGAGAGTTGTTTTTAAGTTGAATCTGATCATTCACTCACTTAAATTCTGTCTCTGGCTTCCCATTCCTCTTAGTATAATGTCCAAATCTTTAACAAGATGCTGTATGATCTGGTGTCTTGTAACCTCTCTGATTTTATTTCATACCACTTTTCCTCCTGTTTTCTGACCCTTGCTCACACTGGCCTTTACTCAGAGTTCCTCAAAGTCCCAATAGTTCTTCATGCCTTTTCATATGCTGTTCCCTGTACCTGAAATGCTGGCTTATCCATCTCCTTACTCATTTCGCTAATGTCTATGCATAGAGCACTTCCAGAAAGACATCCTAGACTTCCTGGGCTATCTCAAATTCCCCATTCATTCGCGTTTTAACATGTTTTAACAGTACCCATTATTTCTCTGTTGGATTTTTTCTCACAAATTGTTTAGTCACCCAGTCATATCCGACTTTTTCTGACCCCGTGGACTGCAGCAGGCCAGGCCTCCCTGTCCCCCACTATCTCCCGGAGTTTGCCAAAGTTTATGTTCATTGCATCAGTGATGCCCTCCAGCCATCTCATCCTCTGACACCCTCTTCTCCTTCTGCCCTTGATCTTTCCCAGCATAAGAGACTTTTCCAGTGAGTCATCTGTGTGCACTAGGTGACCAAAATACTGGAGCTTCAGCTTCAGCATAAGTCCTTCCAGTGAATTTTCAGGGTTGATCTCCTTTAAGATTGACTGGTTTGATCTCCTTGCTATCCAAGGGACTTTCAGGAGTCTTCTCCAGCACCACAGTTTGAAGGCATCAATTCTTTGGCATTCTGCCTTCTTTATGGTCCAGCTCTCACAACTATACATGACCACTGGGAAGATCATAGCCTTGACTATACAGACCTTTGTCAGCAGAGTAATGTCTCTGCTTTTCAATGCACTGTCTAGGTTTGTCATCATTTTCCTGCCAACAAGCAATCACCTTCTGATTTCATGGCTGCAGTCACCAGCCACAGTGATTTTGGACTGCAAAGAAAATGCCGGATGCCGTGATCTTCTTTTTTTTTTTAATATTTAGTCTTAAGCCAGCTCTTTCTCTCTTCTTCACCCTCGTTAAGAGGCTCTTTAGTTCCTCTTTGCTTGCTGCCATTAGAGTGGTATCGTCCACTTATCTGAGGCTGTTGATGTTTCTCCCACCTATCTTGATTCTGGCTTGTAACTCATCCCTCCCAGCATTTCTCATGATGTGCTCAGCATATAGGTTAAACAAACAGGGTGACAGTAGACAGCTATACTCTTTTCTCTATCTTGAACCAATCAGTTGTTCCATACAGGTTCTAACTGTTGCTTCTTGAACCTGCATACAGGTTTCTCAGGAGAAAGGTAAGATGATCTGGTATTCCCATCTCTCTAAGAGCCTTCCACAGTTGTCATGCTCTACACAGTCAAGGCTTTAGTGTAGCTAATGAAATAGAGAGAGATGTTTTTCTGAAATTCCCTTGCTTTCACTATAAGCCAGCGAATGTTGGCAATTTGATCTCTAGTTCCTCTTCCTTTTTAAACCTAGCTTGGACATCTGGAAGTTCTTGGTTTACATAATGCTGAAGTCTAGCATGCAAGAGTTTAAGCATGACCTTACAGATATGGGAGGTGAGTTCAATTGTCCTATGATTAGCACATTCTTTGACACTACCCTTTTTGGGAATTGGGATGATGATTGACCTTTTCTCGTTCTGTGGTCACTGCTGAGTCTTCCAAATTTGTTGAAATAATGAATGTAAAACTTTGACGGCATCCTCCTTTAGAGATTTAAATAGTTCTGCTGGAATTTCATCACATCCACTAGCTTTATTAACAGCAGTGCTTCTCAAGGCCCACTTGACTTTGCACTCCAGAAAGTCTGGTGCTGGGTGACTAACCACACCACCATGGTAATCCCATTCATTAAGATCTTTTTTAGACAGTTCTTCTGTGTATACTTTCTATCTGTCTTGATCTTTTCAGCATCTACTAGGTCTCTACCATTTTTATCCTTTATTTTGCCCATCTTTGGGCTGAATTCTCCCTTGATGTTTCCAATTTTCCTGAAGAGATCTCTAGTTTTTGCTCTTTTGTTTTTTCCCTATTACTAAGCACTGCTCATTGAAGAAGGCCTTCTTGTCTCTTCTAGCTATTCTTTGAAACTCTGCATTTAATTGAATGTACCTTTCCCTCTCTCCCTTGCTTTTTGCTTCTCTTCATTCTGCTATTCATAAAGCCTCCTCAGATAACCACTCTGCCTTCTTGCTTTTCTTTTTCTCTGGGATTCTTGTTCACCACCTTCTGTACAATATTACAAACCTCTGTCGATAGTTCTTCAGGCAAATACAGTTATATTAATTGTGCATTCAGTTGTTTAATATCTATTTTCCTCACTAGACTATAAGTTTGTTTCCTGACAGCAGGGCCCTTGTTGATTCTGTTCATCATCCAATCCTTAGGACTCAGTCTGGCATGGTGCATAGTCATTACTTAATAAATATCTGTTGAATAAATGGATGGTATCTATTTCCACTGAAATAGAATCCTATTTCCAAGGAGAGTTTGGCTTTGGGGGTTTGCAGAAACCCTTGTGGTTTCAGCATGCTTAGGCATTCAGTAAGCCTTTTGTCCACCTACAAGTAGAGAATCTCTTCAATTCATGCACTGAAAGGGTATTAAGCACTTACTGGTTGGCAGACCCTGTGCTAGGCACTTGGGATTCCCTGATAAATGGGATACCGTGGACTGTGTCTTAGAGGAGCTTATTCACAGTCTAAGAATAAGAGTGAAAAATCATTTAAATATCTATATTTGAGTTGTGCTTGAAAGAGTGGGGCTTATGAATAAATGCTCAGAGTTTTTCCTTCTGCTGATTTGTAGATGCTTGCTACTTCCTCCATTTAGACGGTTATAAGAAACTACTTTCTCATCTCATATTTTCTCCTCTCTCCCTAAATGATGAAGCCTCCATCTTACCCTTCCTCACAGCTCCAGCCCTACCTTCTCCCCTGACCACCTTCTTCGAGGCTATCTTCAATAGAATCAAAATCAGAGGGTTCTTTATAAAAAGATATCTCTGATAGCATTGCTTCTCTTCTCTGTAAACTTTAATTGCCTATACTAGGTATTTCAGACCTGAAAGCCTCTTTAAACAAGTGAGTAAATAGAACCTGGTATTAGAGAGAAAAGGTTGTGGTGGTGGAGAGTGTGGCCAACTAGAAAAAATATGCCCAAACTCAAAGAGGCAGCCTCTACTCAACTCCATCTGGTTGTTGCCAAGCAGGAATAAAACCTCAGTATTCCAGATGTTCCATTATTTTTAAGAACAGCATTCCAGAATTTAATGTAAAATCTCCTTAATTTTTAAAAAGTTGGCAACTAATTCAATTGGTTTAAAAACATCATCCAGGCCAAATGTTTTCCAGCCAAAAAAAACATGTCTGTGGACAAAATTTAGTTTGTGGGCTGTCAATCTGCAAACTCTGACCTGCAGGTTCAAGTCCAAGTTTCATAGCATACCCTTTAAAATTTATCACAGTTAGGTCCTAATCTCTCTCTGCAGCACCTTCTCCCATCTCATTCTCCTGTCAGTCACCCACCTCTTCAACCATATCAGACATCCTGGGCTCTCTCTGAAAATATCCTATACTCTCAGGCCAGCCTACGTTGGGTCATGCTGTTAGCTTTTACAAAAGTGTTATTCCTTTGCTTCTCTCATGACCAAATTCAACTTAAGTTTTAAAGCACAGCTCAAATCTTGAGCTTTATGGGAAGCATTTTTGGATTTATTAATCATAATTAATTTATATAACTCTATTATTTCACTTTTAAAACACTTATCACAGCCTGATATATTATATAAATATATCTGATATAAAAACTTCCTCCTCCACCAGGCAGTATCCCATGCCTTGTACATTCCCATTCATTAATTTTTTAACAAATGTGTGGAACTCTTACTGTGTGCCAGGCACTCTACCAGGCACTATGACTAAGAGCTCTAGATGTTCTGTTTAGCCAATATATAAGTATAACATTTTAAATGCATGCAGATTACAAAACTAGCATAGAAAGAGATTTGTCCACACATCTGCTATTTAACTGCTAATAATGATAATTCTGTAGAAATCCACTGGCTTTACAAGACATTGTTAATCACTTTCATATAATAAACCAGATAAATAGGAGTTAATTCTATTTTGTAGAGGAGGAAACTGAGGCTCAGAAATATTAAGTAATTTTTCCAAAGTCAGCTGATAACAGGTAGGGCCAATACAGTTATGAATTTAGATGTTCTATTACAAAGCAACTGATCTTTTACCACTATTCCTCAGTGGCCTCTCTGATACTCTGGAGGCCAAACATCAGATGAGCTGGGATAGTACTGAATGTATGGTAGAGCTAGACATTTCATAATAGGTTTCATAGCAACATTTAATGAAGAATAACAATACTGTCTACTCCTATTTATGTGCTATGTGACCTCTGGTAATCTTCCAGTTTGGGCCTCCTTTTCTTTTTTTTAAATGAAGATAATAATAATTTTATTCTTCACAGTTTGCTGTGAAAACAACAACAATAAAAAACTCAAAGAGAATATGCAACAAGGATTATTATAATGATCTGTCCATTATGTGCTTACAAGAGCTCTTCAAGAGAAACATGCTGTTATTATTCCCATTTTAAAGATGACTATATTTAGGCAGACCTAGAACTTGAAGCCTACTCTCTATGACACAAAACAGAATGTCATATTGCCTCTCTTGCATCAAGTAACAGTTAATTACTGATATCATCTGTATACTTCTGTTTACTTTTCAAAATGCCTAAGGATGTTTGACCCCAAGTTCAAGTACCAGGGACAACATTTGGGATTCAGAGTTTAAACTCCATATTTAAAAGGTTTCAAAACATATGAGGCAGAGGTCAACAGTTGGAAATCATTCAGCTAGATCTTTCTTTCTTCCTACTCACATCTCACCCTTCTCCAGCAAAATGGCCTCATTTCATTCTATTCTAGAAATGTCCTTGACAGCTTTTGTTGTGGAAAACACATTTGTAGATGGCAATATACAGGGAATCTTGGCTCAAATTTGTTTTTGCTTCACCTGGTAAGGAGGAGGGAATCAATAGCTGCCAAAAGGGAAAAATTACAATCAGAGAACATATATCACCTATAGGCCTTTAAGAATGGAATGTTTTGGGGAAATCAGAATAAGACGAAAGAAGGTGCTTGAGACCATTGTTATCTTTCATAGTAGCAGAACTGCCATATAGGGATTAAAGCTAGAAAAGATGGACCACTGGACAACAACTATCATATCCATGTTATTTCTGTAGTTATCAAAAGAGGGGTGTCTTCACCCTATCTTAATGGTATCTCTGCAGCTTCAGGCCTTGCCAGTAGTGAGTTTTACATAGGAAAATATTATTCACAAAAATATATGCATATAGTACCCCAGTTTTCATAGAAACTTTTGGAATTAAGCAGAGCATGCACAATTAACTGTGTTAATTAGAAAGGGAAGCTACCCTCTGAAACTGAAGTGACATGGTCAAAGGTCATTCAGCTATCCAGATGCAGAGAAATGTGAGAACAGCATTCTCCTTTGTCAGAGTTCTCTCTTCCACACCAGAATTTTCAGTGATAAACAAGTAATCCCCTGTTCCCAGAGACACATATTATTTGTAGCTAACTGAAAACTTTGGTTAGAGTTGGACTAGCTCTATCTTGAAATTGGGACAAATTCTCTGGAGTCTACTTTCCTGGCAGCTTCTTTGGGGCATGAGTGAGAGTGAAGACCCAAGGGGGTAGAGCTGAGGTTGTGTTATAGATAGAGTTCTACAATCCTTTGCTACTGCATTCTGGAACATGCCTCCCTCTCAGAGAAGTGTAAGTTATCTCACAAGTCCCTGAGAAAATGTCCTAACCAATTAAGTTCTACCCTTGACCAGGGAAGCTAACTCCTTAGACCATCATGAATCAATCTGTGAACGTCAACAGTTTCTTTATTTTTTGGTTGAGTTGAAATGCAAAGCAATAATAAAATGAAAGGAAAGGGTATCATTCTCTTATACCTTGGAAAGTAGAGAGTTATTAGTAAGAATTCTTATACATTGCTGAATGAATCACAACTAGTGTTCTGATATTTGTCAGTTTAAGTTTTATTACTTTATTTAGATAGACCATTCAGGTTTGTGTTTACTGGAATCATGAGTTATTATGATCAAAGCCATAAAGAAGAGCAAACAGTATTTTCCAACAGACCAAAACAGATTACATTCTCATAGAATTGCAAACTATACTAATCCTGGTTGTTTTCCTTTGTGACTCAACCTAAACCTGGGACTAAAGCAAATTCAAAAACAAAGATCAAATACTAGCTTATTAGCAATATGTCCTTTGTCTCCCATCAAACATTATCATTCCTTAGCCCCCAGTTTTCCAATGCTGGCCAAAATACAATTGCATGTGCTATGGCAGTGCCTGGAAAACTTGTCTGCAAAGCGGTTAAAAGCATTCCCTGTCACAGATAGTAAACCAGGACAGGGATATAGGCCTAGAAGAATATAGTATTGCAAAAGCATTTGGATTGTGTGTTCAAATTGAAACAAAAGGACCTCATCTAGTTAACTGGGTTGTGGTTCTCTTCACCAGAGAGAAGTCTATGCAATGGACTATAATACCACAATATTGATTATACTTATTGTGTGCTAGCCATCCTTTTAAAAGAGCTTCCATGAACTAGTTCATTTAGTACTAAGAGCACTTACTCTGTACTCAGCCATTCTCCTAACAGCTCTATGTGAATTAAATCATTTAATCCCCACTACAATCCTATGCAAAAACTACTATTATTACTCTTATTTTACAGATGAGAAAAAAATAAGGCTTGGAGAAATACAGCAACTTATCTGAGATCAAACAGCTAGCAAGTGATAGAGTCAGATTTAGAAACCTGGCACCATTGCTTATGTTACCCTGACTACTAAATGATATTTGTATATCATCTGTATGGTCCTTTGCCCATTGATAAAATGCCAGAAAGTCTTAATAAGTAACTGACTTTTTTCTCAGTGCCCACTATGTGCTAGGCATACCCTCAGGAAATATTCAATATAAAATAACCAAACTTATTATTTTCAGCATTAGTAGAATGGACTTTTATTTTGTTAAAAAGTTGGAACAATTAGGACATGTTCAGCTTTTAGCATTTTTAGGGCTTTTTCCCCATGCTTAACCCTAACAATTCTGTCAATTTTGCTAGGAAGGTGTTTTTCATCTCATTTCACAAATGAGAGAACTGAAGCTCAGAGACTTTGTTTCTTGCTTAGAACCACACAGTTTGAAAGTTATGTAAAGATTTAAAGATCTTCTGACTCAACAAATAATGCTCTCTTAACTACTGTATGCCATGGTGCATAAAATGAACATTTCAACCACTATGGACTCAAAATGACTATACTCAACATGGTTTAACAGCTTTAGGCTCATAGATTCTGTCACTCAGGTGGTTAGAGGAAACCTTTGTCTTTTACTCGGCCATCTCTATGGTGTTTTTCACTAGTGCAAACCCAAGCCCCCTCAATTTGGGCTGAGACAATGAAATTAATGAATAATCCAAAATTGTAACACTTTTATATCTGCTCTAGCTCTGATATTGACTCTTGATAAGCCTTAGCCTTGCTATGTGCCTGAGTTTCTATAGGTTTCTTAAATATTCAAATAGCACCTGGTCTATAAGTTTTGTCATTAAAATAATATGTGGGGGGTGGAAAAGGTATTCCATGTAAATGGTGATTTTAAAAAGCTGGCGTAGCAATATTCATGCCAGATGAAATAGATTTTAAATTAAAGACTGTTATAAGAGACAAAGAAGGAAAATACATAATAATTAAGGGATCAATCCAAGAAGATAAGTATATATGCACCCAACATAAGAATATAAGGTAAATACTAACAACTATAAAAAGAGAAATCAACAGTAACACACAAATAATGGGGAACTTTAATATCCTACTTTCATCAATGGATACATCTTCCAGAAAGAAAATCCATAAGGAGACACAGGCCTTAAATGACACATTAGACTAGAAGGAATTAATCGATATCTATAGAGCATTCCATTCAAAGGCAGCAGAATACACACTCTTCTAAAGTGCACATGGAACATTCTCCTGGCTTGAACACATACTGGGCCACAAATAACACTTTGGTAAATTTAAGAAAATTGAAATTATATCAAGCATCTTTTCTGACCACAGCTCAGTTTAGTTCAGTTGCTTAGTCGTATCTGACTCTTTGTGACCCTATGGACTGCAGCACACCAGGGCTCCCTGTCCATCACCAACTCCCAAAGCTTACACAAACTCATGTTCATCGAGTCAGTGATGCCATCCAACCATCTCATCCTCTGTCGTCACCTTCTCCTCTGGCCTTCAATCTTTCCCAGCATCAGGGTCTTTTCCAATAAGTCAGCTCTTCACATAAGGTGGCCAAAGTATCAGAGTTTCAGCTTCAGCATTATTCCTTCCAATGAATATTCAGGACTGATTTCTTTTAGGATTGACCAGTTGAATCACTTTGCAGTCCAGGGGACTCTCAAGAGTCTTCTCCAATACCACAGTTCAAGAGCATCAATTCTTCAGCACTCAGCTTTTTTATAGTCCAGCTCTCACATCTATACATGACTACTGGAAAGACCATAGCTTTCACTAGATGGACCTTTGTTGTCAAAGTAATGTCTCTGCTTTTTAATATGCTGTCTAGGTTGGTTATAGTTTTTCTTCCAAGGAGCAACCATCTTTTAATTTCATGGCTGCAGTCACCATCAGCAGTGATTTTGGAGCCCTCAAAATAGTTTCTCACAGTTTCCATTGTTCCCCCATCTATTTGCCATGAAGTGATGGGACCAGATGCCATGATCTTAGTTTTCTGAGTATTGAGTTTTAAACTAGCTTTTTCACTCTCTTCTTTCATTTTCATCAAGAGGCTCTTTAGTTCTTCACTTTCTGCCATAAGTGTGGTGTCGTCTGCGTAGCTGAGGTTATTGATATTTCTCCCAGCAATCTTGATTCTAGCATGTGCTTCATCCAGCCTGGCATTTCTCATGATGTACTCTGCATATAAGTTAAGTAAGCAGGGTGACAATATACAGCCTTGAAGTACTCCTTTCCCAATTTGGAACCAGTCTATTGTTCCATGTCCAGTTCTTCTAACTGTTGCTTTTTAACCTGCATACAGATTTCTCAGGAGGCAGGTAAGGTAGTTTGGTATTCTGATCTGTTTAAGAATTTTCCACAGTTTGTTGTGATCCACACAATCAAAGGCTTTGACTTAGTCTGACCACAACAGTGTATGATTAGAAATAAACTGCAAGAAGAAAACTAAGAAACACAAATATGTGGAGGTTAAACAATATGCTACAAAACAATCAATGGATCACTGAAGAAATCAAAGGGGAAATAAAAAAAATACCTAGAGACAAATGAAAATGAAAGCATGATGATCCAAAACTTCTGGGTTACAGCAAAAGCAGTACTAAGAGGGAAGTTTGTAGCAACACAATCTTATATCAAGAAACAAGAAAATCTAAAATAAACAACCTAACATTACACCTGAAGCAACTAGAGAAAGAAGAATAAGTGAAATCTAAAGTTAGTGGAAGGAAAGAAATTATAAACACCAGAGCAGAAATAAATGACATAGAGACAAAGAAAATAATAACAAAGATCAATGAAACTAAAAGCTGGTTCTTTTAAAAGGTAAACAAAATTGATAAACCTTTAGCTAGACTCACCAAAAGAAGAGAAGTCAGATCAATAAAATTAGAAATGAAAAACAAGTTATAATAGACACCACAGAAATACAAAGGATCATAAGAGACTACTACAAGCAACTGTATACCAATAAAATGGACAACCTGAAATAAATGGACAGATTCTTAGAAAGGTAAAATTTCCCAAGACTGGACCAGGAAGAAATAGAAAATATGAACAGGCTGATCGTAAGGACTGAAATTGAAACAGTGATTTGAAAATTCCCAACAAACAAAAGCCTAGAACCAGATGGCTTCAAAAGTGAATTCTATCAAACATTTAGAGAAGATAGCACCTATCTTTCTGAAACTGTTTCAAAAAATTGCAGAACGAACACTCCCCAACTCATTCTATGAGGCCACCATCACCTTGATACCAAAACCAGACAGAGGTGACACAAAAAAGAAAATTATAGCCAAATATCACTAATAAACATAGATGCAGAAATTCTCAATAACATACCAGCATTCTGAATCCAATAATACATTAATATTGTCATACAACCATGATCAACTGAAATTTATCCCAGAGAAGCAAGTATTTTTCAGTATCTGAAAATCAATCACTGCAATCAATCACTCACTGCAATCAATCAGTCAATTACTGCATCAAAAAATTGAAGAATAAAAATCATAAAAAATCATATGTGATTAAGTCATGATAAAAATAAAAGCAAAAAGGCTTACCTAGTGGTAGGACTGTGTAAATGTAATAGCTCACTAATGAGTTACCTTTGCTTTTGATAAGCATGAGGCTTTACTAGTTTAGGAGTATGTTTGCAAATAATAGAAACCTAGTTAAGGTCAATAAGGAAAATAAAAGGATTTGAATAACTTAGCATACAGAACTATTTATATTAATAATTAAGTGTATAGGAATGTCTTATAGAACCAGGACTCTGCTGGGCCTCAAACAATTAGAACAAGAGATTCAGTACTATCAGATCTCTTTTCTTTTTACTATCTTTGCTTCTTTTGGCATGTTTCCTCTTCCTCCTTCTCTCTATAAACCACTTTCTTCATTCTAAGTTCACCCTGGAGAAAATGGCTACTGATAACATCTCTACAGTTAAAGTTAAGAGCCAAACTGGCTTGGAACCTACAGGTTCAAAAACCAAGATAAAGATTGATTGTAAAAACTTGTGTTACATGTCTATCCTTCAGTCAGTTAAATGTTACCAAGGAGAAGGCACATTGTAGGAGCATAGTAGCTCTCAATAATATGTGCCTGGGATATTCCTTCTGGAAAAAGTGACAGTTTCCTTCAAAGAGGGTTTCCAGGAAAACAGTCAAATGAATATATTTTTCTACAGAAGCAAAGAATATACATTTTTGCCAACTAATGCAGCCTGAGCATCTTACTAGTGATATTTAAAGATGGGTCTCTCTTCATGTGCTGATAGATCTGTGTCCTTCTCCAGTCCTAACAATGATTCCCAAAAGACCTATGCTTTGAAGATTTCCAGGGATATTAGCCATCACTTATCCATTCTCTTCTTTTCTAGAACAGATGAATGAGTAGTGTTCTAGTGAATATACTTTGAGAAATCTTTTAGTGCCTATATTTTCTGGTTCTATTATTGTTAAGTCTCCTATCCACCTGATTTCAGAGGAACTCAAGCTTTATTGATACTCCTCAGAATTCTACCAATTATTATTCTATTTATCTTAAGACTTAGCCCCCAACTCGATGTCCCTTTCCTTGGGAGTGGTCATCCATGAAGACCTTTCAGTCATTGACCCATCAATATGAATTCATTGACCAAATATTGTCCCTAAGGCAGATTCACTTAGAGTAGTGAAAAGGGGAAAAATTGGGAAGACAATGGAGATATAGACTTCCTGATAGGGAAAGTGGGAACATGAATATAAGAAAGAGTGACTAGATGCCAGGACAAAGGCTTTCGCTTTCACTATTACAGATAGCTAGACCTCCCTGGCTGTACAAAGTGCCTGGGTACCTCCAACAGCTGGCCCTTGATGTTGATGACTTCCTCATAGTCACTCCAGTCTGGTCAGGCTCTTGATCAGGATTCTATGACAATAAGCACTCTGGTACCCATAAGTAGCAACTCTCGCTAGTCTGGTCAGGATTTTGTGATAATGTATTCTCTGGTATCTACACCTACCAACTTATGTTTTTTAGCCCCTCTTGCTATCAAATAGGAACATAAATACTAATAATTTTATTAGTACAATAATTTATAGTTCACAAGAATGCTTCCATGTACATCATCGAATCTTGTTCTCACAACTTCCTGATATAGTATGTTGGGGAATGACTACCATTCCATTCAGCAAACTGAGCCTCAATGGAATTAAATGTTATAGGCACATAGCTTATACTTCATAAAGCCCTTGCCTGTACACTCTATACAAATAAAAGTCTTGTTTGCTTTGTTCACTGTTCTTTCTCCAGCTCCTGGCACTGAGCCTGACACTTAAGAGGAACTCAATTGCAATTTGCTCAATGAATTTCTCTTCACTTGGGTCTATATCTTCTCTGACCCTCAAAAGTATGCTCTATAATACCAAAGAACCAAACAAGAATTGATATTTGAGAAACATTCCAGGCTTTATAGATACATATTTTATTAAACCTTCATGAAAATTCTACAAAGTAGGGATTATTCTTTCTCTCCAAGCCTCAGTATAAGTTCTCATGGTAAGTGACAGGGCAAGGATTTAAACACTCCTTCTAAAGCTTCTACAGTGCTCTTCTTCTTTTCAGAAGACCTGGGAAAATGCCATTCAATTGGAACTTAACAGAGCATAACCAATGTTATTAATTTTTATGTATACATCCTTCCTACCCAGTAAGCAATTGGTGTCCAATATTGTTAATGCTCCTAATAATATACCATTAATCCCTCCTAAAAGTTATGACCAACCTAGACAGCATATTAAAAAGCATAGATGTTACTTTGCCAACAAAGTTTCGTCTAGTCAAAGCTATTGTTTTTCTAGTAGTCATGTATGGATGTGAGAGTTGGACTATAAAGAAAGCTGAGTGTCGAAGAATTGATGCTTTTGAACTGTGGTGTTGGAGAAGACTCTTGAGAGTCCCTTGGACAGCAAGGCGATCCAACCATTCAATCCTAAAGGAAATCAGCTGAGACTCCAGTACATTGGCCACCTGATATGTAGAGCTGACTCATTTGAAAAGACCCTGATGCTGGGAAAGATTGAAGGCATGAGGAGAAGGGGATGACAGAGGATGAGATGGATGGATGGCATCACTGACTCAATGGACATGAGTTTGAATAGACTCTGGGAGTTGGTGATGGACAGAGAGGCTTGGCGTGCTGCAGTCTATGGGGTCTCAAAGAGTTGGACACGACTGAGCAACTTAACTGAACTGAATTCTCCCAAATGTAAAAAAATAAAATTTAGTTTATTTCAGTTAAGAAATACTGAATCCTTACTCTAGAGGAGATCTAACATGTAATAGAGAAAGCCTTGCATGTAGAATGATAAACCTGAGGAGGTCTAGATCAGTTGTCTTTCAACTGTGTGAATTTATCTGTCTCTATCAAAATTTTCAGTTTTTTCATCTATAAACAGAGGCTAGAAATAACTCCCTTGCACAGTGCCTGGCAGGTAGCAGACCTGAAGTAATTGTTTTGCAAAATGGGGAATCAATATATACATTTCATAGGGTGAGTGTAACTGTCAAATGGGATCATGTATTAAAGAGTGCCTTGCTAACTACCTTTGTAAAGAAAATTATCAACGATCACAGTTCCATAAATGAAGAAGACTTGGTATGGTGTCTGGCTAACCAAGTTGTTGACAAACTCGTTCAGGGAGATGGAACCAACACACAAAACATAACAACTAGAAAAGTACTATATGGACCAGAGTAGTATAAAATGACTTCTTGGAGTTATGGAACTTGAGCAAAGTAGTATAGACAGCAAGACTCAGTGTAAAGAAAAGTTTGAAGCGATGCTGAATTTGGTATGAATGGGGTACAAAGTGTGAAAAGGGCACTCTGCTTAAGAAAAGTATGTGTAGAGGAGAGCTGATGGAAAAGGTTGGCTGGATATGATGGGGACAGTTTATGGAGAGCCTTGTAGCAGTTTGGGCAGAATGATGTGAGTTGATATTGGGAGGGAAAGGAAGTCATTACTTATTTTTGAGCTATGGAGGTGATAGGATGCATATGGTCTTTAGAAAGCCATGTTAGACAAAGTTGGAAGATACAAGGAAACTGGAATCAATGAGATCATTTAAGCAGATCCTAATTTGATCTAGGGCCAAGGTCTTTGTTTTTCTACCACAAAATACTATATTCTAATTTTTTTTGTCTCATGAAAAAGGGTCTTGAGGTTTTAGGCTTGATATTAAAACAAGCAACCTAAGATCCAGATAAGAGTCTTAACACCTACCAACTTCTACCAACTTCCATCAGCATCCTTCTGTTCTTTTACCACTAATTAAGTACTAATAGCCCCACCATCCTGAGACCATCACTAATGGCTACTTATAAAGGATAGTAAAGTTAGTGCCTGTGTTTCTGAAAACTTATGGTTTCTTCATCTGCAAAATGGAATATCATAATAGAGTGCAAAGAATACCCATTTTGTAATCAAGGAGACCTGGGCTCAAAATCAGGCTTCTGCTTTCTAGCTGTGCAAACTTGGGTAACTTATTTAACCAGTTTGAGCTTCTGTGTAAAGGTGAGAAAGATAATACCTTTTTTTCAATAAATAGTTATTATGCACTAATATATACCTGGCTCTGTGCTAGGCACTAGAGATACAATGAGGGATATATTAATTACAGTAAAATAGCTGATAAAGCAAACAAACTACCCAAATTTCTGTGACTTTCACCACCACCAACATACGCTTACTCTTTGTTCACATAAGAGAAAAATACAGATATTCTTACTCAACAGACAGTGTTTCTCCACAATGTTTCAGTGATTCAGAAGCCATGCCTAGACAGAGGTTCTCAGCTTTGACTACCCACTAGAATATCCTAAGGAGCTTAAGAAGGTCTGATGCCTGGCTGTCCACATACAGAGATTTAATTGATTTGGCTATCAGAAATTTTTAAGTTTCTAGGTGATTCTAACATTGCAGTTAACTTTAAAAATCAACTCCCTAGGGCATCAGAAGACTTTAGGCAGAAAGAGTACAAAGAGAAGATAAAGAAGGCATACCTGCTTTTTAAATTCTGTGGCCCAGAAATGACATATGTCTGTTCATATGGCATTAGTAAGAACTGGTCATACTAACCTTTCCTTTCCCCAGAATGTTAGGAGAGCTGATGAATATAGTCTGTGGCTAGGCAGCCACTTCTCAACAACTTTATATTATAGAGCTATCATAATTAAATACTCATGGCCACTCATGTAAAATTTCATTTCTGATAAAAGAAACAAAGAAAGATACTAGCTGCCATGAGTGTGTAACAGAGAGACTTAGCATAGAAAAAAAAGTCAAGAAAAGTTACCTTAAAGTAATCATTGAGTTGAGACCTGAAGCATTAGTAGAACTAGGCAAAGATATTAATAAGTGTGAAGAACTATTCAAACAAAAAGAAAAGCAGGTGCAAAAGCCCTGAGGTTCACTAGAGCATAGTTATTATAAGAATCAATTAAGATAATTTGTGCAAAAAAGGGATTTTTCACAGTAAAGCACTATGCAAATGCTATCATTTTAAATTGTCATTGTTATTTATCTTTACACTCTCTCCTGGAACCCTGACACTCACTTCTCTGGGCTCAGCCAAACCAATATTGTCCAAACCTGGGAGGACAAATGGGTGAGAGTTAAAGTTTGGAAGTAGTGATAAAGGAATCAGAAAAGAATCAGGGCTCTATTTTCACATTAAATAAAAATACGCAAATTAGATAGCAACACATTCTATTAGCCATCCTTTTGCAAATTTTATTAAGCTTTTCCCCTTTATTTCCAGGCAGCTAGGAAAGGTCCTGTTAATACGTTTAATTCCTTTTTTTCTTGCCTGGCTTGTGTTACTGTGGCTTTGATTTCACAACCAAATCCAGGAAAACATCTAGCTTTTTTAGACTGTAGTATATCAGCAGATCTCTTGATGTAAGAAAGCTGCAAATGAATAAGTACGTACTATATTGGAATTTAATTTACAAGACTCACTTTGTGCACTATTTTGTATGGGCTTTCATGGGCTATTGCAGCTAAGCAAAGTCAACTCAACACAACTCTAAATGCCACTGTGCATCATTCTTTAGATGTGATAGAAGGAAAGGAGAGAAAGCTCTTTCCAGCTTTAGAGTGAAGCTTTCTAAAATATCTTTTAGATACTTTTCTTAGTGTTCATTTATCACAGGACTTCATATTTTTTTTCCTTCTAAACCCAAGTGTTTTATATATCCCCTTGGCATATTCTCTCTAGGCCTCTAAGATGTAGGAATGTGGATCATACGAATTACATAATCCTAAAGAATTGGATCTGGATTGGGAGACAGATTGATAAAGTTTTAGGGATTCAGTTGAACTAATACATAGCTTGGGACTACCAAGGTACAGAGATAGAAAAAGACAACTACAGTAAGTATACATCAGGACATGGAGTGAAATCTCAAGTCCTAACTCACACCTTACACCTTGGTGATTGGTGCTTTTTCTGCTACACCCCACAGTTAAATCCTTTCAATGCCAAAGTGATTAGAAAGTTGTTTCTAACCTTCTATTTTAACTGGTTGATCTTTACATTCTTTCAATCAACATTTATTGAGTGCTAATTTTTGTTAAGTTGAGAATGTAGAAATAATTAAGGCATCATCTTTGTCTTCAAGAAGCTTATGCCAAGTGGGGAATACTCAGGGAAACAGAGATGTTATAACACTTTGTGTTAAAAGCTGTAAAGCAAAGCATGATAAATAGGGTCCTACAGGAAGACAGAGGAAAAATAGAGTAGTAGTCAATGAATACTTCTTAAAGAAAATGTTTATTGACCTTATTCTCAAAGAATTATTATGAATTCACCAGAGAAGGGAAGAATAAAGGTACCAATTAGTAATAAGGAATTGCATGAACTTTATTTTTTTAAAAATTTTCTTTACTTTATTGTGTTGGTATTGCCATACAATGACATGAAACTGCCATGGGTTTACATATGCTCCCCCTCCAGAAGCCCCTCCCTCCTCCCTCCTGATTCCCTCCCCCTGGGTCATCTCGGTGCACCAGCCCCGAGCATCAACCCTGGGCTGGCAATTGATTTCACACATGATACTTAACATGTTTAAATGTCATTCTCCCATATCATCCCACCCTTGCCCTCTTCCACAGAGTCCAAGAGTCTATTCTATACATCTGCGTTCCTTTTGCTGTCTCGCATGCAGGGTTCTTGTTACCATCTTTCTAAATTCCATATATATGCGTTAGTATACTGTATTGTTGTTTTTCCTTCTGGCTTACTTCACTCTGCATGAGCTTTAAATGAGTAAAAAGACTGACTTTCATGTGACTAGAGAACAGAGTGAGTTGAAAATAGAAACTGAGATTATAGAAGCCTGGTGAGAACCAAGCAAATGAATTCTGGCTTTATTCTGTGGGCTCCTGGGAAAACTGCACATTTTCAGGTAAAGTTGTGACATAGATGTGTTTATTCATTCATATATTCAGCGCACTCCAAGTGATCTTTGACAAATCTTCTCAGCTTAAAACTCCTAGTGGGCTCCCCTTCGCCTTAGGATATAAGCTAAGCTCCTTAATGTGATACTCAATACTCCATGACTACTTCCCCATCCATCTCCCTCTCTACTCTCATTTCTTACCACTCTAAATCTTGTACTTTAAAATTTAATTTTTTTGACTCTCCATGGTTCCCTGAGCATAGAGTGATATTAGACACTAGTTTGCCATTGCTATTGCTGTCCATTCTTTAATATTTATTTCTCATCTTTTTTTCTCACTAACTCCTTTGAAACCTACATGTTGAACTCTCCTTCAGGAAATCTTCCCTGATGCCTTTAGGCTGGGTTGGGTGCTTCTCCTCAGTGCTTTCAAGACATCAAGTTCTCATCTCTTGCCTATCATTAGTCACAATACATTGAAATCATCTGTTTACTCCTCTGGCTTTGTAAATAGGCTGTGAACTCCTGAAGGGCAAAGACTAGGTCCAGTCCATTTTGTACCTTTAGTTCTTGGTACTGACCTTGGCACAGAGCAATTGGCTCCATAAGTGCATGTTGAACTAGGCTGTGAGTTGGCCAGTTAGAAGCCTTCAGTAGCCTATTTGGATTCTCATGACTTTGAAATCAATTCAGGTCTCCAGTGCCCCAGAGAAAGGGCCAAAGGCAAAACAAGACCTTAAGCCATGCCCGAGGAGCTTCTGAAATCAGATTATTTTAAGAGCATCAACTGGTTTTGGTTAAGGTACAGCTAGCAGCTGAATTTCAACAGTATGCAGGCAGCCAGACATTGCTAAAAATCCAGGAGCTGAAGAAACAAAGATTCCTCACCTTTGCCCCATGACACATGTACTGAGATGGCCTGGTTTAACCTGGCTGACAGTTCACACAGGAGGCAGGTCAGGGAGGTGAGACAAGCCAGAGTTGAGTGGACATATTCCCAGTCCAAGGCTCGGGCTGAAGCTAGAGCCCCAAGCAGAGCCCAGTCTAGCTTACACTGCTGCAGCTCTCTGCTGTTAGGGTACTATTGCAAAGATGTACATTCTGAGTAGTCCACAGTCATACCTTACCTGGAACTAAAAGTGTAGATCCCCTTCTCCTTCCTTTCAGGGGAGAAGATAGAGTCCCCTCAGAAATTTTTGGGGAAATAAGCTCAGAATCAACTTCTTAATTTCCCCACAACTGCCACTTCTAGTAACTGCCTTCACATCCTCAGAATAATAGGATAGAAAATGCTAACAAAATCAGTTAAATCAGGTATCTAGCATTAGAAACCAAAGGTATGTGTAAAACTACTGTGATTATTATTTTTGACCTGTGTCTGTTTTTTTTCAGGTTTCAGTCAAACCAGTTTCTGTGTGTAGACAAAGACTAAATGCCAGCCCACAGACAAGGTATTGCTGAGTATACTTCACTTAATAATATGAAATACTTCCCTACTAAGAACCATCTTCAGAGTATGGTGTGTGCGTGCGGAAGGGAGGGGGTAGGTGCTACGGGCCAGAGAGACAATACAGCCAACACTTCTTTTCTAAAGCAACCCAGGCATTCAGTACTGGAGGTGGGGAAAGCCTCACCAGTTGTTATAGTCTCTTTACTTGGCCTTTGCTATTTCACCCAAAGGAAGCTACAGCCACTCAGCTACAAAAAAATCTGTCACAGATTGCGTTGTCGGGTAGTGGTAGTTCTGAAAGGAAGTCCAGACCCCAAAATTCTCTGTTCTATCCAACTCTAGTGTTTCTTCTCTTCACCAAGGATTCATCTTCAAAGTATTTTTATAAATATTAACCAGTGAAGGATATGACCCAACTGTGTGGGATGAGAGGAGCAGTCATGCACTGATGCAGTGAATAAATGTGAAGTGGCAAGAAGCCAATATGAGTTATTAATTATGTTCAAAAGAGATTCTGGACTTCTTCAGTATCACGGAAGTCAACGAGGGTCACAGAAATAGTATCATTTTAAAAGATTGATAAAAGGTCATTTAATCAATTCCTCTGTCTCTAGGAAGTCACCATCTCAACTAGCAAGGTATCTGATTGGCTGTTTATCATCTTTAGGAGACTTGTATTTTCTCTTCTTGTAACATTCCAAAATATAATCATCACATAGGAGATGATAATTTATTAACCATTATGCCTATCAGGTTTTCTGGCAAGGGACATTTTAAATGTGAGAATCACATGTTCTGGTTTCTGTGTAAACAGGAAGTAAGGATGGCTTCATGAGTGTGTGAAACCCTATATGTAGAAGCACCTAGGATTGGCTTAATGACCCGTAGTCCCCATCATGAAATTGTAATAATTTTAGGAAAGGGTCACACATGTTTATATAGTACTGGGCTTCTGCCACTCCTGGCAGCTTCATATCCTCTCTGACCCATTTATATGTCTGCAATTCTGAAAACATACACTGACAATTCTGAATCCATATAGCATGGGAAATACAGGAACTGGTATTATGAAACTTTAAAGACATGTCTAAGGACACTGCAAATCTCTCCCAAATTGCATGCTGCCAAGAGAAGAGGTGTTAATGATTTGAATTTAGATACAATTTAGGGAAGTGATGGCCAGAAATATGGATCTTAAAAAAACTACCCCAGTGCCTCATATTTAACCTCTAGCCATTCCCATTTTGAATGTATTCAGGGTACATGTTGAAACAAGGAGAAGTACCTAAGTGCCAAGCTTCTAGTCTTTGCCAGGCCTGTGAAAATCACACATGACTCTTTCCTCTTTGTACTTTCATTTGTGGGAAAGGTTCTAGAAACTGGTGTTGGCAGAGTTTTAGAGTGGTATGGGAGGCAGAACCTAATCCAACTCACTCTTTTCACAGCTGTCCTGGCTTCTAACAGCTGCAAAAATTAGTTTTTGTCAAGTATGCAGCTCTGATTCTAAACAGGCCTCAGAAGAAAGAGGTACCTGGGAAGCCAATTGCATAGCTTTTAGTTCCTGACCACAAGACCTCTCAATGGTTGATAGTTCTTCATCAGAAAATGTTCATTCTAAACTTGTCAATTAAACTAGTGCTGCTTGGCTTATTTCCTAGGGCAACAAAGTAGCAGCATGAGAGGCTTCAGTTCAGTTCAGTTCAGTCACTCAGTCATGTCCGACTCTTAACAACACCATGGACTGCAGCAAGCCAGACTTCCCTGTCCATCACCAACTCCCAGAGCTTGCTCAGACTCATGTCCATTGGAGTCAGTGATGCCATCCAACCATCTTATCCTCTTTCGTCCCCTTCTCCTCCTGCTTTCAATCTTTCCCAGAATTACAGCCTTTTCCAATGAGTCAGTTTTTCTCTGGCCAAAGTATCAGAGTTTCAGCTTCAGCATAAGTCCTTTGAATGAATATCCAGGACTGATTTCCTTTAGGATTGATTAGTTTGATCTCCTTGCAGTCCAAGGGACTCTCAAGAGTCTTCTCCAACACCACAGTTCAAAAGTATCAATTCTTTGGTGCTCAGCTTTGTTTTTTTTTTTTTTTTTTTTTATAGTCCAACTCTCATATCCATACATGACTACTAGAAAAACCATAGCTTTGACTAGATGAACCTTCGTTGGCAAAGTGATGTCTCTGCTTTTTAATGTGCTGTCTAGGTTGGTCATAGCTTTTCTTCCAAGGAGCAAGCATCTTTTAATTCCATGCCTTCAGTCACCACCAGCAGTGATTTTGGAACCCCCAAACATAAAGTCTGTCACTGTTTTCATTGTTTCCCCATCAATTTGCCATGAAGTGATGGGACTGGATACCATGATTTTAGTTTTCTGAATGCTGAGTTTTAAGCCAACTTTTTCACGCTCCTCTTTCACTTTCATCAAGAATCTCTTTAGTTCTTCTTCTCTTTCTGACATCTGTGTATCTGAGGTTATTGATATTTCTCCTGACAATCTTGATACCAGCTTGTGCTTCATCCAGCCCGGCATTTCACATGATGAACTCTGTATATAAGTTAAATAAGCAGTGTGACAATATGAAGCCTTGATGTATTCCTTTCCCTATTTGGAACCAGTCTGTTGTTTCATGTCCAGTTGTAACTGTTGCTTCCTGACCTACATACAGATTTCTCAGGAGGCAGATAATGTCGTCTGGTATTCCCATCTCTCGAAGTGAGACTATTAATTCATGTGAAAGTTTGAAGGTATTTTCCTCTGGGAGTGTAGTTATATCGGCTTTATTCCATGTAGAGGGAAGGGGGAGGAGAGCCAATTAACACTCTCACAAGGTTCAGTTTTTGTCAGTTTTAATTTACGGTTTTTCTGTCTACAAACTTGTCCTAGATATCCTTGAGAGTCATTTCAGGCCATGCAACCCTGATACTATCTGTAAAAACTAATCATGAGAAAACACAACCTGGCTTGAAAAACCCCTGAGTCCATACCGAAGCTTTGGACTCCAAGCCATATTTCCAAAATTTTAAGAAATCTAGTGTGTGTTCAGAGTTCTGGCATACTCTTGACAAAGGTTTTGCTGTAAAGAGAAATCATATTTCTGTTCATCTCCAAATGGAGTGATAAGGAAAAATAAGATAGGCTTGTGCCTAGTCTCTGCCCCATAGTAACCATGTGGCTTTTCACCTCTCAAAACCTCAAATTTGTTTTCTATCAAATGGAAATGATCATCCTTGTACTACCTATGACATCAGTTTCTGTAAAGATAAAATACTATCATTAATTTTTTCGATAAAAATTTATACCTAGTTGTACAAGATATGGGGCTTCCCCAGTGGCTCAGCAGTAAAGAATCTGCCTGCAATTCAGGAGATGCAGGAGACGCAGGTTCAATCCCTTGATCAGGAAGATTCCCTGGAGGAGGGCATGGCAACCCAGTCCATTATTCTTCCTTAGAGAATCCCATGGACATAGGGGTTTGGTGGGCTACAATCCATTAAGCCACAAAGAGTTGGACATGAATGAAGTGACTGAACACACATGCACATGTACAAGATACAATCTTAGAAATATAGGGCTGAAGGTTAAAGAATTATAGAAGAAAGAGCTATGAGGCTTACATGAGGTAGAACTTATTTTTAGCTGTAGGAATCTTGGAAGGTTTCATGAACAAGAAGACTAAAGCTGACATTGAAAAATGATCAGAGTTATCCAGAAGAAGATGAGGCAAGGGGTAACTGTGGAAAGAGTAGGCTCTTCTGGAAAGCACAGATAGTGTGTGTGTCTGTATATGAGAGAGAGATAATGAAAGAGAGAAGGAGAGAGGGGATTGGGTGGAGAGAAATACTGGGCAATTCAGATCTAATAGAGCACAAATTGAAAGGCCAGACCTGTTACAAGTCCCAAAGTCAAAGCTAATATGTCAGAAACTTTTCAGCTACCCAGTTTTTTCTCTCTTACTGTCTGGATCTCTGGCTTTAGGAAAAGTGAAAGTGAAAGTCACTCAGTCATGTCTGACTCTTTGTGATCCCATGGATTATACAGTCCATGGAATTCTCCAGGCCCGAATACTGGTGTGGGGAGCCTTTCCCTTCTCCAGGGGATCTTCCTGACCCAGGAATCGAACCGGGTTCTGTAATGCGGGTGGATTCTTTACCAACTGAGCTATGAGAGAAGCCCTGGCTTTAGAGAAAACATGGAGCAACAGTTATCCTGTACCATCTCATGATTTGTATAGTCATCAAGCCTTCTGTTTGTCTGTTTTACTCATGCCTGTCAAGAGAACCTGCCTGGGAACTACCTGTTCCTCACTTACTATGCCCACAAGGAGGCAAGAAACCAGGTTGGGTAGTACAATCTATAGTTTCTTAATATCACATGAAAAATAGACATTCACTTGTAACATGATGGGTCCCAGAGTGCCACTAGTTTCTTCTCAGCAGGCTTGGACCAAATGTCATCTTTAGTCATTTTTTGCAGATGATCGATATGTAATTAGCCCAATTCTACCTCTAATTTATCGTGAGATCTTGGACAAGATACTGCGCCTTTCTGGGTCTTCTATTTTTCTCATCTGGAAACCAAATGTATTACAAAAGTAAGAGAATGGTTAAGCAAGAAATTTCATTAAAGTCTAAATGAAAATGATCTGTTACTATAAGGAATATATATATAAAAAACAGAATTGAGGTAATTGCAGTGGAAACATGGAGTTCACGTCAGTCTGTTACTGGCAGACTTGGCCAAGTCCCTTCCCCTCTATGAGCCTCATTGTCTTCATTGTGACACTGGAGTGGGAGTGGGGTCGGGTTGAACTCAAGAATCCATGAGTACCTCTAAGCACTGACATCCTATGAATTTGTACAATAATGTTAAATGAAGAAAGCAGGTCATAAAATTCACATGTACATTAGTAATTCTATAAATGTGTATGTGTGAGCACTGCCCAGAATCAGAGTAGGACTCAGACTGATTTAAATAACTGTGTTAAAAATATTTGAGACTTTTTCCCTAAGTGTACAGTAATATTAAAAATAATAAAATTGAATATCTATGGACACATTTGGTAATGCTTTCCCATTTCAATATTATAGGATTTAACCTTTAAATAAATTTATTTAATAAAAATGAGCTGTCAGTATATATATATGTGTGTGTGTGTATATATATATATATATCCTTATAAATTTTCAATGCTTTTTCTGCCTTGAACTCTTGTTACTATTAGATTTATAATAACACTTTCAATGAAGTAGTTCTGCAGTTGGCAAACTTTTTCTGTAAAGGGCTCAATAATGAATATTTTAGGCTTTGAATATTTTGTGCTGTTCAGTCTCTGTTTCAACTACTCAACACTAAAAGCAGTAAGAGACAATATGTAAAGAAATGAGTGTGGCTGTATTCCAATGAACATTTATGTACAAAACAAGCAGTGCCTGTAGATTGCCAAACCCTGAAATAGTTGATAATAAAATCTAAAAATATAGAATACTTAGCAAAATGCTCAATAGTTATAAATATCATCAAAGTCTTTTAGTTTTAAACATTTAAAAGGGAAAATATTTAAATGTATAGTTTTGGAGACAACTCTGCATTTTAATTAAATTCTCTTCTGACAAAATTTTGTGATAGATAAAGGGTGTAATTTATGATAAAGTTTGCACATCCATACCTAGTCTTGCCTTGTGTGTCACGATTCTTCTGTTATTGTAGGCTCTGGCATATATAAATTACATAGAATGCCAAGTGAAAGTAGAATAAAAACATCAGTTTCAAAAAGCCCTTGGTATTTCCTGGTGCTCATTCAGGCCAAATAGCAATACTACACTTTATATTTCCTTATGAGAGGCTCACCAGGGTCAGTCCAGGAAATGATTTGTGAATTTATCTCAAAATTAGTCAAAATAAGGTTATTGATGTATTTGAGCATGTATTTGTCACCAAAGTTCTATGCTACTTCAGATGTGGGAGAAAGGTTTGATATGTGGTTTGGGTGGTACATTTTGGATGTTAAAATATTGAATTTCTGGTACAATTCAAGGGTTTATAGAGACATTAGGAGAGACTATTCACAGTCAGTGTTATCCTGAATTTCAGTGCTCTAGTGACCATGTCTTTATATGTCATTTTACGTATGTTCATTTTTTCTCCTTTGACAGTCTGTAGGATCTTTGAAGGCAAAGACAGTGTCTAATGTTTCTTTTATCCTCAGTGTAGTGATTAGCACTGTGTAAAGCACATATTGCGTGCTCAATATTTATCTTGGAGTCAGGGGAACACTTAAACTATTCTAGTGCCCAGCATGTATTTAGGGAAGTTTAGAGAGACATGTGCTAAAGCCAGACAGCCTGTGTTTTAATCCTATCTATCATTTTTTAAACTGTGTTACCTTACATGAGTTATATAACCTCTCTTATGACTAAGGTTTTTATCTTTAAAAAAAGATAATAATAGTACCTGTCTCATAGGGTTGTTATATGAAATAAATGAGTTAATAGGTGAAAAGTCCATAGAATGGCGAAAAGGAATTTAGTAGGTGCCATCTGTATTAGCTATTATTATTAATATTTGTTGAATAAATAAAAGAGTGGATAAATGAAGTCTCTAGCTTTTATGGACTTAACATCAACCCTGTTATATATTAAAGGGTGTAGGCTAGCAGTGGTTTGAATAACACTTAAATTAATCAATGAAGAAACTCCTTTGGCCCCAGGATTCCTCAAGATGGATTTACATTTCCAAAACTTAAGTAGTGGCCTGCTGAGAAACAGGGGTTCCAATGAGGGGATAGTGAAGGGGCTTATGTGTGTGTGTAAGTGTATGTGTGTGTGTGTGTGTGTGTGTGTGCGCGCGCGCGCGTCTGTGTATGATACCTGGAGCAAAGGTCTAGAGCAGTTTAACTGATGAAAAAATACTCTGTGAATACCTGTAGCTAGAGACCAAAAAGTAATCTTCCCATATGCTCAAAAAGCAAGAGACTTCCTAGTTGCTCAATAGATATGTTGTTCACTCACGAAAGGCAGTGATTCTTTATAGAGCTGTAATTTTTTTTTCAGTTGGAGAGTGAAGGATAGGCACATATGTTCTCTATCTCCTTCATAATGGATTTCTAAACAACAATTTATATATCTGCCAAGGTGACAGTGTGGTTTAGTGGAGAGGCCATGGACTCTGGAATTGAGTTTGAATTTCAGAGCTATCACTTAATGTCACTTACTAGAAAGTCTTAGTGTTTTTCGATCTTCAGTTTTATCATCAATAAAATGACCAATTTTCACTGGGGAAACAAAGGAAACAGTGACAGATTTTATTTTCTTGGGTTCCAAAACCACTGCAGATGATGGTGACAGCAGCCATGAAATTGAAAGGCACTTGCTCCTTGGAAGAAAAGCTATGACAAACCTAGGCAGCATATTAAAAAGCAGACACATTACTTTGCCAAAAATGATCTGTATAGTCAAAGCTATGGTTTTTCCAGTAGTCATGTATAGATGTAAGAGTTAGACCATAAAGAAGGCTGAGTGCTGAAGAACTGATGCTTTTGAGCTGTGTTGTTGGAACAGACTCTTGAGTCCCTTGGACTGCAAGGGGATCAAGCCAGTCAATCTTAAAGGAAATCAGTCCTGAATATTCATTGTAAGGACTGATGCTAAAGCTGAAGCTCCAATACTTTGGCTACCTGCTGCAAAGAGCCAATTCATTGGAAAAGACCCTGATGCTGGGAAAAATTGAAGGCAGGAGGAGAAGGGGATGACAGAGGACAAGATGGTTGAATGGCTCAATGGACATGAGTTTGAGCAAACTCTGGGAGATGGTGAGGGACAGGGAGGCCTGGCATGCTGCAGTCCATGAGGGTCACAGAGTCAGACATGACTGAGTAACTGAACAATAGCAACAAAAGTGACCATAATAAGATGCATTTCACCGATGTGCTGTGAAAATTAAATGTAACAAGCAACTGGGTCTTTTCCAATGAGTCAACTCTTCACTTGAGGTGGCCAAAGTATTGGAGTTTCAGCTTCAACATCAGTCCTTCCAATGAACACCCAGGACTGATCTCCTTTAGGATGGAATGGTTGGATCTCCTTGAAGTCCAAGGGACTCTCAAGAGTCTTCTCCAACACCACAGCTCAAAAGCATCAATTCTTCGGCACTCAGCTTTCTTTATAGTCCAACTCTCACAACCATACATGACTACTGGAAAAACCATAGCCTTGACTAGACAGACCTTTGTTGGCAAAGAAATGTCTCTGCTTTTCAATATGCTATCTAGGTTGGTCATAACTTTCCTTCCACAGAATAAGCATCTTTTAATTTCATGTCTGCAATCACCATCTGCAGTGATTTTTGAGCCCCTCAAAATAAAGTCTGACACTGTTCCCACTGTTTCCCCATCTATTTCCCATGAAGTGATGGGACCAGATGCCGTGATCTTAGTTTTCTGAATGATGAGCTTTAAGCCAATTTTTTTCACTCTCCTCTTTCACTTTCATCAAGAGGCTTTTTAGTTCCTCTTCACTTTCTGCCACAGGGGTGGTGTCATCTGCATATCTGAGGTTGTTGATATTTCTCCTGGCAATCTTGATTCCAGCTTGTACTTCTTCCAGCTCAGCATTTCTCATGATGTACTCTGCATATAATAAGTTAAATAAGCAGGGTGACAATATACAGCCTTGACATACTCTTTTTCCTATTTGGAACCAGTCTGTTGTTCCATGTCCACTTCTAACTGTTGCTTCCTGACATGCATACAGGTTTTTCTAGAGACAGGTCAGATGGTCTAGTATTCCTATCTTTTTCAGAATTTTCCACAGTTTATTGTGATCCACACAGTCACCCCACTGCCGAGGTCAGGGGCGGAGGCCAAGAAGAGCTATCCCACATCCAAGCAGTGGCTGCATGGGTGCTGGAGGGCCGAGAGGAGCTACTCTACATTTAAGGTAAGAAGCAGCAGCTGCACTTTGCTGGAGCAGCTGTGAAGAGACACCCCATGTCCAAGGTAAGAGAAATCCAAGTAAGACAGTAGGTGTTGTAAGAGGGCATTAGAGGGCAAACACACTGAAACCATAAAAACAGAAAACTAGCCAATCTGATCATATGGACCACCGCCTTGTCTAACTCAATGAAACTAAGCCATGCCATGTGGGGCTACCCAATACAGTCAGGTATGGTGGGGAGGTCTGACAGAATGGTCCACTGGAGAAGGGAATGGCAAACCACTTCAGTATTCTTCCCTTGAGAACCCCATGAATCGTATGAAAAGGCAAAAAGATAGGACACTGAAACATGACCTCCCCAGATCGGTAGGTGCCCAAAATGCTACTGGAGATCAGTGAGGAAATAACTCCAGAAAGAATGAAGGGATGGACCCAAACCAAAAGCAATACCCAGTTTCGGATGTGATTGGTGGTAGAAGCAACATTCAATACTGTAAAGAGCAATATTGCATAGGAACCTGAAATGTTAGGTTCATAAATCAAGGCAAATTGAAAGTGGTCAAACAGGAGAAGTCAAGAGTGAACGTCGACATTCTAGGAATCAGCAAACTGAGATGGACTGGAATGGGTGAATTTAACTCTTAACTTGTAAAAGTTAACAAATAAAGGAATGGTTATTTGTTTCCAAAAGTGAGTTAATGATTATGAAGAACTGTAGCTATAATGAACTGTAGCCATAGCAACACTCCCAATCATGCAGCTTCCTTCTTAGAGGTTGGGGCCCAGGACTAAGCATAAAATGTTGATATGGCCTGGAAAATCCCATGAACAGAGAAGCCTGGTAGGTTCAGTCCATGGGGTTGCAAAGAGACGGACATGACAGAGAGACTTCACTTTCACTTTCTTTTCTTTCATGGGCAGATTAACACATAAGATATAGGTGTCAACTCTCTCTTTCTGGACAGTTCCTCTGAAATGGCCTGACATCACATTACATTTGCCGGCAATAGCACATTGTTGATTAACAAGCAGTTTACCTTTATTCACTAAAACCAACTCTTTTAGTGTGTCTTGCTGGAAAGCATCATTTCCCTGCCATCTCATGCAATTAGTTATTGGACTCCTCAATAACTGAACTATAGAGTTATTACAATTAAAGTTTATCTCATTAGATTTAAACTTATTTTTGGATTCTCTGTTGGTTATATAATAATCTATTTATCTATCATGTATCATCTACTTAAATGTTTTCCCTATTTCTTAACATTAATCAAGCACTTACTATATACCAGGCATTTGTGATGTGGATATTAGAGATACAAAAATGAAGTAAACATCTACTTCCTTGAAAGACTCCTCATGCTCTTGGGTAAGACTAATTATTCATTATAAATTTGAGAGCAAAAAGGTAGAAACAACTAAATATGCCCAGAGTGAGGTGTGAGATAAGAGAATCTTCACAAAACAGATGACATTTTAAGCCAGATTTGATAATGATGATAATAATTATTCCCTAACATTCATCCGGTAAATACTGACCAACTTATCTAATAATAAATTATTGAATGTTGATCATATTTCTGGCATCCACATTTGGAGTTTCAGTAGTGAATCACACAGACATGGAGCTTAGAGTCTAAAATAATTGCATAATTACAAGTTATTAAGTAATTTATTTAAAGTGAGCGTCAGCATACTATAGTGCTTTAAAAGCATGGATTTTGAGATCAGACTGTCTGGTTACAAATCCCCAGTTCTACTACTTACCAGATGTATGACCTTATGTAAATAACTTTTTTGTACTTCTTTGTACTTTGTTCTTAATCTGAATAATAGGAATAAAAATAGCACCCACTTCATTGGATTGTTATGAGGATTGCATTGAATAATAATCTAAAGTGCTTGGAATAGTTCTTAGCCCATAGCAAGTGATATATAGGTATTTATGCACAAAATACAGAAAAGAAGAAATACTGTGAGACTTTGAAGCACATAGCATATAACAAGGGGAAGGGACAACCTAGTTTGGGGATTTAGGAAAAGATTCCTGAGGATGTAATGATTAACCTAAGATCTGCATCAGGGAAACCTTTTTAAAAGAAAGGACATGAAAGTTGACACTTCTGAAAGAACAGTAGGAGTTTGTGATGCCAGGTCCTTGAGAGCTGGTTTAAACAGACTGATCTTTGTCATAAGGAAATGGGAGGCCATTGACATGTTTTAAGTGGGTGAGGTATGATAAACTTTATGTATTGGAAAAGTCACTTTTTAATTAATTTTTGTTGGAGTATAGTTGATTTATGATGTATTAGTTTCTGCTGTACAAAAAAGTGAATCAGTTATACATATATACATGCTTCTTTAGATCTCCTTCCCATTTACATCACCACAGATCATTGGATAGAGTTTCCTGTGATATTCATGTTTGAAATGAAAATAGATTAGAATGGGAGAAAGCTAGAAATAAAGAAACTAGGTAAGAGGCAGTGGCAATATACGGATGAAAGGTTACGGTGACTGGAAATAAGGAATGAATCAACTGGATTCATAATATCAACTGGAATGAAGAGACTTGAATAGATCTGAGAAATATTCAAGAGGTAGAAATTGCATAAATAGCTTAAGAGCTAAGTAATTTAGTGTGTGTGTGTGTGTGTGTGTGTGTGTGTGTGTGTGTGTCTATTTATCAGCGAGAAAGGTAGTGATGAGAGAGATGGAGGAATTAAGGATAATATCCAAGTCTTTTGCTTTGAGTAACTAGATGAATAATGAGACCATTCACTAAGTAAAGAAAACTATGATGGAGAAGGTTATTCATGAGAAAATAGATGAGGAGTTCTATTGCTGATTTATTAATATGTTCTAGGTATCATATTATATACTTTGAATGCATTATCAATATTTAGCAGCCCTGTGAGATGAGCATTATCATTTTACACTAATTAGTCTTTTTCAGATTATGAAATCAAGGCTTAGAGAGGTTAAATAACTTTCTCAAGGTGGCATAGCTAAATAAATGGCCAAGTTGGGATGTGAAACAGGGCCTGTCTGACCCTTTAGGCCCATGTTAATTCCATATTTCTCCATAGTTTCAGAGAATGACTTGGGTCACCCTTTTCAACTCCAACAAGCACCAAATCCTTGAACTCTTCCTTGCTTTATTTCTCAATAGCTGCCTCAATGACTAAAATAAAGCCCTTAAATATAAGTAAAATTTCAAAGGTTATTAAGTAAGCTCTGATTTTGCAAGCTAGAAAGGGTGGGAAACTTGAGAAACCAAAGCAATGGAGAAAATTCAGTACAGGTAGCTTTCCATTTTACCTAACATTGCCCGATCACTGCTAGGAAAGTCAGATTTCCTGCTGGCATGCCTGCTCCTCTGATTTGCCCTTCCATATAACTGGTGACAGGCTTCTTTGTGCTTTCCTAGTGGCTCAGACTGTAAAAAAAAATCCACCTGCAATGTGGGAGACCTCAGTTCGATCCCTGGGTTGGGAAGATCCCTGGGAGGAAGGCAAGGCAACTCACTCCAGTATTCTTACCTGGAAAATCCTTATGGGCAGAGGAGCTTGGCAGGCTACAGTCCATGGGGTTGCAAAGAGTCAGACACGACTGAGTGACTAAGCACAGCATGGCACATAACTGGTGACATGATCATTTTCCTTAATAATAATGGTATTTTCCTATTTCTGAATTGGCACAAACAGTCTACAAAGGGATTTTGTGCTATGTTCAGTTGTACATGACTTCCCTGGTGGCTCAGACGGTAAAGTATCTGCCTACAATGTGGGAGACCCGGGTTTGATCACTGGGTTGGGAAGATCCCCTGGAGAAGGAAATAACAACCCACTCCAGTACTCTTGCCTGGAAAATCCCACGGACAGAGGAGCCTGGTGGGCTATAGTCCATGGGGTCGCAAAGAGTTCAACATGACTGAGCAACTTCACTTCTTCTTCTTCTTCTTCAGTTGTAAAAAGGAAGTTTGGTGGGTATATTATGGTTACCAAAAATTTGGAATTTATTGGACATTTTCACCATTTTGGTGGTGTCTTGGAAGATGATATCTGAAATCAGGGATTTGCTTCCTCTTGCCATATCCCAAATTGCAAATTATACCAGTATATCTTCTCACTCTTCATTTAGACCATTGATAAATCAGTGAATAGAACAAGGATGAGGATTTTTATTCATGTTTATCTCATCCTTGTATTTAGTTACTCATCACCTTTGACAGTTGGCTCTGAGTCATTTGTGAGCCGTATTCCACTATAGCTTCTATCTATAAAAGATTAGAATGAGAAAGCTTACTGAAGTCTCACACTTTATTCTCTTACATGGATACCTTGTTAATAACACAAGCAAAAACAAACAAAGTTGATTTATCATCAGTTGTTTTTAGTGAATGTGTGTTGGCTTCAAGTATATACTTTTTATAAGTTTTCAAGGATCATTCCTTAAACAAGCCACTGTTTGAATCTCACCTGAGTTCAAAAGGTTCATTTGTGTTTTATCAAAAACACCCTCTTCCTCTTTCTGATAATGCTTACTCTGGTAAACTATCTTTAGCTTTCAAGCTTCTCTGCAGTCCTCCAGGGCTGCTCCATATCTATTGATTTAACCTTTCTCACAATTTCTTGGTATGTGATTTTTCTGATTTAGGAGCCTTGAACTCATTTAAAGTAATTACATCTTCTTTTACAGTCACCTCATATTATTTGTATTTCAAATACTTCTAACCAATGTTTATGTCTAAGCTCCTGTCTAACCAATGTTCATGTTTAGGCCTGAGGACCATTCTCCTTGTCACTCTATTTAATACTGGAAGTAGGAAGTAATTTCTAGAATTAACTAGTTGTCTCCCAAAAGAGTGTAGTACCCTGAGCTGTGAGATAGTGTAACAAGTCTATAAAAGCTCTGAAAATTGTCTCTAATAGTCTGTCAATAGGGAGGCCGCAGCTCCATGCAGTAAAATTTTGTGAATTAGAAAAAGTCATTCTCACACTCTCCTTTACCCCTCATATCCCTAACAGTCCCAGTTATGCAAGAGAAAACTTCCTTTGGGTAGATGATGTAGCTTAAAACCAGGGCACATAGGACAAGAGGAATAGGAACTGGATTTCAGCCCTCCCTCATGCTCTTCACCAGGCTCCCTTGTGCAGTGAATAACTTACATAACTGCACACAGTGAGTCCTGTCTGTGAGAAGAAGAACAAACACCAACAGATAGGACTGGGGTGCCATCAAAACTTCCCTACATCAATGTTGCTAAAGATTGGCTTGGGACATGGAATTCAGTTTCCGTCTTAGTTTCTTGGCATTATATCTGTGCCTCCAAAAATGTTTGTCTATGAAGCATTTGCCTCATAGGGATTAACAGGAATATTAATTCCATGTAAAATGGATCAATCGATTTTTATTTTGAAACAATTATTCAGAAAAGACATCCAGATGTTAAAAATGGGACCACTATCCTGTATAATCAGGATGTCTCCTATAATTTCCCTGTCAAATTACAAGAATAGAAGAAATGGCCCCTTCTAGTGTGCTGAGTGGTTCAAACCATGCGATCTTGAGTCAAGCTACCTGGATCCATAACTTGTCTCTGCCACTTCCTAACTGTAAACTTGAGCAAATCATTTAATCTCTGTGTCTCAGTCTCCTCATGAGTTAAATGAGAATCATAATAACATCTACTTCATAGATTTGTTGTGATAATCAAATGATATGGTACATGTAAAATATTAAGTATAATGCCTGGCACATGGTGAGCATGTAATAACTATTAATTATTAATAGTAATCAGAAAGTTTTGTAGAACAACATAATGTCAGATCTGTGACAGAAAGAGTTAGTCCAGTCTACTATACGTGGATTGAAAGGAATTCCAGAGAAGCTAAATGTTCAAACCAGAAAACTACCAATTGTATGGGAAAGTGAGTCTTATTGATGAAAAGAAATTTGGCTTAGGTAACGCAGAGAGGTAGTGGCCTCTTCTAACCCAGTGTATCTATCATTACATAGTTCTTAACTGGGATTGCAGGTTTGGGGGGCTGATGAAGATGATTATCCAGAAATTATAAAACAACAGCCTGTTGTTTTTTATAAATTTTTTTTATAATTTTTTAAATTATAAAAAGACAAGTCTGTTCTTTCTCTTCAGTTTTGCTGATGGGCCTCCCCTCATTACTTGAAGGAAGCCAGAACTCTAATAAACATAGTGGTTAAACTGACCCAGAAGTGAATAGCAAAGAGAGTACATAGGTTGATGTTCAGAGTCTTAAATTTTAGTACTGATTTTGCCACTGAACTAGCCATGTGACATTGGGACAAGTTGCTTGCCCACTTGGTATCTCAGTTTCCTCAAATGAAAAATGGAAATAAGAATAGTTGCTTGCTTTCTTGACAGAGTTCTTGTAAAGCTGACTGCAACAGTATATGCATATGCCAAATGTGATCTTAACACTGATTGAATTTATATTGACTGTATCATGTTAATTCTGATGATTTATGACACTTCCCAGGATGTGTTACAGGATGCAGTACTTGGATGCAATCTCAAAAACGACAGAATGATCTCTATTGGTTTTGAAGGCAATCTCATGATATTCCAAGTCTATGCCGTGATCAATAATGCTGAAGAAGCTGAAGTTGAATGGTGCCATGAAGTCCTATAAGACTTACTAGAACTAACACCGAAAAAAGATGTTCTTTTCATTATAGCGGACTGAAATGCAAAAGTAGGAAGTCATGAAACACCTGGAGTAACAGGCAAATTTGGGCTTGAAGTACAGAATGAAGCAGCACAAAGGCTAATAGAGTTTTGTCAAGAGAATGCATTGGTCATAGCAAACACCCCTTTCCAACAACACAGGAGATGACTCTACACACAGGCATCACCAGACGGTCAATACTGAAATCAGATTGATTATCTTCTTTGCAGTCAAAGATGGAGAAGCACTATACAGTCAGCAAAAACAAGATGAGGAGCTGACTGTGGTTCCGATCATGAACTCCTTTAGCCAAATGTAGACTTAAATTGAAGAAAGTAGGGAAAACCACTAGACCATTTGGGTATAACCTAAATCAAATCCCTTATGATTATATAGTAGAAGTGAGAAATAGATTCAAGGGATTAGATATGACAGACAGAGTGCCTGATGAAAAATGGATGGAGGTTCATGACATTCTACAGGAGGCAGTGATCAAGATCGTCCCCAAGAAAAAGAAATTCAAAAAAGAAAAATAGCTGTCTGAGGAGTTCTTACAAATAGCTGTGAAAAGAAGAAAAGTGAAAAGCAAAGGAGAAAAGGAAAGATATACCCATTTGAATACTGAGCTCCAAAGAATAGCAAGGAGAGATAAGAAAGCCTTCCTCAGTGATCAATGCAAAGAAAAAGAGGAAAACAGTAGAATGGAAAAGACTAGAGATGTCTTCAAGAAAATTAGAGACACCAAGGGAACATTTCATGCAAAGATGGGCTCAATAAAGGACAGAAATGGTATGGACCTAACAGAAGCAGAATATATTAAGAAGAGGTGGCAAGAATACACAAAATAACTATACAAAAAAGATCTTCACAACCCAGATAGTTATGAAGGTATGATCATTCACCTAGAGCCAGCCATCCTGGAGTGTGAAATCAAGTGGGCCTTAGGAAGCATTAATACAGACAAAGCTATTGGAGGTGATGGAATTCCAGTTGAGCTATTTCAAATCCTAAAAGATGATGCCATGAAAGTGCTGCACTCAATATGCCAGCAAATCTGAAAAACTCAGCAGTGGCCACAGGATTGAAAAAGGTCAGTTTTCATTACAATCCCAAAGAAAGGTGATGCCAAAGAATGCTCAAACTACTGCACAATTGCATTCATTTCACACGGTGGTAAAGTAATGCTCAAAATTCTGCAAGCCAGACTTCAACAGTACATGAACTGTGAAATTCCAAATGTTCAAACTGGCTTTAGAAAAGGCAGAGAAACCAGAGATCAAATTGCCAACATCTGTTGGATCATCGAGAAAGCAAGAGAGTTCCAGAAAAACATTTATTTCTGTTTTATTGACTATGCCAAAGCCGTTGACTGGATCACCACAAACTGTGGAAAATTCTGAAAGAGATGGGAATACCAGACCACCTGACCTGCCTTTTGAGGTATCTGTATACAGGTCAGGAAGCAACAGTAAGAACCAGACATGGAACAACAGACTGGTTCCAAATAGAGAAAGGAGTCCGTCAAGGCTGTATATTGTCACCCTGCTTATTTAGCTTATACGCAGAGTACATCATGAGAAACACTGGGCTGGGTGAAGCACAAGCTGGAATCAAGATTTCCAGGAGAAATATCAGTAACCTCGGTATGCAGATGACACCACCCTTATGGCAGAAAGTGAAGAAGAACTAAAGAATGTCTTGATGAAAGTGAAAGAGAAGAGTGAAAAACTTGGCTTAAAGCTCAACATTCTGAAAACTAAGATCATGGCATCTGGTCCCATCACTTCATGGGAAATAGATGGGGAAACAGTGGAAATAGTGACAGACTTTATATTTTGGGCTCAAAAACCACTGCAGATAGTGACTGCAGCCATGAAGTTGAAATTCGCTTCCTCCTTGGAAGAAAACTTATGACCAACCTAGACAGCATATGAAGAAGCAGAGACATTACTTTAACAACAAGTTCCATCTAGTCAAGGCTATGGTTTTTCCAGTAGTCATGTATGGATGTGGGAATTGGACTATAAAGAAAGCTGAGCACCAAAGAATTGATGCTTTTGAACTGTGGTGTTGGAGAAGACTCTTGAGAGTCCCTTGGACTGCAAGGAGATCCAACCAGTCTATCCTAAAAAAATCAGTCCTGAATATTCAGTGGAAGGACTGATGTTGAAGCTGAGACTGCAATACTTTGGCTACCTGATGTGAAGAACTGACTCATTTGAAAAGACCCTGATGCTGGGAAAGATGATCATAGGCAGGAGGAGAAGGGGCCAACAAGGGATAGATGATTGGATGGCACCACCGACTCAGTGGACTTCAGTTTGAGTGAACTCTGGGAGTTGGTGATGGACAGTGAGGCCTGGTGTGGTGTAGTCCATGGGGTCGCAAAGAGTTCGACATGAGAGCGACTGAACTGAAGTGAACTGACGATGTCTTATTTAAAGTGCCTTTATAGGGTGGAGGGAGAAGATGTTTAGCTTGCTTTTCCAATTAAAACACCGTCCTACTTTACTTGGGGAAACAGTTTTATTTCCCCACTGGCTGTGTCAGTCACTGGACATGTATGTTCCCATTTTTGTGAAGGATCTCTAAACTCTAGACTCTTGTTGCATCTGTTTAGCTCAGTCTCTGTTAGTCACCTGACTCTCTGAGACTCCATGGATGCCAGGCTTCCCTGTCGAACACCAACTCCTTTTGCCTGCTCAAACTCATGCCCATCGAATCAGTGATGCCATCGAACCATCTTGTCCTCTGTCACCCCCTTCTCCTCCTGCCTTAAAATTTGCCAGCATCAGTCTTTTCCAGCAAGTCAGTTCTTTGCATCAGATGGCCAAAGTATTGGAATTTCAGCTTCAGCATCAGTCCTTTTAATGAATATTCAGGACTGATTTCCCTTAGAATGGACTGGTTGGATCTCCTTGCAGTCCAAGGGACTCTCAAGAGTCTTCTCCAACACTACAGTTCAAAAGCATTAATTCTTTGGTGCTCAGTTTTCTTTATAGTCCAACTCTCATATCCATATATGGCTACTGCGAAAACCATAGCTTTGACTAAATGGACCTTTGTTGGCAAAAAATGTCTCTGTTTTTTAATATGGTGTCTAGGTTGGTCATAGCTTTTCTTCCAAGGAGGAAGCATCTTTTAGTTTCACAGCTGCAGTCACCATATGCAGTGATGTTGGAGCCCAAGAAGGTAAAGTCTGTCACAGTTTCCATTGTTTCCCCATCTATTTGCCATGAAGTGATGGGACCAGATGCCATGATCTTCCTTTTTTGAATCTTGAGTTTTAAGCCATATTTTTCACTCTCCTCTTTCACTTTCATCAAGAGGATCTTTAGTTCTTCACCTTCTGCTATATGGATGGTGTCATTTGCATATCTGAGGTTATTGATACTTTTACTGGCAAACTTGATTCCAGCTTGTGCTTCATCCAGCCTGGCAGTTTGTATTATGTACTCTGCATATAAATTAAAGAAGCAGGCTGATGGTATACAGCTTTGATGTACTCCTCTCCCAATTTGAACCACTCCATTGTTCCATGTCTGGTTCTAGCTGTTGCTTCTTGACCTGCATACAGATTTCTCAGGAAGCAGGTAAGGTGGTCTGGCTTTCCCATCTCTTTCAGAATTTTCTGCAGTTTATTGTGATCCATGCAGTCAAGGGCTTTAGCATAGTCAATGAAGCAGAAGTAGATGTTTCTATGGAATTCTCTTGCTTTTTCTATGATCCAACGGATATTGGCAATTTGATGTCTGGTTCCTCTGCCTTCTCTTTGTATGGTCTTCATCAGTGTTTTTGATTCAGGACCCAGCGATGCAAACATTTTCTTATATTATAAAACAGTTTCCCACATATAATCACTGTTAACAGTTTGGAATATTTTCTTCAGACTTGTTTTATTCCTAATACACAAAAAATAAGTGGGTGCATGCTTAGTCGCTCAGTCATGTCTGACTCTTTGGACTGTAGCCCACCAGACTCCTCTGTCAATGGGATTTTCAGGCAAGAATTCTTGAGTGTGTTGCCATTTCCTACTCCAGGGGAATCTTCCTAGCCCCTGGATTGAACCCACATCTCTTGTGTCTCCTGCACTGCAGGAGGATTCTTTACCTGCTGAGCAGTATATGTTTATATATTTTCATAGATAGCATTTTATTTTATAAGAATGGGATTACATCATTATAATATGTTGTCATTTCCTTTACTCACTTAATACATCTTGAATATATCTCAATTTGAGTATAAACAGTTGCCTTTATTCTTTTTAACAAAATCATAGTATTCTGTTTAATTACTCTCTTATTGATCTATATTTACATTGTTTCCAAATTTTCACAGTGTCAAACAATTTTGCAATTAGGTATTACTCTGTGTCCTTCCCCTATGTGTGTGTCTATCTTTTTGTAATTATCTAGATATTTCTGTAGGATAAATTTCTTTTCAATTTTTGGATCAAAGGGTATGGACATTTCAAATTCTCATTGAGTCTAGAATATTGTCCAATTTTCACCTCAGTTGTCTGTCAGTATGCAAACTAAATTCCATATATCTTTTAATTTATACATTTGATTGGTAAAAAGTGCAATTGCCATTTTAGTTTGAAATTATGAACTGCGAATCTTTTCATATATTTAATGGCTATTTCTATTTTTTTTTGTCAAAATCTTTTTTCTATCCTTTGTCCCTTTATCTTTAAGAGTATTAACCATATTTGTTATGTTGGTTCCAAAGATGTTAAAACTAAAACAAGAACCAGTCCAAGTGAAACAAAAGTGATCAAGACAAAGAGTCAAAGACTTGAGGTCTAAACCCTATTTAGACAGTAGCTTGCTGTACAACCATGAACAAGTAAATCCTTAACTTAAAAAGGAGTTATAATGACTATGTCATTTTCTTTAGATAATAATATTTCTATAAAAATCAAATGAGTTTTTTAACAAGTATAAAGCAATATTGTCAAATAAGGCAACCAATCTGAAAACTAACATAATGAAAAATGCAATTTAGACTAAAAAAGCCATACTATTTATTTCAAAAGATTTTCCTACTTAAGAATCCATGAGGTAGAAGCAATTAGTTTCTATAGAAATATTTGCACAACTGCAAGCATACATGTATATATATATGTTTAATGTACATATATTATATTCATGAAAAATTGGAATTTTCATAAACATTTATTAGTGAGAGGTTATTTAAATTCATATTTCTCCTCAGTGAAATATTCTGCAGTCACTAAAATGAAATAAGATTGATCTATATGTGCTGACAAAGAAAGATATGCATAATATACTAATTGAAAAAGAAAAATGGTAAAACATTAAGTATGTATGTCCACACATATGTAAAAAAACAATAAAATGTGTCTAGGTGTATATATAAAACAGTATATAATAAATAGGTACTATACAATTAGCTATAGTAATTGTCCAATAGTTATATCACACATGTAATATATATTTAATCTAGAGCAGAGATAATCAAATGACAACTCATTGGACAAATTCAGCACCACCACCTGTTTTTGTAAATAACGTTTTATTGGAAAGCAACCATGACCATTTGTTTATGAACTCTCTCTAATAGCTCTCATGATACGGTCCACAAAGCCTAAAATATTTGGTATTTGACTCCACATAAAAAGTTTCCTGCTTCCTGATTGAGAGAAATATATTCTGTACCATTAACAGTTATAGCCTCAGAGTGGTTAACTTATGAGAGACATTAGCTTTCTAAGATATGTTTCTTCAAGGAAAGACTATACCTTTGATCTGATTTCTTCAAATGACTGCATCTTACATAATTATAGCATTGATGCAAAAATCAAGAACTTGACATTGGTAGAATGTGTAAATATAGTTCAGTGTCATTGGATAATATGTTTAGATTTGTGTAGCCATCATGGCACTCAAGATACAGAATTATTCCATTACCACAAAGATCTCCTTTGTGTTGTTCCTTTGTATTTACTCAGCCTTTTCTCAGTATATCTAACCCCTGGCAATCACTAGTCTCTTCCCCAACTCCTTAAATTTCTTATTTCAAAATTGCTATAGAAATGGAAAATAAAATATACCACCATTGGAAAGTATCTTCCTCTCAGAATAATGCCTTTGAGACTCATTTAAGTTATTGAATCAACAGTTCATTGCTTTTTTAAAAAAAATTTCTTTATTGTGTTGGTTTTGCCGTACATTGACATGAAACCACCATGGGTTTACATATGCTCCCCCTCCAGAACCCCCCTCCCTCCTCCCTCCCGATTCCCTCCCCCTGGGTCATCTCAGTGCACCAGCCCCTAGCACCAACCCTGGGCTGGTGATTGATTTCACATATGATAATTCACATGTTTCAATGCCATTCTCCCACATCATCCCTTTTATTGCTGATTGGTTTTCCACTGTATGGATGTTCTATAGTTGTTTATTTATTTATATATTGAAAGACAATATATATACTTAACTGTTCCAAACTATTCAGAATTAATATTTTGTCATGTTATTTCTTGTTTATTTGTTTGTTTAATTTTTTATTGACATATAATTGATCTAAATGTTAATTTCATGTATAGAGAGAGTGATTCAGATACATTTTTTAAAATTAATTAATTTATTTTTTCCTCTACATTATCAAGTTGGTTTTGCCATACATTGACATGAATGTGCCATAGATATACATATGTTCCCCTTCCAGAACCCCCCTCCCATTTCCCTCCCGATTCCATCCCTCTAGGTCATCCCGGTGCACCAGCCCTGAGCACCCTGACGCAGATGTATAGAACAGTCTTTTGGACATTTTTTAGATTCTTTTCCCATGATTACAAGATACAGAATATAGTTCCCTGTGCTGTATAGTAGGTTTTTGTTGGTAATTTGTTTTATATATTCAAGAAGGAAATGGAAATCAACTCCAGTACTCTTGCCTGAAAAATGCTATGGACAGAGGAGGATGGCAGGTTACAGTCCTTGGAATCACAAAGAGTAGACATGAATTAGCCACTGAGTATGCATTTTATACATCAGTTCACTTCCAACCAGTCACTCAGTCATGTCTGACTCTGTGATCCCATTGACTGCAGCACGCCAGGCATCCCTGTCCATCACCAATTCCTGGAGCCTACTCAAACTCATGTCCATCAAGTCGGTGATGTCATTGACAATCTCATCCTATGTCATTCCCTTCTCCTCCCACCTTCAATCTTTCCAAGCATCAGGGTCTTTTCCAATGAGTCAGCTCTTTGCACCAGGTGGCCAAAGTATTGGAGTTTCAGCTTCAGCATCAGTCCTTCCAATGAATATTCAGGACTGATGTCCTTTAGGATTGACTGGTTCAATCTCCTTGCAGTCCAAGGGACTCTCAAGAGTCTTCTCCAACACCACAGTTCAAAAGTATCAAATTTTTGGTGCTCAGGTTTCTTTATACTCCAACTCTTACATTCGCAAATGACTACTGGAAAATCCATAGCTTTGATTACATGTAACTTGGTTTGCAAAGTAATGTCTTTGCTTTTTAATAGGCTGTCTAGGTTGGTCATATCTGTAGTGATGTTGGAGCCCCCAAAAATAAAGTCACTGTTTACATTGATACCCCATCAATTTGCCATGAAGTGATGGGACTGGAGGCAATGAACTTAGTTTTCTGAATGCTGATTTTTAAGCCAACTTTTTCACTCTCCTCTTTCACTTTCATCAGGAGGCTCTTTAGTTCTTCATGTTAGCCCACAAGGGTTGTGTCATCTGCATATCTGAGGTAAGTGATATTTCTTCCGGCATTCTTGATTCCAGCTTGTGCTTCATCCAGTCCAGCATTTCTCATGATATACTTTGCATATAAGCTAAATAAGCAGGGTGACAATATACAGGCTTTTAAGTATATTTGTTTTCTCCCTTCTAAAAGTATCCCATTTCAAAATTTTTACTTTGGCAGTTAGGATGACAAAGACAAAAGGTACCCAACAGTAGCTCTAGAAATATGCTTTAGTCCCTTTACAATGAAAAGGTTTCTAAGTTTATTTTTTTCTCTTCCAGTCTTTGTTAGCTTTATTTTCTTTATCTTGATTTGTTTTAATAGGTATCATTTACTTAGCTTTATTTCCAGCTTGTCCAGGATACTGTCCTCATTCTGGTTTCATGAGCTAGAGATACTTTGGTGTTTTTCTTTCTGTATTTCCTTCCAGTCTTTATATATACTTAGACTTAATCTTTTACATTTTTTATTGAACATAACAATATACATACTTTTAGTAAAATGTTCACTGTGAGCATTTCTCTGTGTTTATTTTCCTCTATAATAGGATTTTTAAATGATGCATAATTGTCTATCATACAGTTATTTAAAATTTATGCAATGAATTCTCTATTATTGAACATTTAGATTGTTTCTTATTTTTCACTCTCATGAATAGTAATTCAATACAGTATATGTATATATTTGCATATATCTTTATTACCTTAGAATATCTAGAGTTAGAATTGCTAAGTTAAAGGAAAAGTGTGAGCTTTAAGCCTTTTTATAAAGATGGTTAAATATCACGCTAAAAAGTTCTTGCCACTTTATTCACCAAAAATAAGAAGGCATGTTTTATTCTCACAAAAATTAGGTAATTAAGAAAATGGATACATCATTTTGAGAAGTAAAATTGGTATCTCATTTTTTAAAAAAATTTTCTTTTTCTAAAATACTACTTAGGCTAACCTTTTATAAGGCAACTATTGGCCCATGCATTTTTTATATATCAATTTACTTGTACATTATGGTTGATTTTTCTATTAGCATTTTTTAAAATTTATTTAGTAGAGCTCCACATTCTTATAAGGTATATATATTACATGCCATATAAACCTCTTGTCCATAGTACATGATTTGAAAAAACTTCCCCGTGAGTTTGTCATTTGCTATTTAATTTTCTTCAGGATATATTTTAATGTTGGAAAATCTAAATTGACCATGAAATTGAATCTATAAATGTTTCCTTTTATAAGTTTCTCCTTTGTTTTCTGATGACTAAATAAATATTCCTCTGTGTTTTCTTTTACCTCTTTTTTAGTTTCATTGTTTCTTTTAATAACTCTGAAATTTATTTTGATTTATTATTTGAGTTAGTGGACATTTAATCAACATTCTTACAGATTTAGTTAGTAATTTATTTTAATGGAATTTTCAAAATGCCAGATTTACATATATTATATTTTTATAAAGTTAAAGGTATGCTTCTAGTCTTTTTTATGTATTTCTACTGTGTCTGTTTATTCTTTTATCAGTATCAAAAGTCTTTAATTAGTATAACATTATAATAATGTTTAACACTATGATAATTTTAAACATATGGTACTGTGAGTTCCCATTATCATTCTTGGTTTTGACATTTTGTTAATTAATTTAGTTATTTTAATTGGAGACTAATTACTTACAATACTGTGGTGGTTTTTGCCATGTATTGAAATGAATCCACCATGAGTGTACATGTGTCCCCCATCCTGAAATCCCCTCCCACCCCCCCTCCCCACCCCCTCCCCATCCCATCCCTCTGGGTTGTCCCAGAGCACCGGCTTTGAGTGCCCTGCTTCATGGATTGAACTTGCATTGGTTATTTTACATATGGTATAATACATCTTTCAACTTTATTCACTCAAATCATCCCACCCTCACCTTCTCTCACATAGTCCAAAAGTCTGTTCTTTACATCTGTCTCTTTTGCTGCCTTGTATATAGGGTCGCCATTACCATCTTTCTAAATTACACATATATGTGTTAATATTCTGTATTGCTGTTTCTCGCTCTGACTTATTTCACTCCGTATAACAGGCTCCAGATTCATCCACCTCATTAGAACTGACTCAAATGTGTACTTTTTTATAGCTGAGTAATATTCAATTGTGTACACGCACCACAACTTCATTATCCATTCAACTGCTGACAGATGTCTAGGTTGCTTCCATTTTCTAGCTATTGTAAACAGTGCTGCAATGAACATTGGGGTACATGTGTCTCTCTAAATTCCAGTTTCCTCAATATGTATGCCCAGCACTAGGATTGCTGGGTCATATGGCATTTCTATTTCCAGTTTTTTAAGGAATCTCCACACTATTCTCCATAATGGCTATACTAGTTTGCATTCCCACCAACAGTGGTAGAAGGTTCCCATTTCTCCACACCCTCTCCAGCATTTATTGTTTATAGACTTTTTGATAGCAGTCATTCTGACTGGCCAGAGATGCTACCACATTGTGGGTTTGATTTGCATTTCTCTGATAATGAGCAATGTTGAGCATCTTTTCATGTGTTTATTGGCCATCTGTATGTCTTCTTTGGAGAGATGTTTGTTTAGTTCTTTGGCCCACTTTTTGATTGGGTTGTTCACCTTTCTGGTATTGAGCTGCATGAACTGCTTGTATATTTTGGAAAATAATTCTTTGTCAGTTGCTTCACTTGCTATTTTCTCCCATTCTGAAGGCTGTATTTTCCACTTGCTTATAGCGTCCATCATTGTGCAAGAGCTTTTAAGTTTAATTAGGTATCACTTATTTATTTTTGCTTTTATTTCCATTACTCTGGGAGTAAGGTCATAGAGATCTTGCTGTGATTTATGTTAGAGAGTGTTTTGCCTATGTTTTCCTCTAGGAGTTTTATAGTTTCTGGTTTAACATTTAGATTTTTAATCCATTTTGAGTTTATTTTTGTGTGTCATGTTAAAAATGTTCTAGCTTCATTCTTTTACAAATGGTTGACCAGTTTTCCCAGCATCCCTTGTTAAAGAGATTACCTTTTCTCCATCATGTATTTTTGCCACTTTTGTCAAAGGTAACGTGTCCATAGGTGCATGGATTTATCTCTGGGCTTGCTATTTTGTTCCATTGATCTCTGTTTCTCTTTGTGCCAGTATCATACTGTCTTGATGACTGTGTTTTTGTAGTATAGTCTGAAGTCAGGTAGGTTGATTCCTCCAGTTCCATTCTTCTTTCTCAAATTGCTTTGGCTATTCGAACATTTTTGTGTTTCCATACAAATCATGAAATTATTTGTTCTAGTTTTGTGAAAACTACCGTTGTTGGCTTGATAGGGATTGCTTTGAATATATAGATGGCTTTGTGTAGTATACTCATTTTCACTATATTGATTCTTCCAATCCACGAACATGGTATATTTCTCCATCTATTTGTGTCTTCTTTGATTTTTCTCATCAGTGTTTTCTATATATAAGTCTTTTGTTTATTTAGGAAAATTTATTCTGAAGTAATTTATTCTTTTTGTTGCAATGGTGAATGTTACTGTTTCCTTAATTTCTCTTTTCTTTTTTCAGTTGTCTCATATAGGAATACAAAGGATTTCTGTGTATTAATTTTATATCCTGCAACTTTACCAAATTCATTTATTAGCTCCAGTATTTTTCTGGTGGATTTAAGGATTTTGTATGTAAAGGACCATGTCACCTGCAAACAGCAAGAGTTTCATTTCTTCTTTTCCAATCTGGATTCCTTTTATTTATTTTTCTTCTCTGATTGCTCTGGCTAGGACATCCAAAACCATGTTGAATAGTAGTGGTGAGAGTGGGCAGCCTTGTCTTGTTCCTGATTTTAGAGAAAATGCTTTCAATTTTTCGCCATTGAGGATAACGTTTGCTGTTGGTTTGTTATATATGGCTTTTATTATGTTGAGATCTGTTCCTTCTATGCCTCCTTTCTGGCGAGCTTTGATCATAAATGAGTGTGGAGGTTTGTCAGAGGTTTTCTCTGAATCTATTGAGACAATCATATGGTTTTTATACTTCAATTCATTAATATGGTGTATAGTACTGATTGATTTGCAAATATTGAAGAATCCTTGCATGCCTGGGATAAAGCTCACTTTGTCATGATGTATGATCTTTTTAATATGTTGTTGGATTCTGTTTCCCAGGATTTTGTTGAGGATTTTTGCATCTATGTCCATCAGTGATATTGGCCTGTAGTTTTCTTTTCTTTTCTTTTCTTTTCTTTTTTGGCATCTTTGGTTTTGTTATTAGGGTGATGTTGGCTTCATAGAATGAGTTTTGGAGTTTGCCTTCCTCTGCAATTTTCTAGAAGAGTTTGCTTATGATCAGTGTTCACTTTTCTCTAAATTTTTGGTAGAATTCACCTGTGAAGCCATATGGTTCTGGGATTTTGTTTGTTGTTGGAAGATGATTTTTTGAGTACAGTTTTAATTTCCATGTTTGTAATAGGTGTGTTAAAATTTTATATTTCTTCCTGGTTCAATTTTGGAAGGTTATACTTCTCTAAGAATTTTTTCATTTCTTCCAAGTTGTCCATTTTGTTGGTATAAAACTGCTTATAGTAATCTCTTCTGATCTTTTGTATTTCTGTGTTGAGATTTCTCCATTTTCATTTCTAATTTAGTTGATTTAATTCTTTCCCCTATTTTTCTTGATGAGTCTGACTAACGGTTTGTCTATTTCATTTATTTTCTCTAAGAGCCAGCTTTTAGTTTTGTTGATGTTTGCTATAGTCTCCTTCATTTCTTTTTCATTTATTTCTGGTCAGATTTTTATGATTTCTTTCCTTCTACTAACTTTGGGGTTCTTCTTACCTTCTAGTAACTTTGAGGTTCTTTTTTTCTTTTTTCCTAGTTGCTTGAAGTGTAAAGTTAGGTTGTCTTTTTGATGTTTCTCTTGTTTCTTGGGGTAACCTTGTATTGCTATGAACGTCCCTCTTAGCACTGCTTTTACTGAATCCCAAAGGTTTTGCGTTGCTGTGTTTTCATTTTCATTTGTTTCTATGCATACTTTGATTTCCTTTGTGATTTCTTCTATGACCTTTTTGTTAGTCAGAAGGGTGTTGTCTAGCCTCCATATGTTTGTATTTTTAATATTTTTCCCCTGTAGTTGACGTCTAATCTTATCACATTGTGATAAAAAAAAGATGCTTGAAATGGTTTCATTTTTTTTTAATTTGCCAAGGCTAGATTTATGGCCCAGGACATGATCTCTCCTAGAGAATGTTCCATGTGCACTTGAGAAAAAGGTGAAATCCATTGTTTTTTGGTGAAATATCCTATAGATATCAATTAGGTCTAACTGGTTCATTGTATCATTTAAAGCTTATGTTTTCTTGCTAATTTTCTATTTGGTTGATCTATCCATAGTCATCAGTGGAATATTAAAATCACCCACTATTATTGTATTACTGTTCATTTCCCTTTCATACTTGTCAGCATTCACTTTATGTATTTAGGTGCTCCTATGTTGGGTGCATATGTATTTATAATTGTTATATCTTCTTCTCAGATTGATCCTTTGATCATTATATAGTGTCCTTTTTTGTCTCTTATTACGGCCTTTATTTCAAAGTCTAGTTCATCTGATATGAGTATTGCTACTCTTGCTTTCTTTTGGTTTCTATTTGCATGAAATATCTTTTTCCAACCCCATACTTTCAGTCTAGGACTTCTCTGTAGCTCAAATGGTAAAAACTCTGCCTGTGAAACTGGAGGCCAGGGTTTGATCCCTTGGTTGGGAAGTTCCTCTGGAGAAGGAAATGACAATCCAGTCCAGCATTCTTGCTTGGAGATTTACATGGATGCAGAAGCCTGGTAAGGTACAATCTGTGGGGTCACAAAGAGTCAGACACGACTGAGTGACTAATACACACATTCAGTCTGTATGTGACCCTAGGTTTGAAGTGGGTCTCTTGTAGATAGCACATATAGGGGTCTTGTTTTTGTTTCCATTCAGCCAGTCTTTGTCTTTTGGTTGTACCATTTAACCCATTTACAGTTGAAATAACTATTGATAAGTGATGCTTGGAAAGATTGAAGGAGGGAGGAGAAGGGGACGACAGGATGAGATGGTTGGATGGCATCACTGACTCAATGAACATGAGTTTGAGTAAACTCTGGGAGTTGGTGATGGACAGGAAGGCCTGGCGTGCTGCAGTCCATGGTGTTGCAAAGAGTCAGATATGTCTGAGTGACTGAATTGAACTGACGATCTTGTTATCACTTACTTTTGTTTTGGGTTCATTTTTATCTTTTCTGTGTTTCTGTCTAGAGAAGATCCTTTAGCATTTGTTGAAGAGCTGGTTCGGTGGTGCTGAATGTCTCTCAGCTTTTGTTTGTCTGTAAAGCTTTTCATTTCTCCTTTATATCTGGATGAAATCCATGCTGGGTAGAGTAGTCTTGGTTGTTGGTTTTCTCTTTCATCACTTTAAGTGTGTTCTGCCATTCTCTTCTGGCCTGAAGAGTTTCTATTAAAAGATCAGTTATTATCTTTATGGGGATCCCCTTGTGTGTTATTTGTTGCTTTTCCCTTGCTGCTTTTAATATTTACTGTTTGTATTTGATCTTTGTTAATTTCATTAGTATGTGTCTTGGGATGTTTCGCCTTGGGTTTATCCTGTTTGGGACTCTCTGTGTTTCTTGGACTTGAGTGGCTATTTCTTTCCCCATTTTAAGGAAGTTTTTGACTATTACATCCTCATGGATTTTCTTATGCCCTTTTGTTTTGTCTTCTTCTTCTGGGACACCTACCTATGATTCAAATATTGTGGTGTTTAACATTGTCCCAGAGGTTTCTGAAGTTGTCCTCTTTGCTTTTAATTCCTTTTTCTGTTTTGCTCTCTGCTTCATTTATTTCTACTGTTCTATCTTTCACTTCACTTATCCTCTCTTCTTCCTCTGTTATTCTACTGTTGGTTCCATTCAGATTGTTTTTAATATCAGTTGTTGTATTGTTCATTATTGATTGCCTCTTATTTATTTCTTCTAGGTCCTTGTTCAACATTTCTTGCGTCTCCTCAATCCTTATCTCTAGTCCATATTGTTTTTAAGATTTTTAGATTTTTAAGATTTTGGATCATCTTTACTATCATTATTCTGAATTATTTTTCAGGTAGATCCCCTATCTCTTCCTCTTTTGTTTGGTTTGGTAGATTTTTATCATATTCCTTCATCTGCTGAATATTTCTCTGCTTTTCTGTTTTGTTTAGATTTCTGTGTTTGGGGTGCCCTTTCTGAAGGCTGGAAGTTTCTGGTTCTTAATTGTGGAGTCTGTTCCCTGTGGGTGGGATTGGAGCAGTGGCTTGTCACGATTTCTTGTTTGGAGGAGCTTGTGTCCGTGTTCTGGTTGGTGGATCTGGATCTCTTCTCTCTGGAATGCAATGAAATGTCCAGTAGTGAGTTTTGTGGTGTTTATAGGTTTGGCATAGCTTTTGGCAACTCGTCTTTTAATTTCCAGTGTTGTGTTCCTACTTTGCTGTAGAATTAGTGTGGTGTGTCTTGTACTGGAACTTGGTGGCCTTTGGGTGTAGCTTGGTTTCAGTGTTGGTATGGAGACTTTTCGGAGTGCTCTCATCAGTTAATGTTCCCGGAGTCAGGAATTCTCTGAGGTTCTAAAGTTCTGGAGTTGAGCCTCCTGCCTCTAGCTTTTGGTCCTCCTCTTACAGTAGCCTCAAACTTCTCCATCCATACAGTACAGAAGATAAAACCCCTTGGTTAATGGTGAAACATTTCTTCATAGCCAGGTACACCCAGAGACATATACAGAGATATATAGAGAAGAGAAGAGGGAGGTGGGAGATACTGTTGACCAGGAGGACAAAAGGGAGAATTAAAAGGGGAGAAACTACTCTATCTAGTAATTAAATCCCTAAATGATCTCCACAGCTCGGAACACCCATAGAGATTCAGAGTTATGTAGAGAAGAGAAGAGGGAAGGAGATAAGGTTGACCTGGATGAGAAAAGAGAAAGTCAAAAGGGGAGAGGTCAATAGAGCCAGTAATCAAATCCCTCCATTCGAAGAGATTGGGCTCACTTTCCAGGTGCCTGGTGTCCTCAGCCAGCATTTAGAGGTTGTTTTTGTGGAAGTTGCTCAACATTCAAATGATCTTTGATGAATTTGTGGGGGAGAAAATGGTCTTCCTGTTGCATTCCTCCACCATCTTGGGACTGGTCCCCAGCTAGAGATATTTTGAAATCTAGTCTATTTCAAACTACTCTCTTATTCTCTCTCAAACATGCGGACACCCAGAACTTGTCATAATCTGCCTTATATTATATTTATCATGTTTCTCCTCTGTTTTATTGGAAGCTCCTTAAAGATAACTATTATTACATACTGCCTTCAGAAAACCCAGGCACATCATACACATTTCCGTGGGGAAGACTCATGTGGTCTTGAGTTAATTTCTTTTGATTGACTTGACTTTAAAAAATTAATAGAGTACATTTTTTGGAGCAGTTTTAGAGTCACAGCAAGATTCAGCAGAAGGTACAGAGATTTCCCATTTATTCCCCACTTCCACTAGACTGTTTTTTCCCCAAGGTATTAGCTTTATATTTTTTGTGTGCTATACAGTAGGCCCTTGTTGGTTATCCATTTTAAGTATAACAGTGTGTACATGTCCATCCCAAACTCCCTAGCTATCCCACTAGACTTCATTTTTCAACTATTTTGGATTTACAAACAATTGAGAAGATAATACAGTGTTCCTATATAGCTAGCACCCAGGATTCCTTATTATTAATGTTCTACATTAACACTGAACATTTGTTACAATTAAGAAACAAATATTGGTACATTATTATTAATTAAAGTCCATTAAGATTTTCTTAGATTATATGTAATATCATTCTCTGTTCCAGGACCTCCCTTAAGATATCACATTACATATCTCTTGTCTCCTTATGTTGGCTGTGACAGATGTTCAGACTTTGTTCCTCATCACCTTAGTAATTTTAAGGAGTATCAGCTGGATATTTTATAGACTGTCCTTCAATTTAGGTTTGGAAAAACGTGTTTTCATTATTAAACTGGGGTATAAGTTTTGTAAAGCAGACAAAGAGATGAAATGCACTTCACAACACATAATATCAATGAAACATACTTTCAACTGATGTTTACTGTGATCATCTGGCTTGAGAAATATTTGTCAGGTTTCTCTATATTACTTCCACACATGACTCTATGTTGTCCACTTTGGAAGGATGTCCCATACTTAAGGAGTGAGGAGTTATACCCCATCTGAGGGAGGAATTTCAGCCCATTGAATATATTAAATACCCATTGTTCTTTACCAATATAAATATATGTGCATGTGTGTGCATTCTCAGTCATGTCCTCCAGGTTCCTCTATCCATGGAATTTTCCAGGGAAGAATATTGGAATTGGTTGCGATTTTCTTCTCCAGGGCGTCTTCAAGACCCAGGGACTGAACCCGTGTCTCTTGTGTTTCCTGCATTGGCAGGTGGATTCTTTACCAGCTGAATCACCAGGGAAGCCCTGATTTAAATAAATAATTCAATAATTAAGTAAATGGAATGGGAGGAATATCTTCTCCTTCAGTTCAGTTCAGTTCAATCGCTTAGTTGTGTCCAATTCTTTGAGACCCCATGGACTAGAGCACACCAGGTTTCCTTGTCCATCAATAACTTCTTACAGTAAGCTTTTAACTATTACATATGGAAATAGATAGGGAAACAGTGGAAAAAGTGTCAGACTTTATTTTTGGGGGCTCAAAAATTACTGCAGATGGTGATTGCAGCCAAGAAATCAAAAGACGCTTACTCTTTGGAAGGAAAGTTATGGCCAACCTGGATAGCATATTGAAAAGCAGCCGCATTACTTTGCCAACAAAGGTTCGTCTAGCCAAGGCTATGGTTTTTCCAGTAGTCATGTATGGATGTGGGAGTTGGACAGTGAAAAAGGCTGAGCACTGAAGAATTGAGGCTTTTGAACTGTGCTGTTGGAGAAGACTCTTGAGAGTCCCTTGGACTGCAAGGAGATCCAACAAGTCCATCCTAAAGGAGATCAGTCCTGGGTGTTCATTGGAAGGACTGATGTTGAAACTGAAACTCCAATACTTTGACCACCTTATGCAAAGAGTTGACTCATTGGAAAAGAACCTGATGCTGGGAAGGATAGGGGGCAGGAGGAGAAGGGGAAGACAGAGGATGAGATGGCTGGATGGTATCACTGACTCAATAGACATGGGTTTGGGTAGACTCCGGGAGTTGGTGATGGACAGGGAGGCCTGGCATGCTGCAGTTCATGGGGTTGCAAAGACTCGGAATCAACTGAGCGACTGAACTGATACTGATACTGATACTGATATGAAAATGAAGAGAGAAATAGAGCATCACCATTCAGAAAGTACCACAGTAATAGGTGTTACTGAAAAGATACACTTTGTTGTTTAGTCACTCTCAGTCGTGTCGGACTCTTTGCTACCTCATGGACTGCAACACGCCAGGCTTCCTTGTCCTTCACCATATCCCAGAGCTTGCTCAAACTCATGTCCTTTGAGTCAGTGATGTCATCCAACCATCTCATCCTCTGTCATCCCCTTCTCTTCTTGCCTTCAGTCTTTCCCAGCATCAAGGTCTTTTCCAATGAGTCTGCTCTTCTCAGCAGGTAGCTAAAGTATTTGAGCTTCAGCATCAGTCTCTCCAATGAATATTCAGTATTGGTTTCTTTTAGGATTGACTGATTTGATCTACTTGCAGTAAAAGGGGCTCTCAAGATCCATTAATGAATGTTAAAATTAGTGGGTGAATGTTTGAAGAGAAAAAGAACTTGCATAGTATCAAAGTATTTTCTTCAATATATTTCTCAACTATACAGTATATCAAAGAGAAGTACAGTAAATTTATAGTGAAAAACCTTAAAGACACTAAACACATCAACTTAACCAAATGGTCAAGGTAACCAGCAGCAGCAGTAAGGCATACTGACATCATGAGCCTTTTGATATGATGCATTGAGAAAGACTTTTGGAATTATTACTTATTTTTTAGAATCATTGGGATTTTCTACATAGACAGGAATGTCATCTGAAAAAAAAGAGTTTTGTATCTTCTTTTCATATCTGTAGATTTTTATTTACTTTTCTTATATTTCTGCAATATGACAGGCAGTGCAGTGTTGAATAAGAGTAATGAAAGGAGACATTCTTGCCTTGGTTCTGTTCTTGGGGGGAAAACATTTAGTTTCTTACCTTTAGGTATGATGTTAGCTGCAGGTTTTCTTTAGACACTCTATCAAGTAGAGGAAGTGTCCAATTTGCCAAGAATTTTTTTTTTGGTTAGTGAATGTTAGATTTTGTGAGATGCTTTTTCTGTATTAATTTAAATGATCATAGAATTTTTCTTATTTAGCCTATTGAATACCTTGAATGGCCTTTAAATGCTGAAGAAGCCTTGCATACTTTAATAAATCCCACTTGGTTGTGGTATGGGTATGGTCGGCTGTGGTGTATGATGATTAAATCACATCATTTGATTCAATTTTGATAATTTTTAGGGATTTTTGCATCTATATTCTTGAGACATGTTGGTCTGTAGCTTTCCATCCTTGCAATGTATTTAACTGGAATTAGTATTAGAGTAATGCTTGATTCATAGACTGAGTAAGAGATTTGTTTTCTTTGGTTTATTTTCTGGAAGAGATTGTAGAGTATAGTTATCATTTCTTCCTTAAATATTTGGTAGAATTCACCAATGCAACCTCTAGGCCTTGTGATTTCTTTAGGGGGAGGGAAAAAAGAAATCTAGTGTTTGATTGTTTTAAATTATTTAATTTAAATTATTAATTTTTCAATCCATTTCTTTAATAGATAAAACACTATGCAGATTATTTATTTAAAAGATATAGGACTATTTCAGATATAGACCTATTCAGAGTTTTGATTATTTGTATATTTCAAGGAATTGGTCCATTTCATGCAAGTTATCATATTTGTGGGCATAGACTTTTTCATAATATTCCATTATTATCTTTTTAATACTCATGGGCTCAATAGTGATGTCTCCTTTTCCATTTGTCATATTAGTAATTTATGTCTTTTCTCTTTTCTCCTTGGTTAGCCTGTCTAGGTGTTGACAATTTTACTAATCTTTTCTCTGTTTCTCTATGTCTTCCTGTTTCTTTGTCTTCCTGTTTTCAATTCAGTTTCTTTTCTTTTATGCTTAAATTGCTCTTCCATCTCTAGTTTCATAGCTGAAAGCTTAGATTATTCATTATTATTATCTTTTATCTTTTCTGATATATGAATTTAATGTTATAAATTTCCCACTAAATATTATTTCTGTTGGTATCTCACATAGGTATTATTTCCATATTCATTTAGTTCAGAATATTTAAAAAATATTTAGATACTTCTTCTTTGACCCATACATTATTTGAAAGTGTTTTGTTTCATCTCCAAATATTTTGAGGATTTCCAGCTATCTTTCTTGTTATTGCTTTCTAGTTTTATTCCTTTGTACTTTCAGAATATATTATTTTTTTAAAATTTGTAAAAGTATGTTGTATGGCTCAAAATATGATCTGTCTTGGTGAATGGTCCATGTGAGCTTGAGAGAAATGCTTCTCAATGGCTCTTGCTGTGGTTGGATGAAATGTTCTACATATGTCAATGAGATCCAGCTGATTAATGGGGCAATTGAGCTCAACTGTGTCCTTATGGATTTCATGCTTGCTTGATTTATTAATTACTGAAAAAAATGCTGATGACTTGAATTATAATAGTAGCTTTGTATATTTTCCTTGCAGTTCTATTAGTTTTTCTCTCAAGTAATTTGATGATGTTATTTTTTATTTTTTGGTGGTTCAGTTCAGTTGCTCAGCCATGTCTGACTCTTTATGACCCTATGGACTGCAGCATGCCAGGCCTCCTCCCTGTACATCACCAGCTCCCAGAGTTTGCTCAAGCTCATGTCCATTGAGTCAGTGATGTCATCCAACCCCTGTCGTCCCCTTCTCCTTCCACTTTCAGTCTTTCCTAGTATCAGGGACTTTTCAAATGAGTCAGTTCTTCACATGAGGAGGCCAAAGTATTGGAGTTTCAGCTTCAACATCAGTCCTTCCAATGATCATTCAGGACTGATGTCCTTTAGGATGGACTGGTTGGATCCTTGCAGTCCAAGGGACTCTCAAGAGTCTTCTCCAACACCACAGTTCAAAAAACAGCTCAATTCTTTGGCTCGCAGCTTTCTTTCTAGTCCAACTTTCACATCCATATGTGACTACTGGAAAAACCATACCCTTGACTAGATGGACCTTTGTTGGCAAATTAATGTCTCTGCTTTTTAATATGCTGTCTAGGTTGATCATAACTTTCCTTCCAAGGAGTAAGCGTCTTTTAATTTCATGGCTGCAGTCACCTTCTACAGTGATTTTTGGAGCCCCCCAAAATAATGTCTGTTGAAAGATTATTCTTTACCAGCCGAGCTATCTGAACCATGAAAGCCACTGAGATTCTTGGCCTCTGGAGGAGAAGAATTCAATCCAGGGCCAGATATGAGGCTTGATCTCTCAGAGCTTTTGTGCAATAAAGTTTTATTAAAGTATAAAAGAGATAGAGAAAGCTTCTGACACAGACATCAGAAGCGGGAGGAAAGAGTGCCCCCTTGCTAGTTATAGCAATGGAGTTATATACTTTTTAATTAGTTATTACAATGAATCAAAAGAATGTCTGGAGGTTGTAAAGATCTTACTAAACCCACTCCCATAATTTACATTTTAAGATAACAGGATTACCCAGAAGTTTTTTTCTTTTCTCAAGAAACTGTCTTCAAGGAGGATATATTATTGTTATATAATCCTAAGCAATGTAGAGGAAAAACAAGTTTATCCTTTCTCCCTCCTTGAAAATTCCAGATCCCTGTATCCTTGGGGACCCCCGGACTTCTTATCAACCAGGCTAGGAATAGACTCTCCCACTGCCTGTTTCCACTGTTTCCTCATCTATTTGCCATGAAGTGATAGGACCAGATACCATGATCTTAGTTTTCTGAATGTTGAGCTTTAAGCCAACTTTTTCACTCTTCTCTTTTACTTTCATCAAGAGGCTCTTTAGTTCTTCTTGGTTTTCTGCCATAAGGGTGGTGTCATCTGCACATCTGAGGTTATTTATATTTCTCTTGGCAATCTTGATTCCAGCTTGTGCTTCATTCAGCCCAGCATTTCTCATGATGTGTTCTGCATATAAGTTAAATAATCAGGGTGACAATATACAGCCTTGATGTACTCCTTTGCCTATTTGGAACCAGTCTGTTCTTCCATGTACAGTTCTCACTGTTGCTTCCTGAGCTGCATACAGATTTCTCAAGAGGTAGGTCAGGTGGTCTGATATTCCCATCTCTAAGAATGTTCCACAGTTTGTTGTGATCCACACAGTCAAAGGTTTTAGTGTCGTCAATAAAGCAGAAATAGATGTTTTTCTGGAACTCTCTTGTATTTTTGATGACCCAGCAGATGCTGACAACTTGATCTCTGCTTCCTCTGCCTTTTCTAAAGCCAGCTTAAACATTTGGAAGTTCACTGTTCACACATGGTTGAAGCCTGGCTTGGAGAATTTTGAGCATTACTTTACTAGCATAGGAGAATAGTATGAAGGAGTTTTTTAATTTCATTGGAGAATTGACCCCTTTACCATTATGTAATATTTTTAATCTCTGAACATTTTCCTTTCTCTGAAGTCAGTTTTGTCTGAAATTAAAATAGCTACTCCAACTTTCCTTTAATTAGTATTAGCATGTGAATCTTTCTATATTCCTTAACATTTTTTGTTGTTATGGCCATATACTCTCAATATAAAATTCACCATACATTTTAAATTGTGCAGTTCAGTGCACTTTGTATACTGACAATGCTGTGCAAACATCAAAAGTATTGAGTCCCTGAACATTTTCATCACGCTAAAGGAAAATTATGTATTAAGCAGTCACTTCACAACCCTCCTCCTTCTGGCCCCAGATACAATTAATTCACTTTCAGTCTCTATGGATTTACCTGTTCTGAATATTTCACATAAATGGAATCTTATATGTGGCTTTCCCTATCCAGTTTCTTTCACATAGATTGATGTTATCTAGGTTAGTCCATGTCGAAGCATATATCAGTAACTTAATTCCTTGCTGTCTAAAAAAATACTCTATTGCCTGAATACATATATCACATTTTTGTTCATTTATATGTTAAAAAGAATTTGGGTTGGTTTTGGTTACTGTTCAGTCGTTCAGTCATGTCAATGATGTTATCCAACTAACTAATCCTCTGTCATTCCTTTCTCCTCCTGCATTCAATCTTTCTTTGCATCAAGTGGCTGAAGTTTTGAAGCTTCAGCTTCAGCATCTGTCCTTCCAAAGAATATTCAAGGTTGATTTCCTTTAGGATTGAGTGGTTTGATCTCATTGCTCCTCAAGAGATTTTCAAGAGTCTTCTCCAACACAGCAGCTAAAAACATCGATTCTGCAGCACTTGGCCTTCTTTATGGGCCAACTCTAACAACCACACATGAGTACTGGGAAAACCATAGCTTTGAATAGATGGACCTTTGTTGGCAAAGTGATGTCTCTGCTTTTTAGTATGCTATCTAGGTTTTTCATAGCTTTTTCTCCAAGGAGCAAGTGTCTTTTAATTTCATGGTTGTAGTCACCATCTGGAGTGATTTTGAAGCCCAAGAAAATAAAGTCTGTCACTGTTTCCATAGTTTCCCCATCTATTTGCCATGAAATGATCAGATGCCATGATCTTCATTTTTTTGAATGTTGACTTTTAAGCCAGCTTTTTCATTCTCCTCTTTAACATTCATCAAGAGGTTCTTTACTTCCTCTTTGCTTTCTGCCATAAAGGTGGTGTCATCTGCATACCTGAGGTTATTAATATTTCTCCTGTCAATCTTGATTCCAGCCTGTGCTTCCTCCAGACCAGCATTTCTCATGATGTACTCTGCATATAAGTTAAATAAGCAGGGTGACAATATACAGCCTTGACATACTCCTTTCCCAATTTGGAACCAGTCTGTTGTTTCATGTCTGGTTCTAACTGTCATTTCTTGACCTGCATACAGGTTTCACAGGAGGCAAGTAAGGTGGCCTGGTAGTCCCATCTGTTTAAGAAGTTTCCACAGTTTGTTGTGATCCATACTGTCAAAGGCTTTAGTGTAGCAAATGAAGCAGAAGTAGATGTTCTTTTGGAATTCTCTTGCTTTTTCAATGAACCAATGGATGTTGGCAATTCAATTTCTGGTTCCTCTGCCTTTTGTAAATCCAGCTTGAACATCTAGGGGTTCTCAGTTCACATACTGTCAAAGCCTGGCTTAGAGAATTTTGAGCATTACTTTGCTAGCATATGAAAAGGGAACAATTGTGTGGTTGTTTGAACATTTTCTGGCACTGGTAATTGTGGCTAATGCTGTTGTTAACATCTGTGCACACATTTATCTTGTATGCCTGTTTTAATTCTTATTGATATATATCTAAGAGTGGAAATGCTGAGTGACTGAATGAAGGTCTCTCTAGTGGCTGACTCTTTGCGACCCTATGGACTATACAGTCCATGGAATTCTCCAGGACAGAACACTGGAGTGGGTAGCCTTTACTTTGTCCAGGGAATCTTCCCAACCCATGTCTCTTGCATTACAGGTGGATTCTTTACCAGCTGAGCCACAAGGGCGGCTGAAGTTTAACACTTAAAATGCTATGTTTAATGCTTTGAAGAACTCAAACTGTCTTCTACTGCACCTGCTTTATTTTATATTCCCACTAGCAATGTATTGTGTTTCCAGTGTCCTCATATCTTGGCCAATACTTGCTATTTTCTATTTTTTATTATTGTCATTCTGGTGTATGTGAAGTAGTATATCATTGTTGTTTGGATTTGTGTTTCCCTTATGACTAATTATATTGAATATTTTCATGTATTTATTGGCCACTTGTACCTTTTTCTGAGAAATGTCTATTCAAGACTTTAGCTTATTTTTAAATTGGGTTGTTTGTCTTTTTCATGTTGAGTGGTAAGATTTCTTTATGCTGGATACTACACACTTATCAGGTATATAGTTAAAAGTATGTTGTTCAGTTCTGTACATTATCTTCTATTTTTTTCAGTAGCATTCTTTGTAGCAGGAAAATTCTTAATTTTGAGGATGCACAATTCATCTAGTTTTCCTTTGTTGCTTGCTCAGCTATGTTCAGTTGCTCAGTCATGTCTGACTCTGTGTGACCCCAAGAACTGCAGCACACCAAGCTTCCATGTCCATCACCAACTCCAGTTTACTCAAAATCATGTTCATTGAGTCGGTGATGCCATCCAACCATCTCATCCTCTGCGTTCCCCTTCTCCTCCCACCTTCAATCTTTTCCAGCATCAAGGTCTTTTCCAATGAGTCGGTTTTTCACATCAGGTGGCCAGATTATTGGAGTTTCAGCTTCAGTTTCACTGTCCCTCACTCACTATCTCCTGGAGTTTGCACAAACTCATGTCCGTTGAGTTGATAATTTTTATAGGGAGAACATTGACTCTGCAGATTACTTTGGGGAAGCATTGCCATTTTAAAATATTGTTTTCCAATTTATTTGCATAGGTTTTCTTTAAGTTGTTTCAGCAATGTATTATAGTTTCAAGTCTTGCACCTCATGTATTAAATGTATTCCTAAGAATTTTATATTTTTGATGCTATTGTAAGCATAGTTATTTTCTTAACCTCAGATACCAAAACTAATCTGCAGGCACCAGAATTAATCTGCAGGTTCCAAAATTAATCTGCAGTTACCAAAGTCCACGAAGGCTTAAATCTCATAGTTGCCCCTCCGAATCCATGGTCCTGCATTCATGGATTCAATCACTCACAAATAAGGTAGTACTCTAATGTTTATTGAGAAAATATCTGCTTATAAATGGACCCATACTGCAGTTCAAACCCATATTGTTCAAGGGTTCATAAGGGATGTTGGTCAGTGTGTGCAAGCATGCTCATTTGCTTCAATCGTGCCTGACTCTTTGCAAACTCATGAACTGTAGCCCACCAGGTTCTTCTGTCCATGGGAATTCTACAGGCATGAATAGTAGAGTGGGTTGCCATGCCTTCCTCCAGGGGATCTTCCTGACCCAGGGATCTAACCCACATCTCTTATGTCTCCTGCCCTGGCAGAAGGGTTCTTTATAACTAGCGACACCTGGGAAGCGAGTATTGGTCAGTAGTTTGTTATTTGTGTTGTTTCTACCTAATTTTGGTGTTAGGGTAATACTAATAGAATGGGTTACAAAGAATGATGACTCTGAAAAAGATCAGCACAGTTGTAGAGCACTTAGCTTAGAATGACTTAAGAAATAGAAGGAGAAAACATAATTAACTAAAACTAGAAAAGCTGGGACATAACTATGTATCTTACACTTAATTAGCTAAAGATTTATCAATTTTGTGGATCTTTTCTAAAGACTAACTGTATTTCAGTGATTTTTGTCCGTTTCTGTGTCTCTATTTTCTTTTCCATTTATTCTTTTTCTTATATTTATTGTTTTCTTTTTTTCTGCTAGATTTGCATTTAGTTTACTCTTCCTTTTCTAGTTACTTCAAGCAAAAAGTTAAGCTGTTGTTTTGAGACTTTTCTTCTTTTTAAAACTTGAGATCAAATACATGTAACATACAAAATTTACCATCTTAACCATTTTTAAATGTACTGTTTAGAAGTTTAAGTAAATTTACATTACTGTCAACCAATATCCAGAAAAATTTCATTTTTCAAAACTTAATTTCTATACTCTTTAAATATCAACACCGCATTTTCCCCTTTCCTTAGCTCCTGACAACCACAATTCTAATTTCTATTTTTAAGAGTTTGATGATTCTCAGTACCTCATGTAAATGAAATATAGTACCTGTCCTTTTTGTAACTGAATTATTTCAATTAGGATAATGTTTGCAATATGCATTCACATTGAATCATGTGTTAGAATTTCCTCTCTTTGTAGTTTATGCTTTATATTTAATATTCCACTGTATGCATATAGCATATTTTGTTTATCAATACATTGGCCAATATACTTTGAATTTCTTCTACCTTTTGGCAGTTGTAAAAAATGCTTTTATGAACATGAATGCACAAATATCTCTTTGAGACTCTAGTTTTAGTGCTTTTATATATATAACCAGAAATGGTATTGCATGAGTTGTGCTGTCCTGTGCATACATGCTCAGTCATATCCAACTCTTTGAAACCCCATGGACTATAGCCCACCAGGCTCCTCTGTCCATGGAATTTTTCAGGCAAGATGCTGGATGAGGTTGCCATTTCCTTCTTCAGGGGATATTCCCAACCCAGGTATTGAACCCCTGCCTCTTGCATTTCCTGCACTGGCAGGAAAGCTGTTTATCAGCTGAGCCACCAGGGAAGCCAGTATTGCATTGGTTAAATGGTGACAATACTTTTACTTTTTTATATTTTAATTTTTGAGGAATTACTACATTGCATTTCATGGCAGTTGCACTACTTTACATTACCACCAACAGTGGCCATGGGTCTCAATTTCTCTACATCCTCACCAACATTTGTTATTTTTCTGCTTATTTATTTTTGTTTGTTTTTGATAGTAGTCATCCTAATGGATATGGGGTAATATCTAAGTGGGACTTTGATTTGCATTTCACTAATAGTTAGTGATATTGAACTCTATTCATATACTTGCTGGCCAGTTGTGTATTTTCTTTTCATTAATTTTTTGAAATATAGTTATTTTATAATGTTGTATAAGATTTTAATGTACAACAAATTGAATCAGCTATATGCATACATGAGTCCCCTCTGTTTTGGATTTCCTTCCCATTTAGGTCACCCAGGGCACAGAGCAGGATTCCTTGAGCTACACAGTAAGTTTTCATTAGCTATCAGTTTTATAAATAGTATGAATAGTGTATAGATGTCAATCCTCATCTCCCAATTCATCCCACCCTCCCTTCCCCATTTTGATATTCTTATGTTTGTTCTCTACATGTGTCTTTATTTCTGTTTTGCAAATAAGATGATCTATATCATTTTTCTAGATTTCATATATATGTATTAATATATAATAATTGTTTTCATTTTCTGAATTACTTCACTCTATATGACATTCTCTAGGTTCATGCACATCTCCACAAATGAAAAAAATTAATTCATTTTATGGCAGACAAATTTTCCATTAGTCTATGGAAAGACTATGGTTTTCCTAGTGGTCATGTATGGATATGAGAGTTGAACTATAAAGAAGGCTGAGCTCAGAAGAATTGATGCTTTTGAACTGTGGTGTTGGAAAAGACTCTTGAGAGTTCCTTGGACTGCAAGGAGATCCAACCAGTCCATCCTAAAGGACATCAGTCCTGAATAATCATTGGAAGGACTGATGCTGAAGCTGAAACTCCAATATTTTGGCCACCTGATGCGAAGAGCTGACTCATTGGAAAAGACCCTGATGCTGGGAAAGATTGAGGGCAGGAGGAGAAGGGGACAACAGAGGATGAGATGGTTGGATGGCGTCACCGACTCAATGGACATGAGTTTGGGTAGACTCCGGTAGTTGGTGATGGACAGGGAGGCCTGGCATACTGCAGTTCATGGGTCGCAAAGAGCGGGACATGACTGAGCGACTGAACTGAACTGAATTTTACATTTTATGTATGTACCACATCTTCTATCCATTCCTCTTTTAATAGACATTTAAATTGCTTTCATGTCCTCTCTGCCAAGTGTGCTTGCAGAAAATGATCCTGCAAAGAACATTGGGGGAGAATATAACTTGTATTTTGATTTTCTCTGGGTATAAACACAGTAATAGAATTGCTGAGTCTTATGGGGGTTCTATTTTTTGTTTTTTATGGAACTTGCATAGTTTTCTATATAGTGGCTGTTTAAATCTGCATTCTCAGCAACAGTGCAAGTGGATTCCATTTTGTCCACATCCTCTCCAGCATTTACTGTTTGTAGATTTTATGATGATGCATTCTAACAGATGTGAGATAATACCTCATTGTAGTCTTGATTTGCTTTTCTCTAATACTGAGCAATGTTGAGCATCTTTTCATGTTCTGCTGGGCCATTTATATGTCTTCTTTGGGAAGAAAATCTCTCTTTAGGTCTTCTGCACATTTTTAATTTTTTTAAAAAATTGAGCTTTATGAACTGTTTTTATATTTTGGAGATCAATTCTTTGTTGGTTGCTTCATTTGTGAATATTTCCTCTCATTCTGAAGCTAGTTTTTTTTGTCATGTTTATGGCTTCCCTTGATGTGCAAAAGCTTTTAAGATAACTAGGCCCACTTTTTTAAATTTTGTTTTTATTTTTATTGCTCTAGGTAATAAGTCAAAAAAGATCCTGCTGTGATTTATGTCAAAGAGTGTTCTGTCTATGTTTTCTTCTAAAAATTTCAAATTCCTTGGCCTTACATTCAGGTATTTAATCTATTTTGAGGTTATTTTTGTGTATGGTATTAGAGAGTATTCTAATTTCATTCTTTTATATATTGCTCTCCAGCAGCATTTATATATGAGAATTTCTTATCTTCATTGTATATTCTTGCCTCCTTGTCACAGATTAGGTGACGTATGTACATGGGTTTATTTCTGGGCTTTCCATCCTGTCCCATTAATCTTTCTTTCTTTCTTTTTTGTGCCAGTACCATGCTGTCTTGATTACTGTAGCTTTGTAGTATAATATGAAGTCAGGGAGCCTAACTCTTTCATCTGGTATTCTATTCTTTCTCGAGATTGCTTTGGGTATTCTGGTTCTTTGGGTCTCATATGAATTACACATTTTTCTGATACAGTTCTGTGAAAAATGCCTTTGGTAATTTTATAGGAATTGAATTGAATTTGTAGATTGCTCTGGGTAGTAGAGTCATTTTCACAATATTGATTCTTTCAGTCCAAGAACATATATCTCACCACCTATTTGTGTTAACTTTGATCTCTTTCATCAGTATCTTACAGTCTTCTAGTAACAGATCTTTAGCCTCCCTAAGTAGGTTTATACCTAGGTGGGTTTTTTTGTTTGTTTTGTTTTGTTTTTGTTCCAGTGGTAAATGTAATTATTTCTTTAATTCCTCTTTCTGATTTTCATTGTTAGTATATTGGAATTCAAGAAATTTCTGTGCATTAATTTTGAATCCTGCAACATTACTAAATTCATTAATTAGCTCTAGTATTCTGTTGTGGTCTTTTTTACAGACCAGAACTTGTTGGATTGGAGTCGATGAAAATAAAGCAAAAGAGAGAGACTAATATCCCTCGGGTTATGTGGAAAACCAATAAAGCCCTTACACAGGACTTATACCACTCATGAAGGCACAGGATATCCTCTCAAGGAGGTCTTGAAAGCTGGGGCAGAAAAGTGAGCTTGGCAGGTTTCCACGCTCTGAGGAACTAGCCAGAGAAGAAAAGAGGGATGTGGGGGACTCAAGCCTCTAGTGGAACAAGGGTGCTTTCTTCATGTTTGTGTGAGTTTATATATTGTTATACAAGGAAGCTTTAGGCAAAAATAAAGTTAAGCAAAGAACAAAAACCAGATCTATAACAACCATTACCAAGGGAATAACAAGGAATAACAATCATCACAAGGCCAGAAGACAATCCATAACTTGAATAAGAAGGTTGTGACTAAACAGTTTTACTGTAGGGTAAAAGTTACTGAAGGACATCCATGTATGCATTCCATCCCATGACCTCAGTCCTGGGAACAGCGTGCCGCTTCACTCATTCTTGTATACCAGGAATTGATAAGGAACAGAGGGTTCATGAGAAACAGAAAACAACATACAGGAACCCTAAATTCAAATGTTCCCTGACAGTATTTTTCTGGTGGCGTCTTTAGGATTTTCTATATAAGGTATTATGTCATCTGCAAACACTAGCAATTTTATTTCTTTTCCAATTTGGATTATTTTTACTCATTTTACTTTTCTGATTGCCATTACTAGGACTTTCAAAGTTGTGTTGAATGCTAGTGGCAAGAGTAGATACTCTTGCTTTGTTCCTGATCTTAGAGAAAATACTTCTCATTTTACACCATGAGAATAATATTTGTTGTGAGTTTGTCATATATGGCTTTTATTGTGTTCAGGTAGCTTCCTTCTATGAAGACTGCTGGAGAATTTTTACCACAAATGGATGTTGAGTTTGTCAAAAGCTTTTTCTACATCTGTTGAGATGATCATGTTTTTTATTCAATTTGTTAATATGGTATATCACATTGATTGAATTGTGTATATTAAAGAATCCCTGCATCTTTAAGGTAAGTTCAATTTGGTCATGGTGTATGATACAGGCTTCCCTGGTGGTTCAGATGATAAAGAATCTGCCTGCAATGCAGGAGACCTGACTTTGATCTCTCGATTGGGAAGATCCCCTGAAGGAGAAAATGGCAACCCACTCCAGTATTCTTGCCTAGAGAATTCTATGGACAGAGAAGCCTGGCAGGATAGAGTCCATGGGGTCACAAAAAGTCAGACATACACGACTGAGCATCTAACACTTTCACTTCAATATGCTTTTAATTTGTTGTTGGATTTGGTGTGCTAGTATTTTACTAAAGATTTTGTGGCTATATAACTATATATACAGTTATATAGGTCTGTAATATTCTTTTCTTGTGATATCTTTGGTTTTGGTATTAGGATGATGGTGTCCTCATAGAATGAGTTTGAGAGTTTTCCTCCCTCTGTCATTTATTTTGGAAGAGTTTCTGAAGGTTGGGCATTAACTTTTCTCAAGTGTTTAATAAAATTCCCTTGTGAAGTTATCTGGTCCTGGATTTTGTTGGAAGATTTTTAATCACAGTTTCAGTTTCATTACTTCTGATTATTTTGTGCACTTTTTTCTTTTTCTCCCTGGTTCAGTCCTGGAAACTTGTACCACTCTAAGAATTTGTCCATTTCTTCCAGGTTGTCCATTTTCTTCACATATAAGTTCTTGCAGAGTTTCTTATGACCCTTTATATTCCTGTGATGTCACTGTTAGCTTCTACTTTTCCATTTATAATTTTATTGATTTGAGTCATCTTCCTTTTTTCTTAATCAGTCTGCCTAGAGGTTTATCTGCTTTGTTTATCTTCTCAAAGAACCAGCTTTTAATTTTATTGATTTTTGCAATTGTTTTCTTCATGTCTTATTTGATTTCTTTCTTTTTACTGACTTTGGGGGGTTTTTGGTTCTTACTTCCCTATTTGGTTTAGATATAAGATTGTTTATTTGAGAGTTTTTTCCTCTTTTATTTATTATTTTTTATTTAAATGTATCTATTTTCATTGGAAGATAATTGATTTACAATGTTCTGTTTGTTTCTCCCACACTTCAGCATGTATCAGCCATAGGCATACATATATTCTCTCCTTCTTGCACCTCCTTTCTACCTTACACCCCATCAACCCCTCTAAATTGTCACAGAGCACGTGGTTGAGTTCCCTGTCTTATACAGCACCTGCCCATTAGCTATGTATTTTATTTTACATATGGTAATGTTTATATTTCAATGCTACTCTCTCATTTAGTCTCATCCTCTCTTTCTCCTACTGTGTTCATAAGTCTGTTCTCTGTGTCTGAGTCTCTATTCCTGCCCTGAAAATAGGCTCATCAGTACCATTTTTAGATGCATTAATATATGGTATTTATTTTTCTCTCTCTGACTTTCTTAACTGTGTAACAAGCTCTAGGTGCATCCACCTCACTACCACTGACTCAAATCCATTCCTTTTTATGGCTGAAAAGTATTTCATTGTATATATGTAGAAGTTCTTCATTCATTCATCTGTTGATGAACATCTAGGTTGCTTCCATGTCCTGTCTATTGTAAACAGTGCTGTAGTGAACACTGGGTATATGCGTCTTTTTCAATTATGTTTTTGTCAGGGTATATGCCCAGTAATGGGATCGCTAGGTCATACAGAAGCTTTATTCGAATTTTTTTCAGAAATCTCCAAACTATTGTCTATAATAGTTGCATCAATTTACATTCCCACCAACAATGCAAGACGTTGGCCTTTGCTCCATATCCTCTCCATCAGTTACTGTTTGTTGATTTTTTTGATGATGACGATTTTGACTGGTGAGAGGTGATACAACATTGTACTTTTGGTTTGCATCTCTAATAATAAGTGCTGTTGAGCATTTTTCACATGTTTATTAGCCATCTCTAGGTCTAATTTGGAGAAATGTCTGTTTAGGTTTTCTGCCAATTTTTAAAATGAGATGACTGTTTTTATGATATTAAGATGTGTGTGCTGTTATCTATTTCAGAGATAAATCCTTTGTCAGTTACTTCATTTGTAATTATTTTTTCCAATTCTGAGGATTGTCTTTATGTCTTGTCTATGGTTTCCTTTGCTGTGAAAAGCTTTTAAGCTTAATTAGATCCCATTTATTTATCTTTGTTTTTATTTTGATTAGTCTAGGAGTTGGGTCATAGAAGATCTTGCTGTTATTTTTGTCAAATTGTGTTCTGCCTATGCTTTCCTCTAAGAGTTTTATAGTTTCTGGTCTTACCTTTAAGTTCCTTATTTATTTTAGTGAGCCTTAGGAAGAAGCACTACAAGCAAAGCTAGTGGTGGTGATGGAATTCAAGCTGAGCTATTTCAAATCCTAAAAGCTGATGCTGTCAAAGTGCTTCACTCAATATGCCAGCAAATTTGGGAAATTCAGCAGTGGTCACAGGAAAGGAAAAGGTCAGTTTTCACTCCAATCTCAAAAATAGGCAATGCAAAAGAATCTTCAAACTACTGCACAATTGCACTCATTTCACATGCTAACAAAATAATGCTCAAAATTCTCCAAGCCAGGCTTCAAAAGTAAATGAACCATGAACTTGGAAAAGGCAGAGGAGCCAGGGATCAAATTTCCAACATCTGTTGGATCATAGAAAAAGCAAGAGAATTCCAAAAGAACATCAACTTCTGCTTCATTGAATACGCTAAAGCTTTGACTGCATAGATCACAACAAACTGGAAAATTCTTCAAGAGATGGAAATACCAGACCACCTTACTTGTTTTCCTTGAAACCTGTATGCAGATCAAGAAGCAACAGTTAGGACCAGACATGGGAAAACAGACTGGTTCCAAATTTGCAAAGGAGTATATTGAGGTTGTATATTGTCACCCTGCTTATTTAACTTATATGCAGACTACTTCATGCAAAATGCTGGGCTGAATGAAACACAAGCTGGAATGAAGATTGCTGGGGAAAATATCAATAAAGTCAGATATGCAGATGACCCCACCCTTATGACAGAAATTGAAGAAGTACTGAAGAGCCTGTTGATGAAAGTGAAAGAGGATAGTGAAAAAGCTGGTTTAAAGATCAACATTCAAAAAGTGAAGATCATGGCATCAGATCACATCACTTCATAGCAAATAGATGGGGAAACAATGGAAACAGTGGCATACTTTATTTTCTTGGGCTCCAAAATCACTACAGATGGTGACTGCAGCCACGAAATTAAAAGATACTTGCTTCTTGGAAGAAAAGCTATGACCAACCTAGACAGCATATTAAAAAGCAGAGACATTACTTTGCTGATAAAGGCCCATCTAGTCAAGGCTATGATTTTTCCAGTAGTCATGTATGGATGTGAGATTTGGACCATAAATAATGCTGAACAATGAAGAATTGATTCTTTTGAGCTTTGTTGTTGGAGAAGATTCTTGAGAGTCTCTTGGACTGCATAGTGATCAAACCAGTCACTCCTAAAGAAATCAATCCTGAATATTCATGAGAAGGATTGATACTGAAGCTCCAATGCTTTGGCCCCCTGATGCAAACAGCCAACTCATTAGAAAAGACCTTGATGCTGGGAAAGATTGAGGGTGGAAGAAGGGGATGACAGAGAACAAGATTGTTGGATGGCATCACTGACTCAATGGATATTAGTTTGAGCAAGCTCCAGGAGATGGTGAAGAATAGGCAAGCCTGTTGTGATGCAGTCCATGACCTCAGAAGTAGTTTGACACAACTGAGTGACTGAACAACAACAGCATGGTGTTAGGAAGTGTTCTAATTTTATTCTTGTACACATAGGTGTCCAGTTTTCCCAGCACCATTTATAGAAGAGACTATGTTTTTCCCATCATATATTCTTGCCTAATTTGTTAAAGATAAGGTGCCCATGGTTATGTGGGTTTATCTCTGGACTTTCTATCCTGAGATACAAATTGGTCTGTATTTCTTTGTTTCTGTGTGTGCCAGTACCATACTGTCTTGATGACTGTAGATTTGTAGTGTAGTCTGAAGTCAGGAAAGTTTCTTCCTCCAGTTCCATCCTTCTTTCTTAAGATTGCTTGCCTATTTGAGGTATTTTTTCTGCATTTCCAAAGAAATTTTGAAACTTTTTGTTCTAGTTCTCTGAAAAATGCTATTGGTAATTTGATAGATATTGTATGAAATAAGTAGATTGCTTTTGAAAGTGTAGTCATTTTCACAGTTTTGATTTTTCAAATCCAAGAACGTGGTATACCTCTCCACCTATTTATGTTGTCTTTGATTTTTTTAATCGGTGTCTAATAGTTTTCTGCATATAGATCTTTTGTCTCCTTATGTAGGCTTATTGTTAAATATTTTTTTTCTTTTTGTTGCCTTGGTGAATGTGATTGATTCCTTAATTTCACTTTCTGATTTTTCATTGTTAGTGTATAGGTATGCAAGAGATTTCTAAGTATTCCTTCTGTTTTCAGTGACTTTACTGAATTCACTAATTAGCTCTAGCAATTTTCTAATAGTATCTTTAGGTTTTTCAATGTATAGTATCATGTTGTCTCCAAGGACTGAGAATTTTGCTTCTTTTCCAGTCTGGATTCCTTTTTACTTCTTTCTTTTTCTGATTGCCATGGCTACGACTTTCAAAATTATGATGAACAATAGTGGTGAGAATGAGCACCCTTTTCTTGTTCCTGATTTTATGAGAAATGCTTTCAGATTTTCACCATTGAGAATAATGTTTTCTGTTGGTTTATCATATATGGCCTTTATTATATCGATATAAGTTCCTTCTGTGCCTATTTTCTGGAGTTTTTTTTCACAAATGGGTACTGACTTTTGTTGAAAGCTTTTTTTTGCATCTAGTGAGATTATCATATGATTTTTATGTTTTAAATTGTCAATATGGTGTATCATATTGATTGATTTGCATATGTTGTGTACTTCTTGCATCCCTTGGATAAATCCAACTTGATCATGGTTTATAATACTTTAAATGTGTTTTTGGATTCTCTTTGCTAGTGTTTGTTGATGAATTTTATATTCATGTTCATCAGCAATATTGGCCTGTACTTTTCTTTTTTTGTGATGTCTTTATGTGGATTGATATTAGAGTGATGGTGGTCTTTTAGAATAGTTTGGAAGTATTCCATCCTCTGTAAATTTTTGGAAGAGTTTAAGAGAGATAGTCATTAGCTCTTCTCTAAATATTTGTTAAAATTCACCTGTGAAGCCATTTGGACCTGGTCTTTTAGGTTTGTTTTATTTTTTTGTAGATTTTTGATTACAGTTTCGATTTCAGTGCTTGTGATTGGCTTGCTCATAATTTCTGTTTCTTCCTGGTTCCATCTTAAAAGCTTAAACTTTTCTAAGAATGCAGCCATTTCTTCCAGAGTGTCCATTTTATTGGCACATAGTTGTTCACAGTATTCTCTTATATTTCAAAGAGTAGTATATATATATGTATATACGTAGTATATATATTATATATATAGTATATATGTCGTATATATATTATATATAATATATATAGTATATATGTAGTATATATAGTATATATGTAGTATATATAGTATATATATAGTATTTATGTAGTATATATAGTATATATATAGTATATATATATAGTATGTAGTATATATGTATTTTATATAGATATATATATATCTATATCTATATATATATACATACATACATACAAAGAGTAGTCTCTTTGTATTTCTATGTTGTCTCTTTTAAGCTCTCTTTTATCATTTCTAATTATGAAGATTTGAGTTCTCCCCATGCTTTCTTGATGACTCTAATATTTTGTCAATTTTGTTTACCTTCTCAAAGAATCAACTTTAGATTTATTCATCTTTACTACTGTTTTCTTCATTTCTTTTTCATTTATGATCTTCATGAGTTTATTCTTTCTGATAAGTTTGGATTTTTTTTTCTTTTTCTTTTACCTGTTGCTTTAGTTGTAAGGTCAAGTTATCTAGTTGATGTTTTCCTTATTTCTTGATGTTAGGTAGCTTTGTATTGCTATGAAATTTTATGTTAGTACTACTTTGATGTATCCCATATGTTTTGAGTCATTGCATTTTCATATTCATTTGTATGTAGGTATTTTTGTTTCCCCTTTTATTTCTTCAGTAACTTGTTGGTTGCTTAGAAATGTATTGTTTAATCTCCTCATGTTTATGTTTTTTTACAGCTTTTCCCCCCTGTAACTGATATCTAATCTCATAGCATTGTGGTCAGGAAAGATGCTTGACACAACTGCAGTTTTCTTAAATTTACCAAGGCTTGATTTGTGACCCAAGATGTGATCTATCCTGGAGAATGTTCCATGTGCACATGAGAGGAAATTGTATCCTTCTGTATTTTGATGGAATATCCTAAAGATATCATTATGCACATCTGGTCTAATGTGTCATTTAAAGCTTCTGTTTCCCTATTAATATTTTGTTTTGATGATCTCTCCATTTGTGTAAGTGGGTTGTTAAAAACCCCTACTATAATTTTGTTACTATCAACTTCCCATTTTATGTCTGTCAGTGTTTTCCTTATGTATTGAGATGCTCCTGTGTTGGGTGCATAAATATTTACCATTGTTAATTCTTCTTCTTGGATTGATCCCTTGATCATTATGTACTGTACTTTCTTATCTCTTCTAATATTCTTTGTTTGAAGGTTTAATTTGCCTGATAAAAAGAATTGCTACTCTGACTTTTTAAAATATACTATTGCATGGAATGTATTTTTCCATCTTCTCACTTTCAGTCTGTATATATCTCTAAGTCTGGAGTGAGTCTCTTGTACACAGCATATATATGGATCTTCTTCCTGTATCCGTTGAGCCATTGTGTCTTTTGGTGGGCACATTTAATCCATTTACATTTAAAGCAAGTATTGATGTATACATGTGCCTATTGGCATTTTCTTAATTGTTTTTGGTCTATTTTTCTAGGTCTTTTCCTTCTCTTGTGTTACCTGCCTATAGAAGTCCCTTTAGCATTTTTTTAAATTCATTTATTTTAATTGAAGTCTAATTACAATATTCTGGTGTTTTTTTTGCCATACATCAACATGAATCAGCCATGGGTATACATCTGTCTCACCATTCTGAAACCCTTCCCACTTCCCTCCCCACCCCATCCCTCTGGGCTGTCCCAGAGCACCAGCTTTGGGCGCCCTGCTTCATGCATCAAATTTGCACTGGTCATCTATTTTACATATGGTAATATACATGTTTCAATGCTATTCTCTCAAATCATCCTACCCTTGCCTTCTCCCACAGAGTCCAAAAGTCTGTTCTTTACATCTGTGTCTCTTTTGCTGCCTCGCATATAGGGTCATCATTACCATCTTTCTAAATTCCATATGTATGCATCAATATACTATATTGGTGTTTCTCTTTCTGGCTTACTTCACTGTGTAAAATAGGCTCAAATTTCATCCACCTCATTAGAACCGACTCAAATGCATTCTCTTCTATAGCTGAGTAATACTGCATTGTATATATGCACCACAGCTTTCTTATCTATTCATCTTCCTATGGATATATAGGTTGCTTCCATGTTCTAGCTATTGTAAACAGTGCTGCAATGAACATTGGGTTACATGTGTCTCTTTCAATTCTGGTTTCCTCGGTGTATATGCCCAGCAGTGGGATTGCTGGGTCATGTGGCACTTCTATTTCCAGATTTTTAAGGAATCTCCATGTTGTTCTCCATAGTGGCTCTGTTAGTTTGCATTCCCACCAATAGTGTAAGAGGGTTCCCTTTTCTCCACACCCTCTCTAACATTTATTGTTTATAGACTTTGTGATGGCAGCCACTAGCTTTGTCTTTAGAAATGCTTCCTAAGGCCCCCTTGACCTCACACTCCAGGATATCTGACTCTAAGTGAGTGATCACACCATCCTGGTTATCTAGGTCGTTGAGAGCATTTCTGCAGAGTTCTTCTGTGTATTCTTGCCACCTCTTCTTTATCTCTTCTACTTCTGTTAGGTCCATACCTTAACTGTCCTTTATTGTGCCCATCTTTGCATGAAATATACCTTGGTATTACATTTTCTTTAAGAGCTCTCTAATCTTTCACATTCTATTATTTTCTTTAAGAGCTCTCTAATCTTTCACATTCTATTATTTTCCTCTATTCCTTTGTATTGTTCACTTAAGAATGGTTTCATATGTCTCCTTGCTATTCTTTGGAATCCCACAGAACTGCAAAAAAAAAAAAAAACACCCCACAATGTAGAAATATATAAAGAAAATAAAAAGTATTATTTAAATATTCTCAAAAGCTTAAATAGATAACAACAACAACAACAACAACAACCATAAGGACACAGAGAAAAAATATCCAGAATCCACTATAGAAGAAACAAAAATATAAAATATTAATAAATGTTTTTCTCAGGTCTCCACTGTCAGAGTATTTTCCCTCTATTATGAGTCACAGTCTAACTTCCTCCCTAGGATGCCCTCCAATACTGTTCTTATCTCTGGACCTACTGTGGGGACAGATCAAACTCTTATCTGGCCTTACTCATGCATGTTCTTTCCTCCAATGTCCACAGATGCCAGAGCCCAGGCTTTTTCTTTTCTGAGAACCCTCATTTTTCTTTTATATCTTCCATAGACACAGAGTCTAACTTAGTTGATTTTGTGGATTTAATCTGTAACATGTACAGCTGGTGGAAAGATTTTTGATCCTCTTCCTTAGTCACTACCCTTAGAGTTCAGTTTTGGTTTTATTCCCACCTCTGCTTGTGTGTCATCCATAAGATTTTGTTCCTGAGGCTATCCTGGAGTACTCGAGTCTGCCCAGTGAGGACTGAGTGTGGAGGTGATGTGGCTCCTTGAATTGCATGTTCTCTGGAAGTGCCGGGTATGCAGGGAAACCAGTGGCCACAGGTGCAGAAAATACATCTCTCTTTTTTGTTCTAGAGTCTGGGCAGCTATGCCCCAGTGAGGGTTGAGCCTGGAGGTGATGCAGCTGCTTGGATCACTGGGAAACTGGTGGTTCCAAGTGCACAGTGAAGCCAGTGGCCACAGGTGCAGAAGATATGGTGTGATTTAGGTTATTTTTCCTAGCCTCTAGCAGCTCTGCTCCAGTTAGTATTGAGAGTGGAGGTGGCAAAGCTGTTTGGACCACAGGGACCCTGACTGCACCAAGTACCCAGAGAAGCCAGTGGCCACAGATGCAGAAAATATGGTGCTCTTAGAGTATTTTTCTAGCTGTTTGCAGCTGGTGTTCAAATGGTCTCCCTGGCTAGTCATTCTCTATTGTTCAGCACAGCAGACACATGCTCTAGTTTCCAGCCACTGTGTGTTCCAGTGAACTTATATCCCTGTCTGATGTATGAAAGGCCATGGCATGAATTGTCTGTGTGATTCTCTCTTCATAAAGACTGTCAGAGATCAGCTAGTTCACTCTCTGACAGCTTCAAATGCTTCCCCTCTGTATCAACTGATTGCACTGATGTGAGGCTTTTGCCCCTGCTTCAGCTTTCCCACACTCTGGGTGCAGGTCTGGTCCTGCTTACTCTCCTTCTCTTTTTTTTCTTCCATCCTTCCTCCTATTGAGTTTTTCATGGAATTACATATTCTTTTCTGGTAGTCAGGGACTCCTGCCAGCTCTCAGCTGGTGCTATGTGAGACTTTCTGAATATGAAGATGTATTCCTGATGCATCTGTGGTGAGAGATGTACTCCACGTCTATCTATTCCTCCACAATCTTGTTCCCCCCAAGACTTTTCTTGTATATTAAGGTAGGATTTTATTGCTGAAAGCTTCCTTTTAGAACTACTTTTGCTGCATCCCATAGATTTTTGGTCATAATTTTCATTTTTTAAGGAATTTTTAAAAATTTCCTCTTTGATTTCTTCAGTGATCTCTTGGTAGCGCATTGTTTAGCTTCCATGTGTTTGTGAATTTTCCAGGTTATTTTCCCCTGTAATTCATTTTTAATTTCATAGCTTTGTGGTCAGGAAAGATATTTGATAAAATTTCAGTTTTCTTAAATTTACTGAGGCTTGATTTGTGAATCAAGATATGATATGTTGTGGAGAAAGTTCAATGTGCACTTGAGAAGGAAGTGTATTCTGCTGCTTTGGTGGGGACTGTCTTAGAAATATCAATTAATTCTATCTTGTCTATTTTGTCATTTAAGGCTTCTCTTTTCTCATTAATTTTCTGTCTGGATGATCTATCCACTGGTGTATGTGGTATGGTAAAGTCCTCCATTGTGTGACTCTTGGTTTCCACTTTTATGGCTATTAGCATTTGCCTTAAGTACTGGGGTGCTTCTCTGTTGAATATATAAATATTTCTAACAGTTATATCCTCTTCTTGGGTTGATCCCTTGATTGTTTTATAGTTTCCTTCTTTGTCTCTTGTAGCAGTCTTTATTTTCAGTTCTATTTTGTCTGATGTGAGTATTGTTACTCCAGTTTTCTTTTGATTTCTGTTTGGATAGAATACCTTTTCCCTTCCCCTCATTTTTGGTTTGTAAGTGTCCCTAGGTCTGAAGTGGTCTCTTGTAGACAGCATGTATATGGGTCTTCTGCCTTAAATCTTTCCCTACATCAGTGTCTTTTCCAGTGAGTCGGGACACCTATAATTCTTCTTCTGTAACCCCTATATTTCTAAAAATAGTGTGTTTAATATTGTCTCAGAGGTCTCTGATATTGTTCTTATTTCTCTTCGTTCTTTTTTCTTCTGCTTTGCAGCAATTATTCCCACCATTCTATCTTTCAGCTCACTTACCTGTTATTCTGTCTTAGTTATTCTGCTATTGCTTTCTTCTAATGTATTTTACATTTCAGTTATTTTGTTGTTCATCACTGTTTGTTCTTCAGTGTTTCTAGTTCCTATTAAGCATTTCTTGTATTTTCTTGATCTGTGCCTCTATTCTATTTATGAGATTTTGGATCATTAGTATCATTACTCTGAATTGTATTTCAGCTACATTGCCTATTTCCTCTTCATTTATTTGGTCTTGTGGGTTTTTTGCCTTGCTCCTTTGACTACAAAATATATCTTTGCCTTCTCATTTTATTTAACTTACTGTGTTTGAGATCTCCTTTCTACAGGCTTCAGGTCATTGTTCCTCAACCTTCTAGCATCTGTCTTCAGTTGGCTGAGGTTGATTCAGTGGCTTGTGTAGGCTTAATAGTGGGATGGCCTGTTGTATGCACTATGGTGGGCAGAGATGGATCTTGTCATGATTGCCAGGACTGTCCGGTGGTGTGTTTTGGGGTGACTGTGAGCATAGTACACCTTTTGGCAGTCTGTTTACTGATGGATGATTTTGTGTATCTGTCTTGCTTGTTGTTTGGCATGAGGCTTCCAGCACTGCTTTTTGTAGATATTTGGGTGGAGCTGGATTTTAGAGTTGAGATGACTTCTTGGAGAAGTCACCAATTGATACTTGCCAATTAATATTCCCCAGGGCTAGAAATTCTCTGGTTGTCCAGCATTCTTGACTAAGTAATCCCACCCCAGAGGCGTGGGCCCGACCCTCTCCTTGGGAACCAAGACTCAGCAAGCTTCGTGCTGTAGAAAAAAATATAAATGGGGGTGGGGCAAACAGATAAACAAAACCTAAGACAAGTAACAAAGAAAAAAAACAAAGAAAACAAAACCTGACAAAGAAAGTTGTTTTTGCTTTTTAGTTGCTCAGTCATTTCTAGTTCATTTGAAATCCCATGGACTTTAGTCAGCCAGGCTCCTTTGTCTAAGGGACTTTCTGGGCAAGATTACTGGAGTTGGTTGCCCTTTTTTCCTCTGAGGGATCTTCCCAATCCAGGGATTGAACCTGTGTCTGCACATCTCCTGCACTGCAGGTTGATTCTTTACCACCGATCTACCAGAGAAGCCCCTCTCAAAGAAACAGATACACATACAAAACAAAAGAAGCAAAATAATAAACAAAGAAAACAATCAGACAAATAAAAAAGAACACAAAAATGAAATCAAACAAGTAAGAATAAAACTAACAAAAATAAGATCAAAACAGTCAGAATGCAAACTAAAAAAGAATGAGTACACAAAACAAGAACACAAAAAAGATAAAAAGGTTAAAAACCAAGCATAACACAACAAGGTAAAAGCAGAAAACAATGTAAATGTAAATACTGAGAAATAGAAATAAACATATAAAAGTTTTTAAAATTAAAATAATAATAATTAAAAAAACAAGGCAAAACATAAATATAATAGTAATAATATTTTTCTGGAGTCTCAGTTGTCAGTGTCCTTGCCCCTCACTCAATTGCCAGTGTCCTTGCCATAGCCAATCTCTGCCTTCCAAGGAGGCTCTTTGATACCTATACATAGATCTCTGTACCCACTTTGGGCACTACAGGGACAGTTCAGACTCTGACCTGTCCCAATTCTTGCTTGTACTTGCCCCCATAGACTGATCTCAGTTTTGAGAACATTATTGTCCATTCAGATATCTCACATATGCAAGGTTTACCAAGTCAGTTGTTGGCATTTAACCTGTGGCTTGTGCTGTTGCAAGGAAAGATTTTTATTCATCTTTCTTAGTTGCCTTGCTCTGGGGCTCAGCTGCGGTTTTATCTTGGCCTCTTCATGTGGGCCACTGACAGGAGTCTGTTCCTGAGGCTGCCCTGTATCACTGCTTGGGTGAGGACAGTGAATAGAAGTGGAACATCTGCCAGTATCATGGGAGTCTTGGTAGTGTCAAAAACTGTGTGGAGAGAGGATCAGCAGCAGTCAGAGATCTGGTCCCATCAGTGAGGCTAGTGCATGGGAAAGTCAATGGCCTCAGGCATGAGATATCTGGCCCTAGTGGGAGCCTTTCCAAATTTTTAACAACAGTTGTGAAAGGATAAACCTTTAGGGGATTTTCTAGTGCCTGGCAGCAGGTGCACTAGGGCCACATTGGCAGGACCCTTTTCCAGTACCCAGGGTGGGGTAGGGATCAAAGCATGAACTTAGACTATTAATGTGGAATCTCTGAAAATTAGATCATCCTTCCTCCACAGGGTTCATTGCTGCTTTTTGAGGTTTGAATTGTCTGCTTAGTGATTTTTTCAAGTTATTTTTGCAAAGCTGAATTATTTGAGCATGAAGACTGAAGTTTCCATTCCATTATTTTAGACTATCTGATGTTCTGGCAAAGATTTTCTTAAATGCCTGGAAACAAAAATAAGAAAAATGTAAATAATACCCCCTTGATCTTTTCAAAATGGCTCTGACCTAGAAAACTCCTTAAACACTTGGTCTGGCCACCTACTACTCTACTTGCCTTTATCTCTTGAATGCGTGGAGTACATAGCAAGTTCTGCAGTCATCTGGTCTTTTCTGAACATGTGTGTGGCCCTAGGCATGCATGTTGCACTAAAATTTCCTTGGTATATATGAGAAGTTTCCAAAGCTCTTATTCTTCCATGTATCTTCCTCTTCAACTTCTTCTATCCCAGGTCTTGTTTTCTGTCTTCTGTTTCCACTGTCCCTTGAACTAGTTGGATACTGATATATTTCTTTAACTTCTTTCAAGAAATGTTGCCTGGAAAGTCGTTTGAGCCCTGAAAGAATTTTGTGGAGAGTAAATTAAAGTCTGGCCTTTGTTTCTGGTCTCTCAGGGAATTATCAGATAGGTAAAATAGTGTACTCACACAGTTTTTTGTTTTTTTTTTTTTTTTTTTTTGTAAAATGAACAAAGTCCATTTTACCCCTCTGGCATGAGCAAACCACACCAGGAATGGGAGATACCACCAAACTGAGGAATGTTAAATGGGTGAGAGAAAATGCCAGAGTCCTCTCTTCCCATATTGTAGTGGGTTCTTCCTTTATTAAGTGATTTGCTTTAAGATTGTTATTAAATACTAAATAATTCCCAAAATTCTGGTAATTTTCACCACATTAATGGTTGCTGCAATTGAGTAACTGATTTTTGGAGCACCTTATCCCATCATTTTCAGTTATGCTACCCATCACTTCACTTTTAACCTATCTATGTCTTTGTATTTAAAATCAGCACCATTGATTAAAGAGACTCATTTTTCATCATTAGAATCCTTGACTCCATTGTTAAATAGTAGTTGATAGCATATTCTTGGGTTTATTTCTGGGCTTTCAATTCAGTTCTGTTGGTTTATATATCTGTTTGTTTCTTTGTTTTTTGCTATTGTACTGTTTTAATTACTATAGCTTTATAGTATAGTTTGAAATCAGTAACTGATTTCTTATGCTTTGTTCTTTTCAGTATTTATTTGTATATTCAGGATCTTTTGTGGTTACATATAAATTTTAGGAGTATTTTTTCCTATTTATGTTAAAAATGCCCTTGTAATCTTAATAGATATTACAATGAATCTATAAATTATTTTTGCTAGTATTGCTGTTTTAATAAAATTAATTCTTCCAATCCATGAAAGCGAGATATTTTTGTATTTATTTGTGTCTTCCTTTAATTCTTTCATCAGTGTCATGTAGTTTTTAGAGTAGAGAGATTTCACCTGCTTGGTTTAACTTATTCTTACATATTTTAATATTTTGATGCTATTGTAAATGGGATCAATTTCTTTCTTTTTCAGAAAATTTATTGTTAATGAATAGAAATGCTAGCATTTTTTTATTATAATTGGAAGTTTTTATCTGTAGACCACCTTCACTCATTTCAACAAACTGCCATCTCCAAATCTGGCAACCACCAATCAGTTCTATGTATCTATGAGCTTGATTATTTTAGATTCCACATATATATAAGGTCATACAATATTTTTCTTTGTCTGACATATCACTTAGTATTATGCCCTCAAGATCCATCCACATTGTCATATATGATATGATCTCTTTTTTAAGACAGAATAATATTCCACTATATATATATAAAAGATTTCTTTATCCATTCATCCAACTAATGGACACCTATGTTGCTTTCATGTCTGGCTATGCAAATACTATAACATAACATGTGAATTCACATGTATTTTTGAATTAGTGTTTTTTTCCCTTCAAATAAAGAATCAAATGGAATTTTTGGACCATAAGTGGTTCTATTTTTAATTTTTTGAGGACCTTTCATTATATTTTGCATAGCGGCTGTACCAAATTACATTCCCACCAACACTACAGAGGGGTTTCCTTTTCTCCACAGTTTCATCACCAAAGTGAGATATTGTGGTTTTCATTTGCATTCCATCATGAGTGGTGATGTTGAGCACCTTTTCATTTACTCTTGGTAATCTTTGTGTCTTTGGAAAAGACTATTTTTAAATCTTTTTTTTTTTTTGCTACTGAGTTGTGTAACTTATTTTACATGTTTTGGATATTAACCTCTTATCAGATATATAATTTTCAAATATTTTTCCCATTTTTAAGGTTGTGTTTCATTTGTTGATGGCTTCCTGTGCTGAGCAGAAGCCTTTTAATATGATGGAATACTTTCTCTAGATTGAGTTGAACATTTTATAAATTCCGTGTTCTTTCTCCTTATCGCATATTATATACCTTAAAATGTTTGTTGGTGGTTTACTTAGAGTTTGTAATAATGTATAATTCCAACTCATCTAAACCCATTTTCAGATAACATTATAACACGTTATGAGTAGTGTAGTTAGAGCATAGTATTTCAAAGTCCTCTTTCCCCTCCCTTTTAACATTAATGTCATTCATTTAACATATTCATATGCTCTAATCAATCAATACAGATTTAAGATTATGATTTGAACAAACTCTTAACTATTATATCAATTAAAAACAAGAGGGATAAAATGTATTATTTTACATTTATTCATCCTCTGCTGTAAGATTGTTTAATTAATTTATTTTTATTGAAGGATAATTGCTTTACAGAATTTTACTGCTTTCTGTCAAACCTCAACATGAATCATACATAGGTATACATATGTCCCCTCCCTTTTGCACCTCCCTCCCATCTCCCTCCCCCATCCCCCACCCCGGGTTGATACACAGCCCTTGTTTGAGTTTCCTGAGCCATATAGCAAATTCTTGTTGGTTATCTATTTTACATATGATGATGTAAGTTTCCATGTTACTCTTTCCATACATCCCACCCTCTCCTCCCCTCTACCCATGTCTGCAATTCTAATTCCCTTAGTTTTTGTTTACTGAGAATATCTCTATTTGTCTTGCAACTTTGAAAGATAATTTTGCTGGCTATAGAATTCTAGATTGCTAGGATCTTTTGTTATTTTGTTTTGTTTTACTTTCATTACTATAAACATTTCACTTCACTCTCTTCTTGCTTTCCTGGTTTTGACTAATCCAGTATGGTGCTTATTCTTCTATAAGTAAAGCTTTTCCTTCACCTTCTTAGCTTCTTTTAAGTTTTTCTGCCTTTTGTTTTCTCAATTTATTATTCATGCTTGGATTTATATTTTTGATATGTTTTCTGCTTGATGTTCTCTAAGGTTCCTGAATCTGTAGTTTAGTGTCAGTAATTAATTTTGAGTAAATCTTCTATCATGGCTACTTCAAACATTTCACATGCATCTTCTTTTGTTCTTCTATTTCTGGTATTCCATTTGTATTTATGTTACACCTTTGAAATTATTCCATAGTTCTTGGATATTTAGGTTTTTTAATTAAAATTTTTTTAATTACCTTGCATTTCAGTTTGGGAAGTTTCTATTGACATATCCTTAAGGTTCCTTATTCTTTCTTAAACTGTGTTGAATCTACTGATAAGCTCATTAAAGGAATTCTTCATTTATGTTAGCTTTAAAATACTTTCCTGAGATTTTCATATTTCTGCTTATATTACTCATCCATATTAACCATGTTTTACAGTAGAGTCCCAGATATAGTAATTATAGTAATTTTAAGTTTCTTATCTGCTCATTCTAAACTCTTCCATTATACTTGACTTTGGTTCAGATGAGTCTTTTGTCTTTTGAAATTGGTTTCTTGCTCTTTAGCATGACTTGCACCTTTGTTGTTATAAGCCCATGTGATATCATAACTCAAGTTCTTGTTAGGTAACAGAAACTGAAGTAAACAGGACTTTATTGTGAGATTTTATATTTATGTGAAGAGGTGGACTGTATCTAATGTTTGCTGTAGCTGTAGGGATCAGAGATTTCAATTTACTCTATTGTCCTTATTTTGGCATCCCTTACCATTTTGGGGTTTCCCTATGAGTTTCTTCTTTTTTTATTGTAACAAGTACAATAAAGACTTTTTACGTTACAATATTGTGTTGGTTTTGCCATATATTAACATGAATCCACCATGGGTGTACATGTGTTCCCCTTCCAGAACCCCCCACCCACCTTCCTCCTGATTCCATCCCTCTGGGTCATCCCAGTACACCAGCCCTGAGCACCCTGTATCATGCATCAAACCTGGGCTGGCGATTTGTTTCACATGTGATAATTTACATGCTTCACTGTCGTTCTCCCATATCATCCCACCCTCGCCCTCTCCCATAGAGTCCAAAAGACTGTTCTATACATCTGTGTCTCTTTTGCTGTCTCGCATATAGGGTTATCGTTATCATCTCTCTAAATTTTATATATATGCATTAGTATGCTGTATTGTTTTTCCTTCTGGCTTACTTCATAATCACAGGACATCTCATCCAAACTGAGTAGTTGTCACTTTTGAAAGGGCTTATGAGGGGTGGTCCTAAGATGGTGGAGGAATAGGATGGGGAGAACACTTTCTCCCCCACAAATTCATTGAAAGATCATTTGAACGCTAAGCAAACACCACAAAACAACTTCTGAATGCTGGTGGAGGACACCAGGCACCCAGAAAGACGGTCCATTGTCTTTGAAAGTAGGTAGGACAAAATATAAAATATAAAAAGAGAGACAAAAGAGTTAGGGATGGAGACCCATCCTGGAGAGGGAGTAGTAAAAGAGAAGTTTCCAAACACCAGGAAACCCTCTCACCAGAGGGTCTGTGGGGGGTTTTGGAATCTCAGGGGGCAACATAACTGGGGGGGAAAATAAATAAATAAAAACCACCGATTACATACCTAACTGCAACTCCCAGCAGAGAAGTAGCCCAGACGCTCCCTTCCACCCCTAGCAAGTGGGGGCTGAACAGAGATGTGGGCTGAATTGCTTAAGGCTTGAATGCCCTGAGGGCAATCTGAGGGAGCTAACGTGAGTTAGCAACCCAAACCCTGAGATAGCCAGAGAGAGAGAAGGAAGAAAAAAAAAAAGAGTATATATATAGAGAGAACTTTCCTGCAAAAAGCTCTAACCTAAGGCACTGCCAGCCCACTCACAGAACAAAGGACTAAGTGAATACCAGAGGAGAGCTAGCCGGCAGTGGACCAGCCCATCCCCTGCTGGAGGCAGGAAGGCAGGCAGGCAACAGCCAGAACCAGAAGGAAAGGGGCAAATGCATCCCCAGAGATGGTATCCTTTACCAAACTGCGAGCAAGTAACCCAGTTGCTAACCAAGTCTTCCTGGGATTCTGGACTGTTGACATCTGGCAGGAGGGTTGCAGCCAGAGATCAGCTCCCCAGAGGAGACACACAGCAAACCTGAGACGGCACTCCTGCTGCACACCTGGGAAACTGAGCGGCTGGGACTGGGGAAGTGATAAGATGCACCACCCCACCTGGGGAGAGTGCCCTCACCAAGCACCTGGTTGCCTGAGCTGTTCAGACATGGGAAGGGACAAAACTCAGGCCCAGCTGAGTTTGTGCCTTTGTGGAGTACCTGAGAACCTGAACATGAGTGGCTTAGACCTGGGAAGTGAATGCAACCCAGGGCCCACTTTAGACAGTCCCCCTACAGAGCGATGTGGAGCCTGAGCAGTTTAGACTGGGAAAGCATGCACGCCAAGAATGGGGGCAAACCCAGTGTGGCCCAGACACTGCGAACACTCCCCACACATGCTAGTGATATTTATTTGCAGTGTTCCTCCTTCCCCGCAGCACAACTGAACAAGTGAGCCTAAATAAATGACCACCTTCAGCTCCTTGTGTCAGGGCTGAAGTTAGATACTGAAGAGACTTGTGAATAGAGGAAGCCAGAATAAACAAAGAAGAGGGAACCACTTTGGAAGTGACAGGTGCAACAGATTAAAACCCTGTAGTTAGCACTGACTACATTGGAAGGGACCTATAGACCTTGAGAAGAAATATAAGCTGGAATAGGAACTATCTGAAAGTGAACTGATCCCACACAGCCCTCAAAAGCTCCAGAGAAATTCTTGGATTTGTTTCACTATTATCATTTTTAATTTTTTTTATTTTTAAGTTCTTAGTTACTCCTTTAATTTTCATTTTTAAAATCTACCATTACCTTGCAAAATATTCTTATTTTTAAAGCAAATTTCATATATATACTTTTATAATTTTTGTGATTTTGTTTTGTTTCTTTTTAATATTGTACTTTTGAGAGTCTAACTTCTACTCTAGATTTTTAATCTTTGCTTTTTGGTATTTGTTATCTATTTTGTACCTATAAGAATCCAATCTTCAGTACCAATTTTTAGTTAGGAGTGTGATTACTGGCTTGATTGCTCTCTCATTTTTTGACTCTCCTTTTTCTCCCCCAGGTCACCTCTATCTCCTCTCTCCCCCTCTCTTCTCTACTTAATGCTATGAATCTCTTTGGGTATTCCAGGCTGTGGAGAACACTGAGGGAACTTATCACTGTGTAGATTGGTCTCTCTCCTTTTGACTCTTCCTCCTCTCCTCCTGATCACCTCTATTTCCCTCCTCCCTCTTCTCTTCTCCATGTAACTTTGTGAACGTCTCTGGGTGCCCCTCACTCTGGAGAACCTTTTCACCATCAGCCTAGATGTTTTATCATTGGTGCTGTGTGGATGGAGAAGTCTTGAGGCTACTGTAAGAATAATACTGAAAGCCAGAAGCAGGAGGCTTAAATCCAAAACTTGAGAACACTAGAATACTCCTGACTCCAGGGAACATTATTCTACAAGATTTCATCCAAAAGCATCCATACCTACACTGAAACCAACTACCACCCAAGAGCCAACAAGTTTCAGAGCGAGACATACCAAGATAATTCTCCAACAATGCAGGAACATAACCCTGACCACAAGAATACAGGCATCCAAAAGTCACACCAAACCCACAGACACCTCAAAACTCACAATTGGACACTTCATTGCACTCCAGAGAGAAGAGATCCAGCTCTATTCACCAGTGCACTGATGTAAGCTTCCCAAACCAGGAAACCTTGACAAGTCACTCGTCCAACCCACCCGCAGGAAGGAACCTCCACAATAAAGAGGAACCACAAACTTCCAGCATACAGAAAGGCCACCCCAAACATAGCAACCCAAATAAGAGGAAAACGGAGAGAAATATTCAGCAGGTAAAGGAATATGGTAAAAGCCCACCAAACCAAACAAAATAGGAGAAGATAAGGAGTCTACTTGAAAAAGAATTCAGAATGATGATAGCAAAGATCCAAAATCTTGAAAACAAAATGGAGTTACAGATAAATAGTCTGGAGAAAAGGATTGAGAAGATGCAAGAAAAGTTTAAGAAGGATCTAGAAGAAATAAAAAAAGAGTCAATCAATAATGAATAATGCAATAACACTCTGGAGGGAACCAACAGTAGAATAACTGAGGCAGAAGATAGGATAAGTGAGGTGGAAGATAGAATAGTGGAAATAAATGAAGCAGAGAGGAGAAAAGAAAAAAAGAATTAAAAGAAATGAGGACAACCTCACAAACCTCTGGGACAATGTTAAACACCCCAACCATTTGAATAATAGGAGTCCCAGAAGAACAAGACAAAAAAAAAGGCCATGAGAAAATAGTTCAAAACTTACTTAAAATGATAAATGATATAGCCACCCAAGTCCAAGAAAACCAGAAAGTCCAAAACAGGATAAACCCAAGGCAAAACACCTCAAGACACATATTAATCAAATTAATGAAGATCAAACACAAAGAACAAATATTAAAAGCAGCAAGGGAAAAACAACAAATAACTCACAAGGGGATTCCCATAAGGATAATAGCTGATCTTTCAATAGAAACTCTTCAAGACAGAAGGGAATGGTAAAACATAGTGATGAAAGTGAAAAACCTACAATCCAGATTACTGTACCAAGCAAGGATCTCATTCAAATATGAAAGAGAAATCAAAAGCATTAAAGACAAGCAAAAGCTGAGAGAATTCAGCACCACTAAACCAACTCTCCAACAAATGATAAAGGATATTCTTTAGAGAGGAAACTCAGAAAAGGTTTATACACTCAAACCCAAAACAACAAAGTAAATGGCAATGGGATAATAATTATCAATAATTACTTTAAATGTAAATGGGTTGAATGTCCAAACCAAGAGACAAAGACTGGTTGAATGGATACAAATACAAGACCCCATATATGCTGTCTACAAGAGACCCACCACAAACCTAGAGACACATGCAAACTGAAAGTGAAGGGCTGGAAAAAGATATTTCACACAAATGGAGACCAAAAGAAAGCAGGAGTAGCAATACTCATATCAGATTAAATAGGCCATGAGAAGAGACAAAGAAGGACACTATATAATGATCAAAGGATCAATCCAAGAAGAAAGTATAACAATTATAAATATATATGCACCCAACATAGGAGCACCACAATATGTAAGGCAAATGCTAACAAATATGAAAGGGGAAATTAACAGTAACATGATAATAGTTGGTGACTTAAATACCCCACATACACCTATGGATAGATTAACTAAGCAGAAAATTAGCAAGGAAACACAAACTTTAAATGATACAATGGACCAGTTAGACCTAATTGATATCTATAAGACATCTCACCCTAAAACAATGAATTTCAACTTTCCCTCAAGTGCACATGGAAGCTTCTCCAAGATAGATCATATTTTGGGCCATAAATCTAGCCTTGGTAAATTCAAAAAAATGGAAATCATCTCAAGCATCTTTTCTGATCACAATGTGACAAGATTAGATGTCAACTACAGGAAAACACTATTAAAAATAAAAACATATGGAGGCTAAACAATAAACTTCTGAATAATCAACAAATCACAGAAGAAATCAAAATATGCATAGAAATGAATGAAAATGAAAACACAACAACTCAAAATCTATAGGATTCAATAAAAGCAGTGCTAAGGGGAAGATTCATAGCAATACAAGCCTACCTCAAGAAATAGGAGAGAAATCAAATAAATAACCTAACTTTACATCTAAGCAACTAGAAAAAGAAAAAATTTAGCACCCCAGGGTTAGTAGTAGGAAAGAAAACATAAAAATTAGGGCAGAAATAAATGTGAAAGAAACAAAGGAGACCATAGCCAAAGTCAACAAAGGTAAACGTTTGATCTTTGAGAAGATAAAGAAAATAGACGAACCATTAGCCAGACTCATCAAGAAAAAAAGGGAGAAGAATCAAATGAACAAAATGAAAAATGAAAATGGAGAAGTCACAACAGACAACACTGAAATACAAAGGATCATAAGAGACTACCATCAGTAAATATGCCAATAAAATGGACAACTTGGAAGAAATAGACAAATTCTTAGAAAAGCATAACTTTCCAAAACTGAACCAGGAAGAAATAGAAAACCTTAATAGACCCATCACAAGCACGGAAAGTGAAACTGTAATCAGAAATTTTCCAGCAAACAAAAGCCCAGGACCAGATGGCTTCACAGCTGAATTCTACCAAAAATTTAGACAAGAGCTAACACCTACCATACTCAAACTCTTCCAGAAAATTGCAGAGGAAGGTAAACTTCCAAACTCATTCTATCAGGCCATCATCACCCTAATACCACAACCAGACAAAGATGCCACAAAAAAAGAAAACTACAGGCCAATATCACTGATATTGCATAGATGCAAAAATCCTTAGCAAAATTCTAGCAAACAGAATCCAACAACATATTTAAAAGATCATACATCATGTCCAAGTGGGTTGTATCCCAGGGGTGCAAGGATTCTTCAGTATTCACAAATCAATCAATGTGATGCACCAGATTAACAAATTGAAAGGTAGAAACCATATGATTATCTCAATAGATGCAGAGAAAGCCTTTGACAAAATCCAACATCTATTTATGATTAAAAACCCTCCAGAAAGCAGGCATAGAAAGAATATACCTCAACATAATAAAAGCCACATATGATAAACCCACAGCAAACATCATCCTCAATGGTGAAAAACTGAAAGCATTTCCCCTAAAGTCAGGAACAAGACAAGAATGCCCATTCTCACCACTATTCAACATAGTTTTGGAAGTTTTAGCCACAGCAATGAGAGAAGAAAAAGAAAAAAAAAAGGAATCCAGATTGGAAAAGAAGTAAAACTCTCACTGTTTGCCAATGACATGATCCTCTACATAGAAAACCCTAAAGACTCCACCAGAAAATTGCTAGAGCTAATCAATGAATATAGTAGGATATAAATTTCACACACAGAAATCCCTTGCATTCTTATACACTAACAATGAGAAAAGAGAAAGAGAAATTAAATAAACAATTCCATTCACCATTGCAACGAAAAGAACAAAATACTTAGGAATCTATCTACATAAAGAAATAAATGACCTATATATAGAAAACAATAAAACACTGATTAAAGAAATCAAAGATGATACAAATAGATGGAGAAATATACCATGTTCAAGGATCGGAAGAATCAATATAATGAAAATGAGTATACTACGCAAAGCAATGTATAGGTTCGATGCAATCCCTATCAAGCTACCAACGGTTTTTTCAGAGAACTAGAACAAATAATTTCACAATTTGTATGGAAATACAAAATACCTCGAATAGGCAAAGCAATCTTCCGAAAGAATAATGGAACTGGAGGAATCAACCTGCCTGATTTTAGGCTATACTACAAAGCCACAGTCATCAAGACAGTGTGGTACTGGCACAAAGACAGAAATATAGATCAATGGAACAAAACAGAAAGCCCAGAGATAAATCCATTCACCGATGGACACCTTATCTTTGAGAAAAAGTCAATAATATACGATGGAGAAAAGACAAACTCTTTAACAAGTGGTGCTGGGAAAACTGGTCAACCACTTGTAAAAGAATGAAACAACAACACTTTCTAACATCACACACAAAAACAAACTCAAAATGCATTAAAGATCTAAATGTAAGACCAGAAACTGTGGAACTCCTAGAGGAAAACATAGGCAAAACACTCTCTGATGTAAATCATACCAGGATCCTCTATGACCCACCTCCTAGAGTAATGGAAACAAAAGGAAAAATAAACAAATGTGGCCTAATTAAACTTAAAAGCTTTTCCACAATGAAGGAAACTATAAGTAAGGTGAAAAGACAGCCTTCAGAATGGGAGAAAATAATAGCAAATGAAGCAACTGACAAACAATTAATCTCAAAAATATACAAGCAACTCCTGCAGCTCAATTCCAGAAAAATAAATGACCCAATCAAAAAATGGGCCAAAGAACTAAACAGACATTTCTCCAAAGAAGACATCCAGATGGTTAATAAACACATGAAAAGATGCTCAACATCTCTCATTATCAGAGAAATTCAAATCAAAACCACAATGAGGTACCATCTCACGCCTGTGATGTAATAAACCTAATGTAATAAACCTGAGTTCTCCAACTCTCCGAGAGTGGTGCTTGGTTTCTCGAGTACTGGTTTCTGCAAAGCTTCTGGAGGTCCCAGCAGGATTCCAATCACACTGGCCCCTTGGGCCGCTGGATTGGTGACTCGGCTGGGCTGAAGCAAAGGAACCCCAAGATGAACAAGGAGGCACACCACCTGACGGTATTCCAGGTTCTCTTTCGGACCAGTGTTCTGACTCTTTGGATGGCTGAGCCCAACTGGGCTCATTGGAGGGACAGACCGACTCACCAAGAATGGCCACAGGATAAGGTAAGGCTCCGGGGCAGGTCCCCAGGCAGGAACCTACCCCAATGGGTAGGAAACGAGACTGATCACCTCCTTGGGCTCCCAGGAAGGGAGAACCAGATAGGGATACCTGGGCAGTTGGGAGGAAGGGAGGCATCCTGAATGATAACCTCCTTGGAGCTCCCAGGAAGGGAGCAATATTTAAGGAAACCTGAGGACTCAGGAGAAGGGAGACATTGTGATAACCTCTGAATGATTGAGTGTGTGATTGCTGACTGAATGGAGTGAGAGAAATTTTTTAGATGCTACAAGCCAATTCTTTTTGCATATACAATTAAAAACAACTAACTTGTTAAAAGGCCTGCCCAGGGAAAAGCTTGAAGTTACCCTTTCCATATCCTTGAAACAGGCAGCAAGCTTTGCCTGAGACCTCAGCCTTGGGCAAATTAGAACTTCAAGTGGAAATAAAAATGGTGTGGGGGGCTGTCAAAGAAATATTTTAAATCTCAAACATAAATCTATAACATCTCTGTCAGTCTGTCTGTCTGGATTTATGTATGTCTCAATAGATGTCTTTTTTCTGATAATATTGTTGAAGTTGTAAATGAGTTCTAATTTAATTGGCCTAAAGAAAATTAAGCACTTGCAAGTCAAACAATTCCAAATACAGGAAAAAATAACTAAATAAATTTCAGATTCATGTGAACTGGAAAATATTCAATATTAAATATCTAGTATTAATATTTGTTTGCTAATTTAATAAGAAAGTAGGATGTATGTTTTTAATAAAGAAAATATAAAAACTAAAATTACATTTTATAAAGGGAAAAGAAAATAGGTCTGACTTACAGGTAACTGTTACAGAAAGTAATTAAAAGATTTGTGGAAGGTAGACCCTGAAAAAAGAGTTTTGTGCATGGTTAGGACTGACTATATTTAAAATAAATTTAATTAAGTTTACCTAAATGAGTTTAAAGGAAGCTGGTGCAAAAACTTAAATTCGGCCTTTCTCTCTGTTAAGAGGACATAATTTCTTCAGGTGTTGAACTGCTTTTAATAATAGATTTAAGGTTTTTTTCCCTCTTAATTGAGCTGTTCTATATTCACCTTTGAAGTCTTTTGTTAACTTTGGCTAAGTAAAAAATTATTATTTCACAGTAACTTATATGATCCTACCTGACTGTTATAAACCCTTTTGATATTTATCAACAAAACTTATTAAATAAGTTGACTTCTAGCTAACGTGGAGATGCTTCGGAGGACCCCTGATACATCCCAAAGAGCTATTAAGCTACCTGGGTTCATTGGACATGTTAAATTACATGGGAAATACTGTTAAAGGGGTGAAAAATCTTTTTAGGTTATGCTATATGGTTGATGTTACTAATATAGATATCCTAAAATTATGTGAAATTCATATAGATCTAATATGCCCTGATAAAATATGGTCAATTATAATTCTAGTTATCTAGTTAAAATGTTATGACCAGGTTTCTTTGTCAATTACAACAGAGTCAGATTTTAAACATGTCTTCTATGGTTTTACTCTCATTCCTTTAGAAGAATACTGCTAGTTCTTCAAGATTTATGGAAAATACTAAGATTAAACAGATAAACAGATTTTGTTATTAACAGTAAGCTGGTACCAGACTGGAATTTGGTGTTCTCTCTGTTTGGAGAACAAAATTTTCTTAAAATGTGGCTTTTGATAACAGATTAAAAATTTCTTTGCCTTTAAGTAATTTATATTTGTTTTTAAAATCTTTTTGTTACTTTGGTAAAGTAAACTTTATTTAAGATTATGGTACATGTAGACAAAGCTCATTCTGCTTCTACAAAAAATAAACCCTCATGGTTAGACTTTTGCTATCTTGATGTCCTTAAAACATGGTGATAGTCTGCTCTTAAATCAGGAAATTAGAAATAAATAAACAGCTAAAAATCAAAGAGCCAGGGATATAGAAAATCCAAGATGGCTGTTTCGCTTTTCCTGGCTCCCTGACAGACCTCATTTTTATTTGGTGGGTTAAATATTTATCTGACTACAGCATTAATGCCCTCACAATGAGTTCTCAAAAAAAAAGAAAGAAAGAAAGAAAAAAGAAAAAAATATGTTTCATGAAATATTAAGTTCTAGTTTTGTTAATTAAGGTCTATGCTTACTAAGACTCACTCTGAGATAATTCCTTGTTATGTTATATTGCTAAAAGACTTAATTAAGTTTTTTTAAAAGAACACTCTTAAGATTGCTTATAAAGCCTATCTCAGTAACCAGTCTTTGGATAAAGGTCAGATGCTCCATGATGTACAACCAGAAGATTAACACTTGGCTATAATCATGTAACTGAGACAGATGGCCTGGGGTATGCCGGGCTATACCCAATGAAAGTTCTTGACTTAAATTCTTGCTTTCGACCTTACTAATAACTGCTAGCTATATTATTTTCTATGTAGCTTGTTTCAGAAGATTATTTCTGATATTATGAAATGTGGGACTGAACCTGTGATAAAATGCTGATATGTAGTTCCATATGAGATCAATGATTGTAATAATGTAACTCTAGATATGGGTAGAAGCAACAAGAGGAAATACTTCCTGGACCAAGAGGCTAGTAAGACAGGTATGGTCCAGAGACTTTTTCTACTTACAAGGCCTAATCTAGTGACAACACACTGAGAGGCCTGTCAATGGAATCTTTGTTAGACCTGGGAATGAGCCTTCTCAGCACCGTGGAACAACATTTCAGTTTTTTTATCATTAAGTTAATTATATCAACTATTTTTTTTAACAGCTACTCTTTATCACTTTGAGGAAATTTATTTTTATCTATATTCTTGAAAAAGGGTGCTGCATTTGGTCAACTGTCTTTTTTTTTTCTTTTCCATGTATTGACATGGTGATTTGGTTTTCTCCTCTATCAATTTATTATTTATATCAAGCCAACCTTGTATTTCTGGGATAAATTCCACTTGGTAGTGGTATATAATCTTTTTTGTACTGGTACATTCAGTTTGATAGTATTTTGTTGACAATTTTTATTTTATATTCATAAGCATTGTTAGTCTGTAGTTTTCTTGTGATATCTTTGTGAGATTTGACACGAGGGTAATATTGACTGCTTAAAATAAGCTGGATAGTGCTACTTTCTCTTCTCTATTTTAGAAAACTTCATGGAGTTGATATTAATTCTTCTTCAAAAGTTTGGTAGAATTTGCCAGTGATCCATCTGGTTCTGAGCTTTCTTGGGGAGGGGGGAAGCTTTCTGATTACTAATTAAATCCCTGTATTTGTTATATATTTGAATTGTCAATTTCTTCTGAGCCATTTTTTTGTATTTTGTGGCTTTCTTCCAATCTGGTGATTTTGTCTGTGTCATCTAGTTTTCTGGCAAATAGTCATTCGTAATATTCCCTTATAATTCTTTTCACTTCTGCAAAGTTAGTAGCTATGACAGTTCTTTCCCTTATTATTTAAGTAATTTGAAACGTCTCTCTCTTTCTCTCTTAGTGTAGTTAATGGTTTTAATTTCACTGATATTTTAGAAAAATCAACTTTTTATTTAATTTTCAAATTTCCATTCTATTCTTTATTTTATTAATCTTGCTCTGATTTTTTTAGCTTCTTGTTTTGGGTTTTATTTGTTCTTGTTTCAATGTTTTAAACTGAATACGTAGGCTATGGATGATATCTTTCTTGTTTCCTAGGGTGAACTTCTATGTGTATGAGTTCCCCTCTAAGCACTGCTTTGGCTGCATCCAATTTTGTTTTCTAAATCTCTCATCTTTTTGATTTTTCAACTTTTCTTCTGCCTTCTTTTGTATTAAATGAATATATTCTAGTGTAACATGTTAATTCTTTTAATTTGTTTTCACTTTATATTGCTTTGAGTTATTTTCTTAGTAGTAGATCCAACACTGACCATATCCAAGTTGATTTTAAGAATCAACTTCAATTTTACATTAGCTTAATTCCAATTATATATATATATA
>ML663455.1:668833-686857 GCA_007570785.1 Antilocapra americana | reverse complement strand
TGTATTTTTGTTTTTCCTTCTGGCTTACTTCACTCTGTATAATAGGCTCCAGTTCAAGAGTTTTATAGCTTCTGGTCTTATATTTAGACCTTTAATCCATTTTGAGTTTGTTTTTGTGTATAGTGTTAGAAAGTATTCAATTCATTCTTTTACAGGGGGTTGACCATTTTTCCCAGCACCACTTGTTAAAGAGATTGCATTTTCTACATTGTATATTTTTGCCCTCTTTGTCAAGGATAAGGTGCCCATAGGTGTGTGGATTTATCTCTGGGCTTTCTATTTTGTTCCAGTGATCTATATTTCTGTCTTTGTGCCAGTACCACACTATCTTGATGATTGTAGCTTTGTAGAAAAGTCTGAGGTCAGGCAGGTTGATTCCTCCAGTTCTGTTCTTCTTTTGGAATATTGCTTTGTGTATTTGAGGTTTTTTGTTTTTCCATATAAATTGTGAAATTATTTGTTCTAGTTCTCTGAAAAAGACCGTTGGCAGCTTGATAAGGATTACATTGAATCTACAGATTGCTTTGGGTAGTATACTCATTTTCATTGTATTGATTCTTCCAACGCACGAACATGGTATATTTCTCCATCTTTTGTGTCATCCTTGATTCCTTTCATAGTGTTTTTTAGTTTTCTATATATAGGTCTTTTGTTTCTTTAGGTAAATTTATTCCTAAGTATTTTATTCTTTTTGTCACAATGGTGAATTGAATTGTTTCCTTAATTTCTCTTTCTGTTTTCTCATTGTTAGTGTGCAGAAATGCAAGGGATTTCTGTGTATTAATTTTATATCCTGCAACCTTACTATATTCACTGATTAGCTCTAGTAATTTTCTGGTGGTGTCTTTAGGGTTTTCTATGTAGAGGATCATGTCATCTGCAAACAATGAGAGCTTTAGTTCTTCTTTTCCAATTTGGATTATTTTTATTTCTTTTCCTTCTCTGATTTCTGTGGCTAAAATTTCCAAAACTGTGTTCCAAAACTATGTTGAATTGTAGTGGTGAGAGTGGTCACCCTTGTCTTGTTCCTGATTTTAGAGTAAAGCTTTTAATTTTTCTCCATGGAAGATAATGTTTGCTGTTGGTTTGTCATATATTGCTTTTATTATATTGAGGTATGTTCATTCTATGTCTGCTTTCTGGAGAGTTTTGATCAGAAATGGGTGTTGAATTTTGTCAAAGGCTTTCTCTACATCTATTGAGATATTCATATAATTTTTATTTTTCAATTTGTTAATATGGTGTATTACATTGATTAATTTGTAAATATTGAAGAATCTTTGCATCCTTGGGATAAAGTCCACTTGATCATGATGTATGATCTTTTTTAATCTGTTGTTGGATTCTGTTTGCTAGGATTTTGTTGAGGATTTTGCATCCATGTTCATCAGTGATATTGACCTGTAGTTTCCTCTTTTGTGGCATCTTGGTCTGATTTTGGTATTTGGGTAATGGTGACCTCATGGAATGAGTTTGGGAATTTACCTTCCTCTGAAATTGTCTGGAATAGTTTGAGTAGGATAGGTGTTGCTTCTGCTGCTGCTTCTGCTAAATTGTTTCAGTTGTGTCCGACTCTGTGCGACCACATAGACGGCAGCCCACTGGGCTCTGCCATCTCTGGGATTCTCCAGGCAAGAACACTGGAGTGGGTTGCCATTTCCTTCTGCAATGCATGAAAGTGAAAAATGAATGTGAAGTCGCTCAGTCATGTCTGACTTGTAGCAATCCCATGGACTGCAGCCTACCAGGCTCCTCCATCCATGGGATTTTCCAGGCAAGAGTACTGGAGTGGGTTACCATTTCCTTCTCTGTTAGGGCTATGCTATTCAAAACTATAAACAGATATCATTTTACACACAGTAGGATGACTATTAGCTTTAGAAAAGAAAATAAGAATTCTGGTCAGGATTTGAAAAAAAAATAAAACCCTTGGGACTTGTTTTTAGGAATCTAAAATGGGGCAACTACTATGTACAACAGTATGGCAGTTCCTCAGGAATTCAAACATAAAATTACCATATGCAAGCAACTCCTGCAGCTCCATTCTAGAAAAATAAACGACCCAATCAAAAAGTGGGCCAAAGAACTTAACAGACACTTCTCCAAAGAAGACATAAAAATGGCTAACAAACACATGAAAAGATGTTCAACATTACTCATTATCAGAGAAATGCAAATCAAAACCACAATGAGGTACCACTTTACACCAGTCAGAATGGCTGCAATCCAAAAATCCACAAGCAATAAATGCTGGAGAGGATGTGGAGAAAAGGGAACTCTCTTACACTGTTGGTGGGAATGCAAACTAGTACAGCCACTATGGAAAACAGTGTGGAGGTTCCTTAAAAAACTGAAAATAGACCTGCCATATGACCCAGCAATCCCAGTGCTGGGCATATACACCGAGGAAACCAGAATTGAAAGAGCCATGTGTACCCCAATGTTCATTGCTGCATTGTTTACAATAGCCAGGACATAGAAGCAACCTAGATGCCCATCAACTGACAAATGGATAAGAAAGCTGTGGTACATATACACAATGGAATATTACTCAGCATTAAAAAAAATTCATTTGAAACAGTTCTACTCAGATGGACGAAACTGGAGCCCATTATCCAGAGTGAAGTAAGCCAGAAGCAAAAACAACAATACAGTATATTAACACATATATATGGAATTTAGAAAGACAGTAACGAGAACCCAACATACGAGACAGCAAAAGGAACACAGATATATAGAATAGACTTGTGGACTCTGTGGATGAGGGTAAGGGTGGGATGATATGGGAGAATGGCATTGAAACACGTTAATTATCATATGTCTAATCAATCGCCAGCCCAGGATTGATGCTCGGGGCTGGTGCATCGAGATTTCCCGGGGGGAGGGAGGAGGGAGGGAGGAGGGAGGGGGGTTCTAGAGGGGGAGCATATGTAGACCCATGGTGATATCATGGCATTGTATGGCAAAAACAATAATAATAAAAAAATTACCATATGATCCTATGAATACTCTTAGGATGTTTACCCAAAAGAATTGAAATCAGTGACATAGATACTTGCACAAAGGTGTTCTTAATAGCAACATTCACAATAAGCAAAAAGTAGAAACAATTCAAATTTCTATCAACACATGAGTTGATATACAAAATGTGCTATTAATATATACATAAAATGAAACATTATTCAACCTTAAAAAAGAAAGAAATTCATATACATGGGCAGCATGGATGAGGCTTGTAAACACAATCCATAGTGAAATAAGCCAGACACAAAAGACCAAATAGTGTACAATTCAACTTATATGAGATACCTAGTGTATGAAAATTAATAGGGAGTAAAAATAGAAAAGAGATTATCAGGGCTTGGGAAGGGAGGAATAAGGGATTATTATTTGATGCATAAAGAATCTGTTTTGGATGATGAAAAGGTTCTGGAAATTGATAGAAGTAATGCTTGCAGTTTCTTCCCCCTCACTTAGTTTCTCCCATGAGGAAGCTTCCATAAGCCTCTTATCCTTATCCATCAGAGGACAGATAGACTGAAAACCACAATCACAGAAAACTAACCAATCTGATCATAAGGAACACAGCCTTGTCTAACTTAATGAAACTATGAGCCATGCCATGTAGGGCCACCCAAGACGGACAGGTCATAATGGAGAGTTCTGATAAAATGTGGTTTGCTGGAAAAGGGAATGGCAAACCACTTCAGTATTCTTGCCTTGAGAACCCCATGAAAAGGCAAAAAGATAGGACACTGAAAGCTGAACTCCCCAGGTTGGTAGGTGCCAAATATGCTACTGGTGTTCAGTGGAGAAATAACTCTAGAAATAATGAAGAGATGGAGCTAAAGCAAAAACAATGCCCAGTTGTGGATTTGACTGGCAATAGAAGCAAAGTCAGATGCTGTAAATAGCAATATTGCATAGGAAACTGGAATGATATGTCCATGAATCAAGGCAAATTGGAAGTGGTCAAACAAGAGATGGCAAGAGTGAACATCAATATTTTAGGAATCGGGGAACTAAAATGGACTGGAATGGATGAATTTAACTCAGATGACCATTATATCTACTATCGTTGGCAAGAATCCCTTCAAAGAAATGGAGTAGCCATCATAGTCAACAAAAGAATCCAAAATGCGATACTTGGATATGATCTCAAAAATGACAGTATGATCTCTGTTTCCAAGGCAAACCATTCAATAGTACAATAATTCAAGTCTATGCCCCAACCAGGAATGCTGAAGAAGCTGAAGTTGAATGGTTCTATGAAGACCTACAAGACCTTCTAGAATTAATACCCCCAAAAGATGTCCTTTTCATTATAGGGGAGTGGAATGCAAAAGTAGGAAATCAAGAAACACCTGGAGTAACAGGCAAATTTGGCCTTGGAGTACAGAATGAAGCATGGCAAAAGCTAATAGAGTTTTGCCAAGAGAACACACTGGTCATAGCAAACATCCTCTTCCAACACCCAAGAGAAAACTCTACAGATGGACATCAAAAGATGGTCAACACCAAAATCAGACTGATTATTTCTTTGCAACCAAAGATGGAGAAGCTCTATACAGTTAGCAAAAACAAAACTGGGAGCTGACTGTGGCTCAGATCATGAACTCCTTATTGCCAAATTCAGACTTCAATTGAAGAAAGTTGGGAAAACCACTAGACCTTTCAGTTATGTCCTAAATCAAATCCCTTATGATTATACAGTAGAAGTGAGAAAAAGATTCAAGTGATTAAATCTGTTAAAAAAAAAGTGCCTGAAGATCTCTGCATGGAGGTTCATGACACTGTACAGGAGACAGGGATCAAGACCATCCCCAAGAAAAAGAAATACAAAAAAGGAAAGTTGCTGTCTGAGGAGATCTTAAAAATAACTGTGAAAAGAAGAGAAGCAAAAAGCAAAGAAGAAAAGGAAAGATGCACTCATTTGAATGCAGAGTTCCAAAGAACAACAAGGAGAGATAAAAAAGACTTACTCAGTGATGATTGCAAAGAAAAAGAGGAACGCAATATAATGGGAAAGACTAGAGATCTATTCAAGAAAATTAGAGATATCACGGGAACATTTCATGCAAAAATGGGCACAATAAAGGAGAGAAATGGTGTAGACCTAACAGAGAAGCAGAAGATATTTTTTAAAAGGTGGAAAGAATACACAGAAGTACTATAAGAAAAAGATCTTCATAACTCAGATAATCATTCACCTAGAGCCAGACATCCTGGAAAGTGAAGTCAAGTGTGCCTTAGGAAGCATCACTATGGACAAAGCTAATGGATGTGATGGAATCCCAGTTGAGCCATTTCAAATCCTAAAAGATGATGCTGTGAAAGTGCTGCACTCAATATGCCAGAAAATTTGGAAAACTCAGCAATGGCCACAGGACTGGAAAAGGTCAGTTTTCATTCCAATCCCAAAGAAAGGCAATGCCAAAGAATGCTCAAACTACCACACAGTTGCAATCATCTCACACGCTAGCAAAATAATGCTCAAAATTCTCCAAGCCAAGTTTCAGCAATACGTGAACCATGAACTTCCAGATGTTCAAGCTGGTTTTAGGAAAGGCAGAGGAACCAGAGATCAAATTGTCAGCCGTTTGATCAACAAAAAAGCAAGAGAGTTCCAGAAAAACATCTATTTCTGCTTTATTGACTATGCCAAAGGCCTTTAACTGTGTGGATCACAATAAACTGTGGAAAATTCTCCAAGAGGTGGGAATACCAGACCACCTGACCTGCCTCTTGAGAAACCTGTATGCAGGTCAGGAAGCAACAGTTAGAACTGGACATGGAACAACAGACTGGTTCCAAAGAGGAAAAGGAGTAAGTCAAGGCTGTATATTGTCACACTGCTTATTTAAATTATATGCAGAGTACATCATACAATATGCCAGGCTGAATGAAGCACAAACTGGAATCAAGATTGCTAGGAGAAATATCAATAACCTCAGATATGTAGATGACACCACCCTTATGGCAGAAAGCAATGAAGAAATAAAGAGCCTCTTGATGAAAGTGAAAGAGGAGAGTGGTAAAAAATGGTTTAAAGCTCAACATTCAGAAAATTAAAATCATGACATCCAGTCCCATCACTTCATGACAAGTAGATGAGGAGAAAATGGAAACAGTGGAGACTTAATTTTTTCGAGGAGGGAGTCTCCAAAATCACTGCAGATGGTTACTGCAGCCATGAAATTAAAATATGCTTGCTCCTTGGAAGAAAAGCTATGACAAACCTAGAGAGCATATTAAAAAAAATAGAGACATTACTTTGCCAACAAAGTCCGTGTAGTCAAAGCTATGGCTTTTCCAGTAGTCATGTATGGATGTGAGATTTTGACCATAAAGAAAGCTGAGAGCCGAAGTATTGTTGTTTTTGACCTGTGATGTTGGAGCAAACTCTTGAGAGTCCCTTGGACTGCAAGAAGATCCAATGAGTCCATTCTAAAGGAAATCAGTCCTGAATATTCATTGGAAGGACTGATGCTGCCGCTGAAACTCCAATACTTTGGCCACCTGATGCAAAGAACTGACTCACTAGAAAAGAACCTGATGCTGGGAAAGATTGATGGCAGGAGGAGAAGGGGACAACAATGGATGAGATGGTTGGATGTCATCACTGACTCGATGTCAGGAGTTTGAGCAAGCTCCAGGAGTTGGTGATGGGCAGGGAAGTCTGACGTGCAGCAGCCCATGGGGTCGCAAATTGTTGGACACGACTGAGCAACAGCTGAACTGAACTCAGGGTTTCTGACTCCAAATCCTGACCTTTCTTTCCACATGATATTTGGGCAACTTCACCCATCTTTTCCACTTATACTTGTGTTAGTGTTAACAATTAAGACACTTAGAGTAGCTCTCCGTTTTCTGAGAGCTTGGTATTCAGGATATTTGACTTCTCTCAACACCCTCATGAGGTAGGTTTCAGTCCTGATTTATAACCACTGAATGTGATAGTTGAGTCTGAAAGAAAAAATCAGCTCACTGAGGGGAAAAATACCCCAGAAACTTGAGAAACAGGCACAATCATGGTGGGTTGAATGTGGGAGAATGTTGAAACCAATAAAGCTAAATGAGCTTTAAAAGTAATAGTCCAAGAGGTAGCAGGGGGGGAAAAAGAAACTTTGTGTTAGGGAATCATGTCCATGTAGTTACTCTTTTGTATATAGCACCTTAGAGTTTATAAAGTGCTTTCCATCTGAACCTCAAGTTCGCCCTCAAAAATATATAACATTTGTTACCCATCTAAAACAAAGACCTACTGTATGGCACATGGAACTCTGCTCAATTTTATGTGGCAGCCTGGAAGGGGGCAGAATTTGGGGGAGAATGGATACATGTATATATATAGCTGAGTCCATTTGCTGTTTGACTGAAACTATCATAACATTATTAATCAGCTATACCCCAATACAAAATTTAAAGTTTAAGAAATGTAATAGGAAAAGAGATTAAGTGGATGAGGAGAAGGGGTACCCAAAGCTTAGCTCTGGGACAACTCAGAGGGATTGGGTGGGGAAGGAGGTGGGAGGAGGCTTCAGGATGGGTGGCACACATGTATACTTGTGGCCAATTCATGTTGATGTATGACAATAATCATCACAATATTGTAAAGAAATTATCCTCCAATTAAGACTAATTAATTAAAAATACACCTCTATCATGTTATAGCATCTAAATTAGGTGTCTTACAAGCACAAACTCTTTGAATTACCTATGTGAGTTAGATACCACATCCTTATTTTACAGAGACGGAGACTAAAATTCAGTGTGGTTAAGTGACCTACCTAAGGTTGCAAAGCTGTTAAGTGACAGACTAAGAATCTGATCCCTTGATTTTATGATTCCAGCACCCCATGCTCTTTCCACAATACCAAATTGTCTTTATCTAACACTAACAAAGATCATGGAATGAGAAAATGCATTTAAATTGCTTATAGAAGCTCAAACTCATTCAATCTTATATGGAAAAAAAGTAAGATGACAAAGGTATAGGAAAAATGAGAGTTTCAAAAGGCTGACATGGGTCATAGGATGGATTTGACTTTTAGCTTGCTATTTTGAAGGGTTATAGTATATCACATTGCTTGGTAAGTAGGCAGCATGACTGAAGGGGACAGGCAAGTCCAACACTACCATCTGAGAAAGGAAACACAAATGGATTCTACTAGACCACTTGAGGGTTGAGGCTGAGACTTACTCAGCCTCATCCTCTTCAGAGTTCATAATAAAGTGCCTGCTGCATAATAAGTGCTTAATATGAGTTGCTTAAATATGTCAAATATTTGGACTTAGCTGGAGAGTAGAAGAGTAAGAATTTGAGTGTTCTTTTTTTTTCCCATATAACTTTTTTTTCTTATTTATTTATTTATTTGTTTTTCTTCCCATATAACTTTTTTCACTAACAGTGTAAGGAATCAGACTTTCTCAACATTATCTCCATTCATATAATCTGTGTAATAGTCCCAATTTTCCTTTCATTAGTATTAACAAAATCAATTAAATATCCGTGTACCAAATACTTTGCAACTTGTATTCATTAGCTGTAGAAAAACTATGCAGACAGCTTTACTGCTTTGAATGCGGAATCCAGTCATAGGAAATTCAGCCAGCTAAAGTGAGTCTTTCAAACCAGCCCCAAGGGCCTTGGAGATGCTCTAGGCATAAACCTTATCAAACTCAGACCACACCAATTTCCCTAATAGAATGAAAGGCAATATTATGTAGGAATGGTAGGAATGAACTTGACTGCTTGAGCCCAGACCATGCAAATATTCTAAGTAAGGCAAGTCATGAGGTGCCTCTCATGTCAGAGGACCAGATAAAACATGAATGGAGACCTGAGGAGCTCACTAAATGGAGGGCAGAGAAGATGCTATCTGTCTCTGATAGGCCCTGTCAGGCCATGAGGGACTCAGTGACCTTCAGAAGGCTCTTCTGAGGTTTTATTTTATTTTTTTTAAACAAATCATTATTGAACAAGCTACCATGCAATATGCTAGTCACTTTGGTGGGGAAATAACAGATGGAAAAGATACTGTACCTCAGGGAGCTCACACCAGGAAATATGCAATTGAAGATCAAATTCTGGCTGAGTCTGGGAAGAGGGTAGTCAGGGAGGGCTTAGCAACTTTCTGTAGGAAGCTATTTTTGAGCTGGGTCTTAAAGGATGAGTTAGTATTTATATTTGGGGAAAAGCTACAAGAAATGGTGAGAGCAGAGTTGCTGAGGTAATAGTGGGCACAGTTCACTGCAGATGTTAGTGACTAGGCCTAAGTGGCCTGGAGAGTGGAAAAATGGTCATTTTCAGAAGGCTGGCCAGGTTGTGACTTCTTCCTTTGATCAGAGAGTACCCTTACCCAAAAGGTGAGATCCTAAGAGAGCCATGAATACGAGAACTATATTTTCCAAACCAAATGAGTATAAACTCTACAATCATACTAAGAAGGCTACAAAAGCACAGACTGTCTGATTCAGTCTGTCCATTTGGCTGAGGCTCAGAGTGGCAAAGGGAATCGCCCAATGTGACACAGCAGCTCTGAAACAGAGCTAACACTAGAACCCATGTCTTCTGAATAAACTTTGCAGACTTGGAGATTCTATGAATGAACAATATGTGGGAAGTATAATTTTGTTAAGGATTACTTATGGAAATCATCTAGCACACGGTAGTCAGGGAGGGCTTAAAGACTTCCTATAAAAAGCGGTTTTTGACCTGGCATCTAGCAGAGTGCTTGGCACTTAGTTACTAAGTAGACAGTTGGCTCAGCATAGTGGTTAAGAGCACAGATCCTAAAGCCAAACTTCTTGGATTTGAATCCTGACTCTTCCACTTTCTGTATGACCCTGAGTACTTGCTGAACCTCAGTTTGAAGGTTGTTATGAGGATTACATTACTCAGTATCTGTTAGGTGTTTAGATATTTGACACATAAAAATACTAGTAAATATCTGATAAACAAATACATTTTGTAATTTCTTTTACCCTACTACTGCTACCATGCAGGAGATGAGTTTTAAAGGGAAATCACAGAGCAGTTTCACCTTATCTCTGTTTCCAGTGACTATAGTACTTTGATTCCCCCTCTGGTCTTAGAGAAGAATGGAACTTCAGTGTAGGAAAGGCTTGAAAGGCTTAAGCTTAGGAAGGCTTATGAAGCCTTAGAAGGCTTAAGAACCCTTTCAAGCTCTCTGGTGGAGATAGGTAAGATGTGGTTTTATATAGGCTTAGGACAATGATCTTTATGTTAAAATGCCCAAGGTTCAAATTCCAGCTGTTCTATGCACTATATAACCTCCTTGTGCCTTGGCTTCCTTATTTATAAAAATATTCCTACTCATAGGGTATTATGAAGATTAAATGATAAAATACACGTAATAGCAGTGCTTAGCTCCTGCTTGCCCTATCAGAAGAGCTTGGTAAATGGTAACTGCTATCATTTTTTAAGTTAATTTACTTTTACTTGGAGGATAATTGCTTTATAATATTGTTTTGGTTTCTGCCATACATCAACATTAATCAGCAATAGGTATACATATGCACCCTCCCTCTTGAACCTCCCTCCCTCCTGCCACCCCATCCCATCCCTCTAGACAGTCACAAAGCACCAGGTTTGAGCTCCTTGTGTCTTATAGCAAATTTCCACCAGTTATCTATTTTACATTTAGTAATGTGTATGTTTCAATGCTACTCTCTCTGTCTCACCCGCTCCTTCCCCCACTGTGTCCATTTTTAATTGCTGTTATGTCCAAGGTTATAATAGTGACTTGTTCACAGAGACAATTCTCAAACACCTGAGTTTAAATCCTGGTACTATGATTTTTATCCTGAGGGATACCTCACAACATGTATCCACAGTTCCTCCTTGGTGACTCATTCCCCAAATGACTGAGGTGGGAAATGTTTTTCACAGTTTTGAGTTAGATAATTATTGTGATTGTCTAACTCTGAGCAGTTCCTAATGTACTTATTAGGCCTCAACCTTCAATAATTCCTATTTCCAAAGTGTTATACTATTTACAAAGTCTCTTCATCTCCATTACCTCATCTGGGTTTGAAATACTGGGCTGGGGGATTGTCAGAGATAGGTACCCCTGTTTTACAAATCAAAAATAGAATCTCAGACTCGTGGACTCTGTGGATGAGGGTAAGGGTGGGATGATATGGGAGAATGGCATTGAAACATGTTAATTATCATATGTCTAATCAATCGCCAGCCCAGGATTGATGCTCGGGGCTGGTGCATCAAGATTTCCCGGGGGGAGGGAGGAGGGAGGGAGGAGGGAGGGGGGTTCTGGAGGGGGAGCATATGTAAACCCATGGTGATATCATGGCATTGTATGGCAAAAACAATAAAAAAATAGAATCTCATAGAAGTAAAGTGATTTGCTAAGATCATGCAACATTTTAGTAGCAAAAGTTACTCTTAAACTCAGATATTCTGACTGCAGTTTAATAATCTTTCCCCTACAGGCCTCTGCCTAAATACCCTAGCTTTAAACAAAGGATTAATTTTGACCCTTAACCTATCAAGTGGGTCATGTTTTGTATGTATGTGTGTACAGGAGAGTGGAGTTTGGTAGAGAGAGAAAGTAAAAACCTGCTCTAGGCTTGATAGCAAAGAAGGTTTGAACTTTGCCATTTATACCACAATGAAACCCGAAAAGAAGTTGCTTCCTTTGAGTAGAAGGGTTTTAGATGAAGAAGGAAGTGTGAAATGTGGGATATGTCTCTTCAGATAATAAGATACAGGCTACAGAATAGATCAAAACTTAGAGCATCTAAAACTGATTATCCACCCTTGGAGGAACCTATGGATGGGTGATGGGATCTTGGCGAGGCATGGGGAAAACCTCATTCCCTTTCTCAGCCTTTGCTTCTCCAGCTATATATTCAGCAGGTTCATATTCCATCCAACTCTGTATTATTTTCCTAAACTTTATTGCATTGGTATTTCAGGTTCAGGTGTAATCGCCTGGAAAAAAATGAGGGAGCTGAGCTGATGCCTCCACACAATTATGATGGTTTGGCAGATTAAGAGTCAAAGGAAGCCCTTATACATCTTTTAGACAAAAACCCCAAGCAGGAACAAGTCACATCCTTCTCCTACCTTCTAACTGACGCTCAGTGAACTGGAGCCTGTGTCTAACAGGTAAGGCCAGAAACTAGTGGGATATTGGGGAATGCTTCTTCTTGTACAATCAGTTTTATACAAATCAGCTTCTGCTTCCTAGGAGGAGGCTTCTTGGTGGGCTAGGGAATCTTGACTTTGCTTTTGGCCATGGAAATGCCTCTAAATCTCCATTATAAAGAAAGAGCTGTGTGTTGGCTTTTGCCAGAAGCTAAACTCAGAACTCAGGAAGTTCCCAGTGTCTTGGGATGGTCATGCAGAGCAAAGTCAATCCTGCAGGATACATCTGGTGGCTCCACAAGAATTAATGTTGTATAATAAATACACAAGAACAGAGCTCAGCTAGTCTTTTAACTGTAGCATTAAAGTTTCCCCTCATGTCTTGGCCATCCTTCTGATTAGTCTAGACTCTCCTTTATAAACCTACTAAATGTTGTTTTAGTCAAAACAAGAAGAACCAATATTTCTGACATCCTAATGCAATGATGGATCAAGAGCAGGAATGATCATCCCACTGAGCTCAATTAGGAAGGCTTCATTTGCTTTAAATTCCCCAAATTTCTTATTCTTTTGCCAGCTAGGTATGACACTTGTAGACAAATCACATTGGCCAACATTTCTCAGAAGGGTATCTAATTATTGGCTTCTATTAAATGAATTGAGATCAGTACTAATAGGTCATGGTTCTGACCTTGAACCTAGAATTTATATTACCTGGAGAAGTCTTGGACTATCCTACTTCCCCATCCCAGAACAGAAAACACATGGTCTGTTTTGGGGAGAGGATGTAGGAAAAGCCTTAAAAGTCCAAATGCTCCAGTGCTCTCAGCCCCTATCTTCATTAAAAGAGTAACCAAGAGTAACACAAGAGTAAACCAAGAGTAACCAGAAATTAAAAATTCCTTTGTGCATGGTGCTTGGAGGGAAGGAGTCTTTAGATGGGAAGGAACAGCAGTTCCAGCATTTGGAACAGTGCTTTCTGAGGAGTTGGTACTTTCATTTTATTCATTCATTGAGTTATTTTCAGCTTAAACCTGGAAGATGCTCAGGTTTTTGTCTTATAGAAAGATAGTTTTATTTTTATCAGGAAAATTGAGGGGATGGCAGTAAGGAAACTTTATCAAGACAGTAGAATGGACAAATCAAGAGATTGGGGTATATTTGAGCTTTTAAGACTAATTTATTTTAGGATGAGGGAGATGGAAGTGGCTTGTCACATACAATTTTTTTTATTAGTTTGGCCATACAATGACATGATATCACCATGGGTTTACATATGCTCCCCCTCCAGGACCCCCTTCCCTTTTCCCTCCCCCCAGGAAATCTCGATGCACCAGCCCCGAGCATCAATCCTGGGCTGGCGATTGATTACACATATGATAATTAACATGTTTCAATGCCATTCTCCCATATCATCCCACCCTTTCCCTCATCCACAGAGTCCACGAGTCTATTCTATACATCTGCGTTCCTTTTGCTGTCTCGCATGCTGGGTTCTCGTTGCCGTCTTTCTAAATTCCATATATATGCGTTAATACACTGTATTGTTGTTTTTGCTTCTGGCTTACTTCACTCTGAATAATGGGCTCCAATTTCGTCCATCTGAGTAGAACTGATTCAAATGAATTTTTTTTAATGCTGAGTAATATTCCATTGTGTATATGTACCACAGCTTTCTTATCCATTCGTCAGTTGATGGGCATCTAGGTTGCTTCCATGTCCTGGCTATTGTAAACAAAGCAGCGATAAACATTGGGGTACACATGGCTCTTTCAATTCTGGTTTCCTCGGTGTATATGCCCAGCAGTGGGATTGCTGGGTCATATGGCAGGTCTATTTTCAGTTTTTTAAGGAACCTCCACACTGTTTTCCATAGTGGCTGTACTAGTTTGCATTCCCACCAACAGTGTAAGAGGGTTCCCTTTTCTCCACATCCTCTCCAGCATTTATTACTTGTAGATTTTTGGATGGCAGCCATTCTGACTAGTGTAAAGTGATATCTCATTGTGGTTTTGATTTGCATTTCTCTGATAATGAGTGATGTTGAACATCTTTTCATGTGTTTGTTAGCTATTTTTATGTCTTCTTTGGAGAAGTGTCTGTTAAGTTCTTTGGCCCACTTTTTGATTGGGTCGTTTATTTTCCTAGAATGGAGCTGCAGGAGTTTCTTGTATAGTTTTGAGATTAATTGTTTGTCCGTTGTTTCGTTGGCTATTATTTTCTCCCATTCTGAAGGCTGTCTTTTCACCTTGCTTATAGTTTCCTTTGTTGTGCAGAAGCTTTTAATTTTAATTAGGTCCCATTTGTCACATAGAATTTTGAAGATGGTGTATAGTTATTTTGTTCTTAGTCCATTTGGGCTCTAAGCTTTTCCAGCCAATTGATAGCATACAAGAAGTAGCTAAAATTTTTTCTTCATCACTTATCTGTCCTTCTCTTGAAGCTAAGAATCTTGGCTAACACCAGTATTTTGGCCATGCCAAGCTTGAGTAATGTAACCCAGGACAGGAGAACAGGAAGCTCACATGATTATTCTGAATCATATGTGTCAGGCAACTCTTTTTTCCAAGTGCATAGAATAGTCCCTGACATATAGTAGGTGCTCAGGAAATGTTTACTCAATAAATAAATACTTAAATAAATATTTCTTAGCACTGTCTCTGCCAAGGACAAAAGATCAATTTTTTCTCAAAATAAGTTCCCAACTTATACCACAACCTTTCATGTGGCAAATACTTCCAATCCATTTACTTCAAAGAAGAGAAGACTCATGTATAGAGATGGAAGAAGATTTAGGTGGTTCATAGTGGCAACCCACTCCAGTACTTTTGCCTGGAAAATCCCATGGATGGAGTAGCCTGGTAGACTGCAGTGCATGGGGTTGCAAAGAGTCGAACATGACTGAGCGACTTCACTTTAACTTTTCACTCTCATGCGTTGGAGAAGGAAATGGCAACCCACTCCAGTGTTCTTGCCTGGAGAATCCAGGGACAGGGGAGCCTCGTGGGCTGCTGACTATGGGGTTTCACAGGGTCGGACACGACTGAAGTGACTTAGCAGCAGCAGCAGCAGCAGTGGAATTCAACTCAGAATATTTCAGATATTTCATTAGATCATTTGCAGAGTCCAAATTTCCAGCTGGTGAAAAAAAAGTCTCTAATTTTTACTTACATTTTTTTCTTCTAAAACATCAAACAGGAGGAAAATACATCAGAAAAAAAAGTCCTGAAGTTTTGCTTCAGGACTTTCCCACATTCCCCAGATTTCCTGTCCAAAGCTTAATGACACAAACTTGAAGTTTGCTCCATTATCTAGCCAAGTCTTTCAGGCATCCAAAACATTTTGTAAAGAGTTGATTGCATAACGCATCAAAGCTGAAAAAGGACTTTAGAGATGGTACAGATCAACTTTTTCCTTCTAATATAGTTGGGACACTGAGACCCCAAAAGTGGCTAGTGTTCTTAGAAAGACACTGTCCTATTTTTTGACTTTTGGTTTTGGTCAATTTTCCTAAGACTTGTACCATTACCCCTGTAGGGCTTAAGAGTGCAATTCCCTGGATGGAAATACCACATGGACAGGGTGAATAAGGGCCTCTGCCACTTTTGAGAACTGCAAACCGTAGGTTCACTTTGTCCCAGAATGTGTTGCTGGTGTGCTCCAGCAAGGGCCAGAACCACTATGCCCTCTTTCCTTCCCCTACTAACCTGAGCCAGATGTGCTAGAGCATGTTTGCATATCATCCTCTCCCACACATTTTGTTGGAACAGAGGTCACAGTACAAATACATGTTAGCAAAGTTACACAGAGTATCTAGGGCTCATAGATTCTGGACTGAGAAGAAATGAGGCCAGGCTGAAAAGAAACCAGGCTGTGGGAAAAAAATAATTGTAATTACAGATGAGAAAAAAGCCTTAAAACAACTAATTAGAGCATATGGCTTCCAGAACCTACATTTCTAATCTTGGTTTTGTCTGTGTAGGCTGTCCCTAATCAAGTCACTTAACCTCTCTGACTTTGGTTTTCTCTTTTATAAATGACAGTAGTTAGATCAGGTTCAATTATTTTCATGAAATTATGCAAGTTATTTGATAGTAATGGTATTATGAAAAAATCTTTGTGATCAGACTGACCTGGACTCTTTCATTAACTTGCATAAAGTACTTACAGAAGAAGATATCAATACTTTTAATCAGATAAATGTAGGAAAGAAAAGTACAAAATGGTGCTCAGGGCTGGTGCACCAAGATGACCCAGAGGGATGGAATCGGGAGGGATGTGGGAGGGGGGTTCTGGAAGAGGAACACATGTATACCCATGGCGGATTCATATCAATGTATGGCAAAACCAACATGATAATGTAAAGGAAAAAATAAATAAGTAATTTTTTTAAAAAATATTTAAAGTAATTTTGGCATCTATTAAACATACATATAGTCCAAAAACAGTGGTATTCAGACATACAGGTTTTCACACTAATGGATCCGCATCTCCAGTAAGTGGTTTAAAAAATCTAGGACCTGAGATTCAGAAGTAAAGAAAGGAGTATGAGTTAGGAAGAATGTATGTACTTTTAAAACCTCAATACAGATATTATCTTCTTTTTAAAGTTCTTTTAAGTATAATTGACATACAGTGTTATATTAGTTTCAGCTATACAACACAGTGATTTCATATTTGTGGTCATTGTGAAATGTTCATTACAATAAGTTTAACTACCATTTTGTGATGTGCAAAGTTAATAAAATATTATTAACTGTATTTCCCATGATATACATTACATATCTTTCCCTTATTTATTTTTTATTATTTAAATAATTTAATTAAAGTACAGTTGATTAATGGTTGTTAATTTATGATGTATAGCAAAATAATTGTTATGCACATATGTATTTTTATTCATCTTCATTTCCATTATGGATTTTAATAAGATATGGAATGTAGTTCACCGTACTATACAATAGGACGTTTAGTTTGAATCTGCTATTCAGAAACTCCTATTCCATACCTCCCTCCTACCCTTCCCTTTGGTAACTACAAGTCTGTTCTTTATGTGGTCCTGTTTCTATTTCATAGATATGTTCATTTCTGTTGTATTTTAGATTCCATATATAGGTGATATCATATGGGATTTGTCTCACTTTAGAAAACTATAGGTGTATAGTAGATTTACAGGGACTGCTCTGGTGATTCAGTCGTTACAACTCTGCGCTTTCAGTGCAGGGAGAGTAGGTTCAATACCTAGTCAGGGAAATAAGATTCCTCAAGTCATGAAAGGCAATGCCAAGGAACGCTCAAACTACTGCACAATTGCATTCATCTCACAAACTAGTAAAGTAATGCTCAAAATTCTCAAAGCCAGACTTCATCAATACGTGAACCATGAGCTTCCAGATGTTCAAGCTGGTTTTAGAAAAGTCAGAGGAACCTAGAGATCAAATTGCCAACATCCACTGGATCATCGAAAAAGCAAGAGAGTTCCAGAAAAGCCTCTATTTCTGCTTTATTGACTATGCCAATGCCTTTGACTGTGTGGATCACAATAAACTGTGGAAAATTCTGAAAGAGATGGGAATACAAGACCATCTGACCTACCTCTAGAGAAATCTGTATACAGGTCAGGAAGAAACAGTTAGAACTGGATATGGAACAACAGACTGGTTCCAAAGAGGAAAAGGATTACATCAAGGCTGTATATCGTCTCCTGCTTATTTAACTTATATGCAGAGTACATCATGAGAAATGCTGGGCTGGAGGAAGCACAAGCTGGAATCAGATTGCCAGGAGAAATTTCAATAATATCAGATACGTAGAGGACACCTTATGGCAGAAAGTGAAAAGGAGATAAAAAGCCTCTTGATGAAAGTGAAAGAGGAGAGTGAAAAAATTGG
>ML663455.1:633403-668433 GCA_007570785.1 Antilocapra americana | reverse complement strand
CCTGGGTGTTCATTGGAAGGACTGATGTTGAAGCTGAAACTCCAATAAAATGGCCACCTATGCAAAGAGTTGACTCATTGGAAGAGACCCTGATGCTGGGAAGGATTGGGGGCAGGAGGAGAAGGGGACGGCAGAGGATGAGATGGCTGGATGGCAACACTGACTTGACGAACATGGATTTGGGTAGAGTCCAGGAGTTAGTGATAGACAGGGAGGCCTGATGTGCTGCGATTATTGGGGTTGCAAAGAGTCGGACACGACTGAGCAACTGAATTGAACTGAACTGAGTAGATTTACAATACTGTGTTACTTTCAGGTGTACAACAAATTCATTTTTCCCTTTAAGGGAAAAAGAAAATTTTCAAATTTTTCAAATTCTTTTCCCTTTTAGGTTATTACAAAATATTGAGGTGAGTTCTGTGTACTATAGTAGCTCGTTGTTTTTTTTTTTTAATTTTTTTAATATAGTAGTGTGTTTATGCTAATCCAAAACTCCTAATTTATCGCTCATGTACTTTCACTTTCCCCTTCAGTAATCATAAGTTTTTTTCTATGTTTGTGAATGTATTTCTGTTTTGTAATTAAATTCATCTGTATAGTTTTTTTAACTCCATATATGAGTGATATGATATTTGTCTTTCTCTATGACTTATGATAATCTCTAGGTCCATCCATGTTGCTTCAAATGACATTATTTCATCCATTTTTGTAACTGAGCAATATTCCATTATATATGTGCACCACATCTTTTTATCCATTCCTCTGTCAATGGATATTTATGTTGTTTCCAAGTTTTAGATATTGTAAACAGTGCTGCAATGAACATTGGGGTAAAATGTATCCTTTGGAATTATGGTTTTCTCTGTATATATGCACTAGAGTGGAATTGCTGAATAATATTGTAACTCTATTTTTAGATTATTTTTAAGGAGCTTTCATATTTTACTCCATAGTGTCTGCATCATCAATTTACATTCTTCCCAACAGTATTAGGAGGTTTCCTTTTTCTCCACACCTCCAGCATTTATTGTTTGAAGACTGCTTAATACTATTCTCTTTTTTAAAAATTTATTTATTGATTTTAGTTGGAGGCTAATTACTTTACAATGTTGTGGTGGCTTTTACCATGCATTGACATGAATCAGCCACAGTTGTACATATGTTCCCCCATCCTGAAACCCCTTTCCTCTGGGTTGTCCCAGAGCACTGGCTTTGAGTGCCCTGCTTTATGCACTGAACTTGTACTTTTCGTCTATTTTACATATGCTAATATACATGTTTCAATGTTATTCTCTGAAATCATCCCACTCTCACCTTCTCCCACAGAGTCCAAAAGTCTGTTCATTACATCTGTCTCTTTTGCTCTGTTTATAGACTTCTTAATGATGGCCATTCTGATGGGTGTGAGGTGATATCTCATTGTAGTATCTATTGATTTGCATTTCTCTAGTAATTAGCAATGTTAAACATCTTTTCATATACCTCTTGGCCATCTGTATACATTCTTTGGAGAAATGTTTATTTAGGTCTTCTGCCCAATTTTTGATTGTAGTGTTTGTTTGTTTTTTTGTGAGCTGCTTCTAAATTTTGGAGATTAATCTTCTGTCAGCCCCATTATTTGCAAATATTTTCTCCTGTTCTGTGGGTTGTTTTTTTCTTTTATCTCTGGTTTCGTTTGCTGTGCAAAAGATTTTGAGTTCAACTAGGTCGCATTGATTTTTGTTTTTATTTTCATTATTCTAGAAGAAGGATCTATAAAGATATTGCTGCAAATTAGGTCAAAGTGAGTTTTGTCTTTGATTTCCTATAGGAGTTTTGTAATAATTAGTCTTATGTTTAGGTCTTTAATCCCGTTTGAGTTTATTTTTGTATATGTTGTTAGAGAATGTTCTAATTTCATTCCTTCACATAAACATATGTTTTTAATCTTTTGCTCCTGCCACTCTCTGTCATCCTAATCCTATTCTTAGGGTAACCTTTGCCTGCTTTCTGACGGCATATATGTGTCTTCACTTTCTAGAGTTTTGTTATATACATGTAATCACAATGTGTACTCTTTTTGCCTGGTTTCTTTCCCTTAAATAATTGTCTTGAGGTTCATCAGTGTTGTAGTGTCCAACAATACCTGGGATACTCTGCACTTCCTGGACTTATTCGCTCTCTCTTCTACTTATTGGACCATATAATGTGAAAAATTGGTGTATCTAATGTTGTCCTAGAAACCTCTTAGACTGTTTTTATTTATTTTCATACATTTATTTTTATTATTTTCCACAACAGTGATTTCCACCGATCTTTCAGCTCACTTATTCATTCTTTTGACTCATTTATTCTGCTATTGATTTTTTCTAGTGTATTTTTCATTTCAGTTATTGTATTGTTCATCTCTTCTTTTAGATCTTCCAGCTCTTTGTAAAACATTTCTTGTATCTTCTTAATCTCTGCCTTCATTCTTTTTCTTAGATCCTGGAACATCTTTACTATAATTATTCTGAATGCCTTTTTAAAAAAAATTTCTTTACTTTATTGTGTTGGTTTTGCTATACACTGACATGAATCCGCTGTGGGTATACATATGCTCCCCCTCCAAACCCCCCCTCCCTCCTCCCTCCCAATTCCCTCCCCCTGGGTCATCCTGGTGCACCAGCCCCGAGCATTAAACCTGGGCTGGTGATTGATTTCACATATGATAATTAACATGTTTCAGTGCCATTCTCCAATATCGTCCCACCCTTGCCCTCTTCCACAGAGTCCATGAGACTGTTCTATACATCTGTGTTTGTTTTCCTGTCTCGCATGCAGGGTACTCATTATCATCTTTCTAAATTCCATATATATGCATTAGTATACTGTATTTTTGTTTCTCCTTCTGGCTTACTTCACTCTGGATAATAGGCTCCAGTTCCATCCACCTGAGTAGAACTTATTCAAATGAAATGTTTTTTTTAATGCTGAGTAATATTGGATTGCCTATCTCCACTTCATTCAGTTGTTCTTCTGTCACTTTATCTTATTCCTTTATTTTTAATATATTCCTCTGCTGTCTCATTTTGTCTAATTTTTTGTGACTGCAGTTTCCATTTTGCAGCCTGCAAGTTTGCAATTCTTCTTGATTCAGCTTTCTGACCCTTGGTAGGTGAAGCTGTCTAAGGGACTTGTGCTGGCTTCTTGGTGGGAGAGCCTGGTTCTGGCTCACTGGTGGGTGGAGCTGGGCCTTGTCCCTCTGGTGAGCAGAACCATGTAAAAGATGCATTTAGTGGGTAGTTGTGTGCTAGGAAGACTTTAAGTAATCTGTCTGCTGATGGATGGGGTTGTGTTTCCATTCTATTGGTTGTTTGGCCTGAGGTGTCCCAACACTGGAGCCTATAAGCTGTTGGCAGTGATGTTTGGTAGAATTCACCAGAGAAGTTGTGTGGTCCTGACTTCGGCTTGTTGGAAGGTTTATTTATTACTGATTCAATCTTGGTCAATTCACACTTTCTAATTCTTATAATTCTTCTTGTAAGATTATAAATTTTTAGGAATTCATCTGTTTCTTCTAGGTTGTCCGATTTGTTGGTGTATAGTTGTTCACAGAAGTCTTTTATGATCCTTTGCATTTCTGTGGTATCAGTTGTAACTTCTCCTCTTTCATTTTTTTATTATATTTGAGCCCTCTGTTTTTCTTGGTGAGTCTGGCTAAGTTTAAAACTTTTATCTTTCCAAGGAATCAGTTCTTATGTTTGTTGATATTTTCTATTGTCTTTTAATCTCTATTTTATTTATATCCTGATCTTTATTATTTCCTTCCTTATACTAATTTCAGGCTTTGTTTGTTCTTCTTTTTCTATTTTCCTTGGGTGTAAAGATAATTAATTATTGAGATTTCTCTTGTTTCTAGAGGTAGGTCTCTATTGCTATGAACCTCCCTTTCAGAATTTCATTTGCTATATATCATAGATTTTGGTGTGTCATATTTCTGTTTTTGTTTCTAGATATATTTTAATTTTTCAGTGATCCAGTAACAGCTTTTGCTGTGTCTCATAGATACCATCCTGAACACGTCTAATCTTGTCTGACCTTGGAAGCTAAGCAGAATTGGGCCTGGTTAGTACTTGGGTGGGAAACCACCTGGGAATACCGGGTACTGTAGACTTTTTTATTTATAGGGCTTCTGTAGCATCTCAGCTGGTAAAGAATCTGCCTGCAAATGCAGGAGACCCTGGTTTGATTCCTGGGTTGGGAAGATCCCCTGGGAAAAGATTAGGCTACTGACTCCAGTATTTTGGGGCTTCCCTGGTAGCTCAGATGGTACATAATCCACCTGCAATGTAGGAGACCTGGGTTTGATCCCTGGGTTGGGAAGATCCCCTGGAGGAGGGCATGGCAACCCATTCCAGTATTCTTGCCTTGAGAATCCCCATGGACAGAGGAACCTGGTGGGCTACAGTCCATGGGGTCAAAAAGAATCAAATATGGCTGAGTGACTAAGCACAGCATAGATTTTTGGATAATTTTGTACTAATTTTCATTTCCAGGTATTTTTAAATTTCATGTTTGACTTATTCAATTCATTGATTGCTTAGTAGCATATTGTTTAGCCTTCATGTGTTTGTGCTTTTTGCATCTTTTTTCTAATACTTGATTTATAGTCTCATATCTTTATGTTTGGAAAAAATAATGTGATTTGAATTTTCTAAAATTTACTGAGATTTGTTTTGCACACTACTCTGTGATCTATCCTGGAGAAAGTTCCATGTGTACTTGCAAAGAATGACTATATTGCTGCTTTTAGATTGAATGTTCTGTGTATTTATATAACTCGGTTCAGTTGCTCCAGTCACATCCAGCTCTTTGCAACCCTATGGATTGCACCAAACCAGGCTCCCCTGTCCATCACCAGCTCCTGAAGCTTGCTCAAACTCATGTCCATGAAGTCGGCAATGCCATCCAACCATCTCATCCTCTGTCATCCCCTTCTCCTCTTGCCCTCAATCTTTCCCAGCATCAGTGTCTTTTCAAGTGAGTGAGTTCTTTGCATCAGGTAGCCAAATTACTGGAGTTCAAGCTTCAACATCAGTCCTTCCAATGAACACTCAGGACTGATCTCCTTTAGGATGGACTGGTTGGATCTCCTTGCAGTCCAAGGGACTCTCAAGAGTCTTCTCCAACACCACAGTTCAAAAGCATCAATTCTTCAGTGCTCAGCTTTCTTTACAGTCCAACTCTCACATCCATACATGACTATTGGAAAAAACATAGCCTTGACTAGACAGACCTTTGCTGGAAAAGTAATATCTCTGCTTTTTAATATGCTGTCTAGGTTGATCATAACTTTCCTTCCAAGGAGTAAGCATCTTTTAATTTCATCTGCAGTGATTTTGAAGCCCCAAAAAATAAAGTCAGCTACTGTTTCCCCATGTATTTGCCATGACGTGATGGGACCAGATGCCATGATCTTAGTTTTCTGAATGTTGAGCTTTAAGCCAATTTTTTTCACCCTCCCCCTTCACTTTCATCAAGAGACTTTTTATTTCTTCTTCACTTTGTGCCGTAAGGGTGGTGTCATCTGCATATCTGAGGTTATTGATATTTTCCCCAGCAATCTTTATTCCAGTCTGTGCTTCTTCTAGCCCAGCATTTCTCATGATGTACTCTGCATATATGTTAAATAATCAGGGTGACTATATACAGCCTTCGTGTACTCCTTTTCCTATTTGGAACCAGTCTGTTGTTCCATATCCAGCTCTATCTGTTGCTTCCTAACCTGCATACAGGTTTCTCAAGAGACAGGTCAGGTAGTCTTGTATTCCCATCTCTTTAAGAATTTTCCACAGTTTATTGTGATCCACACAGTCAAAGGTGTTGGCATTGTCAATAAAGCAGAAATAGATGTTTTTCTGGAACTCGTTTGCTTTTTCAATGATCCAGTAGGTGGTAGCAATTTGATCTCTGGTTCCTCTGTCTTTTCTAAAACCAGCTTGAACATCTGGAAATTCATGGTTCACATACTGCTGAAGCCTGGCTTGAGGAATTTTGAGCATCACTTTACTAGCATGTGAGATGATTGCAATTGTGCAGTAGTTCGAGCATTCTTTGGCATTGCCTTTCTTTGGGATTGGAATGAAAACTGACCTTTCCCAGTCCTGTGGCCACTGCTGAGTTTTCCAGATTTGCTGGCATATTGAGTGCAGCACTTTCACAGCATCATCTTTTAGGATTTGAAATGGCTCAACTGGGATTCCATCACATCCATTAGCTTTGTCCATAGTGATGCTTCCTAAGGCACACTTGACTTCACTTTCCAGGATGTCTGGCTCTAGGTGAGTGATTATCTGAGTTGTGAAGATCTTTTTCTTATAGTACTTCTGTGTATTCTTGCCACCTCTTCTTAATATCTTCTGCTTCTCTTAGGCCATACCATTTCTGTCCTTTATTGAGCCCATCTTTGCATGAAATATTCCCTTGTTATCTCTAATTTTCTCGAAGAGATCTCTATTCTTTCCCATTCTATTGTGATCCAGTGGATGTTGGCAATTCAATTTCTGGTTCCTCTGCCCTTTCTAAATCCAGCTTGAACATCTGTAATTTCTTGAATCATCTACTGTTGAAGCCTAGCTTGGGAATTTTTCAGCATTGCTTTGCTAGTGTGTGAGATGAGTGCAATTGTGCAGTAGTTTGAACATTCTTTGCCCTTGCCTTTCTTTGGGATTGGAATGAAAGCTGACTTTTTCCAGTCCTGTGGCCAATGCTGAGTTTTCCATGTTTGTTGACATATTGAATGAAGCATTTTCACAGCATCATCTTTTAGGATTTGACATAGATCAGCTGGAATTCCATCACGTCCAGTAGCTTCATTCGTACTGATGCTTCCTAAGGCCTACCTGACTTTGCATTCCAGGATGTCTGGCTCTAGGTGAGTGATCATACTGAAGGCCAAATGGTCAAAAGCTTAATTTAAAACCAGTGTTTCTTTATTGATTTTCTCTCTGGGTTATCTATCCTCCTAGGTTGCATGCATATATATTTACAGTGGTTCTCTGTTGTTCTTGAATTGGTCCCTTTATCATTAGATAATATTGTTTTTTGTCTCTTATAACAGTCTTTATTTTGAAATGTGGTTTTTTTTGATATAAGAATTGCTACTCCACCTTTCATTAGATTTACATTTTCATGGAATATCTTTTCCATCCCTCACTTTCAGTCTGTGTTTGTCTTTAATTCTGAAGTCAGTCTCTTGTAGGCAGCATTCATATGAATATTATTTTTGTATTCATTCAACCACCCTAGCTTTTGATTGAAGCATTTTTTCTGTTTACTTTCAAAGTAATTATTGATGTGTATGTTCTTGCTGTCATTTTGTTAATTGTTTTGGGTTTTGTGGTGTGTCTTTCCCCCTTTTTCTTCCTTTGTTCTCTTCTCCTGTGACTTGATGACTATCTTGACTGTTATATTTGAATTCTTTTTTCATTAGTGTGTATCTATTATAGATTCTTCGATTATGTATATAAATAACTACATATATATATATATATATATATATATATATATATATATGATTGCTTTAAGTGGCTAATCTCTTAATGATAATATACTTTAACAGCCCCACATTTGTACTCTCCTCCTCTCATGATTACTGCTTTTGATATCATAGTTTACATATAATTGGTTTTTGTATCCCTTAACCCCATAACTGTTTATTGTGGATATAGATGATTTTACTACTTTAATTTTTAACCTTCCTGCTATCTTTGGGTATGGATGATTTCCTACATTTACTATAGTTTGTTGTTATTGATAAGCTTTTTCTTTTCCTTCTATGATTTTCATATTTCTTGTTATGTAGTTTTTCTTTTTTTTTAACCTCTTAGTTGAGTTCCTTTAACATTTCTTGCTAAGCTGATTTGGAGGTGCAGAATACTTGTAGCTTTTGCTTGTCTGTGAGGCTTTTCATTTCTCAAATCTGAAAAAAAGTAATATTAAGTAGAGTATACTTGATTGTACATTTTGTCCTTTTATCACTTTAAATATCTGGTGTTACTCCCCTATGGCCTGTAGAGTTTCTGCTGAGAAGTCACCTAATAGCCTTATTGTATTTACCTTGTACATGGCCTGTTGCTTTTCCCTTGCTGCTTTAAATATACTCTCTTTATCTTTATTTTTTTTCCATTTTATTTACAATATATCTTGATATTTTATATTTTGAGTTAATCCTGGATGTGACTTCCTATGCTTTCTGGACTCTGATGTCTGTTTCCAAAGTTTATAATTATTATGTTTTGTTTGTTGTTGTTGTTGTTACTTTCTCAGTCCTTGTCTCTCTCTTCTTCTGGGATCCCTAAAAGGCAAATATTAGTGTGCTTGATGCAAATATTAGTTTGCAGAGTCTCTTAAAGTGTCCTCATTTCTTTTCATCCTTTTTTATTTTTTTGTTCATCATCAGTGATTTGTGCTAGTCTATCTTCCTGCTCACTGATCCATTCCTCTGTATCATTTATTCTGTTGATTCCTTCTAGTGCATATTTTCAGTTATTGTATTTTTCATCTCTGTTTGGTTGTTCCTTAAAATTTCTAATTCTATTTTTAAAAACTTCTAACTTCTCTCTCTGCTTCTCCCTAGTTCTTTGATCATCTTTACAATGACTACTCGAACTCTTTCTCTGGAAGATTGCCTATCTCTTAGTTCCTCTTCGGAGTTTTATCTTGTTCCTTTGTTTGGAACATGTTCCTGTGCTGCCTCATTTTGCCTAACTTGCTATTTTCATTTTTGTCAATCTGGTATGTTGGTTATATATTCTGACACTGAAGAAGTGGTCTTTTTAGGTGATGTCCTATATGTCCCAATAGTGCACTCCCCTCTCATCACCAGAGAGAGCTATATGTGCTAGAAGTCCCCCCTCTGTGGGTCCTTCTGTTGTCGCAGGTTGATTATATGGGTAATCTGATAGGTTTGGTTGGCCTCTGGTCCATTTGGTTGTCAGGCCACCTTGTTTAGAGGCTGCCAGCCACTGGTTGTTGGGACTGGGTCATGAAGCATCTCATTGTGGAACCCTCAGTAACCCTAGGGGTAATTCTGGATTATTGTTAAGCAGAGTCTGCATTCAGGAGTCCCTAAGGCAGTTGCTTTACCACTGGTTGGTGAAGTCAAGTCCTCAGGCTAGTGTCAACCTGTTGATGGGCAGAGCAACTTCCTGTGGTCTGGTTGCAGAGCCGAGGGGTACCAGAGCAGGTTTTGGAATACTGCTAGTTCCTGAAAACATTGGCTGCTGGGTCCATGGAATCTTGAAGCTTTTATTAGCTTGCTAGTGGGTGGGGCCTGGTTCCCACCAGTCCCAGAGTAGAATATAGCCTACTAGTGTATAGGATGGCCCACAAACTGTGGGGCTGAAATTTTCTTGTGGCTAGTGTCTGCTTGCTGGTGGGTGGAAGTGGGTCAAGGTTATAGCAGGCTTGCTTATTGGTGCTGGAGGCCTGGAGATTCAGGGCCTGATACCTACCCACTGGTGGGTTAAGCTGCATCCTGATGGTCTCTGGTTAGAAAGGCCTAGGGGCCTCCAGTCCAGGGCCTTTGCACTGGTCTGTGGGGACAGGTCCTGAGTCCTCTAGTGGGCAGGGACATTTCCAGAGGCCACTGTGGGCTCTAAAGGTCTTAAGGCAACCTGTCTGCTGGTAGGCATAGACCACTATATCTGAGCCCAGTTAGTTGTTTGGCCTGAAACATCCTAGCGCTGATGCTTTCAGAGGTCTGATCAGGGTAAGTCTTGGTCCTGGAGGTTATAAGCTAGAAAGAATATTCTAAAATTTTACTTGCCAGAATCAGTGCCCATATGATAGGAACTCTCAGAAATGGCTGCTGGCAGCATCCATGTTTTTAGGGTGAGTGGCAGTTACCTCCCATCTTCCTGTGAGATTCTCTAGGTTCAGCAGTTGATGTTAGTTTCCTGTCAAATTTCTGCTTCTGCTCTGTGTTCTGGTGTATGTGAGATTTTATTTGCATCTTTTAAGAGTGAAATCTTTATTATCCCTGGCCCTCTGAGACTCAAAAAGTAAACCCTACTGGTCTTCAAATTCTCTCAGGGCTTGTCTTCCTAGTGAAGGGTCCCAAGGCTCAGACTTCTCAATTCTTTGGGAGAATCCCCACAGTTATAATTATTCACCCATTTATGAATTGCCTACCTGGGGGTATTGAATTTAACTATATCTATCATGACTCCATCATTCTTAACTATCACATTTTGGTTCTTTTTTATATCTTTATTTGTAGATCTTTTCTGGTAGGTTCTGATCTTTTAAATCAATGGCTATTTTGCAAATCGTTTTGATATTGGATGTGTTTATGAGAACAGTTGAGCTCAGCATGTTTCTACTCAGCCATCTTGGACTTCCCAAGTGATGATAGTGATAAAGAATCTGCCTGACAATGCAGAAGACATAAGAGAGGTGAATTCGATCCCTGAGCTGGGATGATTCCCTAGAGGAGGGCATGGCAACCCACTCCATTATTCTTGCCTGGAGAATCCCATGGACAGAGGATCTTGGCAGGCTAGTCCATTGAATCACACAGAGTCAGAAATGACTGAAGCAATTTAGCCCACATGCACATCTTGTGCAGCCCTCAAGATGGTTATTGCCATTTTGTTCATTGTTTTCTGACTGCTTTTGTAGTTTTCTTCTGTCCTTTTCTTTTTATCTTTCTCTCTTCCCTTGTAGTTGGATGAGTTTATTTTCATGTTTAGATTTATTTCTTATTCTCTTTTGTGTATTTTTTGTAAGTTTTTGGCTTGTTATTCTGTGAAATTAGCATGTATCAGTCAATGTATACAACAGCCTGTTTTAAATTGATAGCAACTTAAATTTGAACAAACTCCCAAAGTATACATTTTACCCTCCTCATCTCACATTTTGTGTTTTGATATCACTTTTTACACCTTTTTATTTTTATGTATTCCTTAACTGCTTATAATATCTTTAACTTTACTATTTTTTTTCTTTTGATGGTCTTAGAAACATTTGAAGTGATAAGTCCACTACTTTTACTTGCCTTTTCCAGTGAGATTTTTACTTTCATATGCTTTTGTTATTAATGAGTTCCTTTTCAGCTTAAAGAAATGTTTTTAATATTTCTTATAAGGCTGCATTATTAGTGATGAACTCCTTTAAATTTGATTGTCTGAAAAACTATTTCTCTCTCAAATGTGGATGATAACTTTTCTGTGTAGAGTATTCTCAGTTGGGAACTTTCTTTTTTTCCCTTTCAGCACTTTGAATATGTCATGCAGTATCCCACAAAGTTTTTGCTGAGAAATCTACTGATAAGCTTATGGGGTTTCTCTTTTACATAACAATTTTTTTCCTTCGGCTGTTTTAAAGTTTTCTTTTTATCATTAATTTTTGATATTTTAATTATAATGTGTCTTGGTGTGGTTCACTTTGGATTTATCATTTTTGGGACTCCCTGAGCTTGCTGGATGTGAATATCTGCTTCCTTCTCTGGGCTAGGGAGGTTTACCACCATTATGTTTCAAATACATTTTTTGCTGTCTTTCTTTCTCTCTTCTTCTGGACTCTCTATAATATAAATTTTATTCCAGTTGATATTGCACCAAAGGTATCTTAAGTTTTCTTCATTTTTTAATAATTAGTTTTTATTAACCATTACTAAAGAAACCATTATTATTTTTTCTTTTTGGTGCTTTGTCTAGGTAAGTTCCATTGCTTTATCTTATGTTTACTGGTTCATTCTTTTATTTCATCCAGTCGGCTGCTGAACCTGTCTAGTGTATATTTCAGTTCAGCTATTGTATTCTTCAGGTTTGTGACTTCTTTTTGGTATTTTCTTATGTTTTCTTTTTGTTGATGTTCTCAGTGTGTTCATTCACTTTTATCCTGAGCTCATTGAGAATGAGTATCTTTATGACATTTTGAATTCCTTCTCAGTTATGTTGTTTATCTCCATATTATTAAAGTCTTTTTCTGAGGTTTTGTCTTGTTCACTTATTTTTTGAAACACTTTTCTCTGTTTTCTCATTTTGCTGACTGTTTCCATTTCCACGTATTAGATGAAATGGCTACCTCTATTAGTCTTATAGCCATATTTGGTGTTGATCTTTCTTATCCTACCTTTACCATAGCTCTTGGTTGTCTCTTGAAACCTTGTGATTATATAAACTGCCTGATTTATTTTTGTTTAAAGTGTGCCAAGTTTTGAGAAACATACTTGCATGTTAAAAATAAAAATAAAAATAAAGTGTGCCAAGATCTGTCATTATCCCAAAGGGAAGAATCTCATTTATCACATAGTTTCATGTTGATGGAAGCCAGAGCCTAATGTAGCAACTTTTAAAGTATACAAATATGTATAGTCCTGTGGGGCTATAATTGTAATCCCTGCTGGCCTCCAAACAAGGAGATCTAAAGGTCTTCTCTGGGTGATAATTGCAAAAATTGGGGCTCCAAGTAAATGTATAAGCTCCTTTCTGAGAAGTCTTGTCCAGCTGTAGTGAGGCCAAAGGAGTGCACAAGGATGTTTTCTGACTTCTTATATATCCTAGGAGCATCTCCTTAGCCTCAAGATATAGGGGTAACCTAGAGCCTTTCCCTAAGATTGAAAATCCAGAGTAAGTAAATAGGACTTTTTCATTGGAAGACTGTGGTTGTGTTTCAATTTGCTATCTATGCAGTGCCTTGAGGGTGATGGCCTGCCAATAACTATCTCTCCAATTGTTACAGTCCTGTGGAGCTCAGGAATGCCAACAGCCCTGGACAGCAGGGTGAGACAATCAAGAGGTGTTTCCTGTGTGGATTGGGTTTTTCCACTGGTTTTAGCAAGGAGGTTGTAGAGTGTATGGGGGAAGGGCATACTCACTGGGTTCAGAAAGCAGCAAGAAAATGTACTGACTGTGGATGTACACTACCTATAGCGTAAGAGTGGGAGAACATGCCAACTGCTCACACTCCCTAGCCCCAGCTAGGAAGTAGGGGAACATTATAATCACCCATGCTTCCAGACTTTATTTAGGGGCCCTTATCTAAGGCTCTTATTGTTTACATGCTTTATCTGAGGAGTTGGGAATAAAGGATGAGCTATGATCATTCACTACTATCTGGTCAGAAAGTGGGATAATGCTATGAGTACTTGCTCTTGCCTGTTTTAGCAAGGCAGTGGGAGAGTGTCACATCCAAGATTGCCTGCCTGTGTTATCAGGTTAAATGGAGAGTGCAAATGTCTTCTGCCGGTGCCTCTGTCTCCTACCCCTACCTATCTAGCCAATATCATTAGTTTAGTAAATGTGTCCTCTTCACATATAGTCTAAGTACTTTTCCAACACTGGTAATTTTGCTGGGTCTTAGGGAAAGTGAGACCACAGCTGAGCCCTTTAAGAGGGGAAGTCAAAAATTTCCATAGCATTTTGGGACACATGTACATCAGCCCTGTTGGTTTTCTAAGCCAGGCATTTGCCTGTATCATGAGATCCCTCCTTATTGTATGTCACTGCAACAAGGGTAGGTTGTTTTGTGAGATCATTTCTCTGACTCTTTTACCCATGTCAATGTGGTCTTTTTGTCCTTTGTTGTGAAGAACAGTTCATCTAGTTTACAGATCTTTCTCAAGGGAAGTGATCCATATGTAACTTTAGATTTGGTATGTCTATGGGAAGAAGTGAGTCCACAAACTTCCTATGATTCCATCTCATATTTCATCCCAGGAAATATGATTTTTTTGGTCTTTTTATTTTTAATTAATTTATTTTTTATTGAAGCATAGCTGAAATACAATATTATATTAGTTTCAGATGTACAACATAGTGATTTGATATTTTTACAGGTTATAATGGGTCTTCCTTTGTAGCTCAGTTGGTTAAGAATCTGCCTGCAATGCAGGAGACCCAGGTTCGATTCCTGGGTTGGTAAGAGCCCCTGGAGAAGGATCTTGACTGGAGAATTCCCATGGACAGAGGAGCCTGGCAGGCTACAGTCCATGGGATCACAAGAGTTGGACACGACTTAGTGACTAAACTACCATAGATTATAATCCACATAAAATATTGGCTATATTCCCTGTGATGCAAATTGCATCCTTGTATCTAATTTTATTTGAAGTAATTTGTATCCCTTAATCCCCTTTTCCTATCTTGCCTGAGGAGACACATCCAAAAATACATTGCTAAGATCCAGCTCAAAGAGTTTACTGCCTATTTTATTCCTAGAAGGTTATGGTTTCAGTTCTTACATATGGGTCTTTAATCCATTTTGAGTTTATTTTCATATTTGGTATAAAAAGATATTCGAATTTCATTCTTTTACATTAACTGTCTTGTTTTCCCAATACTATTTATCGAAAGGTCTGTTTTGTCCATTGTATATTCTTGCTTCTTTTGTCATAGATTAATTGATTCTTTATGTGTGTGTTTATTTCTGGGCTTTCTATTCTAATCCGTTTTTCTATCTGTTTTTATGCCTGTACCATATTGTTTTGATTTCTTTAGCTTTGCAGTATAGTTTGAATAAAAGGAGTTTGACACTGCCAACTTTGTGCTTTTTTTTTAATATTTCTTAAACTATTTTGGATCTTTTGTGGTTTCACTATAGAATTATTTATTCTATCTCTGAAAATTATCATGGGTATCTTAATAGAAATTGCATTAAATTTGTAGATTGCTTTGGGTATTAGGAATATTTCAACTATCAATTGTTAAAATCTATGAACACACAACATCTTTCCTACTTATTTTTATCACTTCTGATTTCCTTCCTTAATATTTTACAGTATTTAAGACATCTCTTTTAAATAAAACAAACAATCCCTAGGTCTTTCTCACAATCAACCACATTTGCAAACTAATGATCTAGTAGACTGATCAAGGCAGTGAGGTGTAGTGGAAAGAGTACAAAGTCTGGCTCCAGACATAACTATTTCAACTATACTTCTGGGACAAATTACTTCCCTTTTCAGGACCTTCATTTTATTATCTATAAAATAGGCATTTCAAACTCTTTATCTTATTGTGGGTTTAAAGGGGATGGTGTATGCAATGGAGCATCACATGCATTAGGTAATCAAAAGTATTCTGTCTTTCTTTGGCTTGGTATGCTGTAAGTTCCTAGATGGAATGGATCCTATCTATGTCACACATTCTTCATGGTGCCTAGGATTATGGGTTCAGAACAGGAAAAGTTGTAAAAAAAAATGGAGCATCTTAATAACTGCTTTGTGATGGTTCTTCACCAGTAGCAGAGACCTTCAAGTAAATGAGAGTCTGTTGCAAGGCTATAGGAGGCCTGTTCATACTGTTCATGGTGATGAATTGATGGTTTTGAACTGTGGTGCTGGAGAAGACTCTTAATCTTAAGAGTCCCTTTGACAGCAAGGAGATCAAACAAGTCAACATTAAAGGAAATCAACCCCGAGTATTCATTGGAAAGACTGATGCTGAAGCTGAAGTTCCAAAACTTTAACCACCTGATATGAAGAGCTGCCTCATTAGAAAATACCCAGATGCTGGGAAAGATTGAAGGCTGGAGGAAAAGGTGATGACAGAGAATAAGATGGTTGGCATCACCAACTCAGTGGACATGAGTTTGGGCAAGCTCCAGGAGATGGTGAAGGCCAGGGAAGCCTGGCATTTTGCCGCCCATTCATCGTAAAGAGTCAGACACCACTGAGAGACTGAACAACAAAATAAGAGGCCTGACACAGAAGAAGTGACCCTGAGAACCTAAAGAGACTTCAACAACTAGAGTTTATAAATGGACCTTCATCACTATGATTTGGTTACACTTTCTAATTTTTTTTTTCAGTTCTCTTACCAACTAACACCCTTATAACTTCAACTTGAACACTATATTTTCAGTTCAATTCAGTTCAGTCACTAAGTCATGTCTGACTCACTGAAACACCATCAATCGCAGCACACCAAGTCTCCCTGTCCATGACCAACTCCCAGAATATACCCAAACTCATGTTCATCAAGTCGGTGATGCCATCAAGCCATCTCATCTTCTGTCATCCCCTTCTGTCCCTGCCCCCAGTCCTTCCCAGCATTAGGATCTTTTCCAATGAGTCAACTCTTAGCATCTGGTGGCAATTTTATTGGAGTTTCAGCTTCAACATCAGTCCTTCCCATGAACACCCAGGGCTGATCTCCTTTAGAATGGACTGATTGAATCTTCTTGCAGTCCAAGAGATTCTCAAGAGTCTTCTCCAACACCACAGTTCAAAAGCATAAATTCTTTAGTGCTCAGCTTTCTTCACTGTCCAACTCTCACATCCATACATGACTACTGGAAAAACCATAGCCTTGACTAGATGGACCTTTGTTGGCAAAGTAATGTCTTTGTTTTTCAATATGCTATCTAAGTTGGTCACAAATTTCCTTCCAAGGAGTAAGCATCTTTTAATTTCATGGCTGCAATCACCATCTGCAGTGATTTTGAAGCCCCCATAAATAAAGTCAGCCACTCTTTCCACTGTTTCCCCATCTATTTGCCATGAAGTGATGGGACCAGATGCCATGATCTTAGTTTTCTGAATGTTGAGCTTTAAGCCAATTTTTTCACTCTCCTCTTTCACTTTCATCAAGAGGCATTTTAGTTCCTCTTCACATTCTGCCATAAGGGTGATGTCCTCTGCATATCTGAGGTTACTGACATTTCTTCTGACAGACTTGATTCCAGCTTGTGCTTCTTCCAGCCCAGCATTTCTCATGATATACACTGTATATAAGTTAAATAAGCAGGGTGACAATATACAGTCTTGACGTAGTCCTTTTCCTATTTGTAACCAATCTGTTGTTCCATGTCCAGCTCTATCTGTTGCTTCCTGACCTGCATACAGGTTTCTCAAGAGACAGGTCAGGTGGTCTGGTATTCCCATCTCTTTAAGAATTTCCCAGTTTATTGTGATCCACACAGTCAAAGGCATTGGCATAGTCAATAAAGCAGAAATAGAGGCTTTTCTGGAACTCGTTTGCTTTTTCGATGATCCAGTGGATGTTGGTAATTTGATCTCTGTTTCCTCTGCCTTTTCTAAAACCAGCTTGAACATCTGGAAATTCATGGTTCACATATTGCTGAAGCCTGGCTTGAAAAATTTTGAGAATTATTTTACTAGCGTGTGAGATGATTGCAATTGTGCAGTAGTTCGAGCATTCTTTGGCATTGCGTTTCTTTGGGATTGGAATGAAAACTGACCTTTTCCAGTCCTGTGGCCATTGCTGAGTTTTCCAGATTTGCTGGCATATTGTGTGCAGCACTTTCACAGCATCATCTTTCAGGATTTGAAATAGCTCAAGTGGAATTCCATCACCTCCACTAGCTTTGTTTGTAATGACACTTTCTAAGGCCCACTTCACTTCACATTCCAGGATGTCTGGCTCTAGATGAGTGGTCTCACCATCGTGATTATCTGAGTTGTGAAGATCATTTTTTGTACAGTTCTTCTGTGTATTCTTGCCACCTCTTCTTAATATCTTCTGCTTCTGTTATGTCCATAGCATTTCTGTCTTTTGTCGAGCCCATCTTTGCATGAAGTGTTCCCTTGGTATCTCTAATTTTCTTCAAGAGATCTCTAGTCTTTCCCATTTTGTTGTTTCCCTCTATTTCTTTGCATTGATCACTAAGGAAGGCTTTCTTGTCTCTCCTTGCTATTCTTTGGAACTCTGCATTCACATAGGAATAATTTTCCTTTTCCCCTTTGCTTTTCACTTCCCTTCTTTTCACAGCTATTTGTAAGGCCTCCTCAGACAGCCATTTTGCTTTTTTGCATTTCTTTTTACATGGGGATGGTCTTCACTTCTGTTTCCTGTACAATGTCCCAAACCTCCCAAATCCATAGTTCATCAGGCACTCTTGTCTATCACTCCCTTAAATCTATTTCTCAATTCCACTGTATAATCATAGGAGATCTAATTTAGGTCATACCTGAATGGTCTAGTGGTTTTCTCCACTTTCTTCAATTTAAATCTGAATTTGGCAATAAGGAGTTCATGATCTGAGCCACAGTCTGCTCCCAGTCTTGTTTTTGCTGACTGTATAGAGCTTCTCCATCTTTGGCTGCAAATAATATAATTAATCTGATTTTGGTGTTGACCATCTGGTGATGTCCATGTGTAGAGTCTTCCCTTGTGTTGTTGGAAGGGGGTGTTTGCTATGACCAGTGTGTTCACTTGGCAAAACTCTATTAGCCTTTGCCCTGCTTCATTCTGTACTCCAAGGCCAAATTTGCCTGTTACTTCAGGTGTTTCCTGACTTCCTACTTTTGCATTCCAGTCCCCTATAATGAAAAGGACATCTTTTTTGGGTGTTAGCTCTAAAAGATCTTGTAGCTCTTCATAGAACCATTCTACTTCAGCTTCTTCAGCATTACTGGTTGGGGCATAGGCTTGGATTACTGTGATATTGAATGGTTTGCCTTGGAAACGAACAGAGATCATTCTGTCATTTTTGAGATTGCATCCAAGTACTGCATTTTGGACTCTTTTGTTGACCACAATGGCTACTCCATTTCTTCTAACGGACTCAAGAGTGAACATTGACATTCCAGAAATCAACGAACTGAGATGGACTGGAATGGGTGAATTTAACTCAGATGCCCATTATATCTACACTATACTTTATCCTACTCCAAATCAACCTGGTGAATTTCATTTCTAGCTCCTGCTATTTGTTGCTCATTATTTTTGGTGAAAAGATGAACAAGTCATAAATTCCAGGACAGCCCAAAGATTGGTTGCCCCTAGGTCAAATTCAACTAAGTTGAAGTCATTTTGTGTAAAACATGGTAGCCTAGGTTATAGGTGCAGTTTATCTTAAAAGAAGATATGGTTTAGGTGGAGATCATAATATATTACTGAAACAACATTGTGCTCTGTGGTTGAACAATTGAGCACATATTAGCAGGTACTTGGTAGTGAATGTGTACTGAATTTTAGGTAGTCACATCATATTTCTATTTTGGACAGTAGTTTAGAAATAACCATTCATTCTCTGGGATTTGGGTCTCAACCAGCAGCAAAAAGACAAGAAAGTCTACATAATGGAATCTTGATTTCCTGATCTCACTGCATGATGACTAACAATGTTTAACACCATTCACTTTCATTATCTTCTTTGAGCTTCAAAAAAGCACTGTGAGAGAGATGAATCCTTCACTTTAAAGGTGAATAAACTAAGGTAAGAAAGGAAGCATCTCACAGCTAAAAGGTAAGAGTCAAATCTGGCTTCCCAGGTGGTGCAGTGTAAAGAATCCACCTGCAGTGCAAAAGACCTTGAAATGCAAGTTTGATCCCTGGGTCAGGAAGATCCGTTGGAGAAGGCAATAACAGCCTACTCCAGTATTCTTGCCCAGAAAATCCCATGGACAGGGGAGTGGCAGGCTATAGTCCATGGTGTTTCAAAAGTGTTGGTCATGACTAAGTGATTAAACAAGAATCAAATCTAGTCTTTCTGCCTCTTTATTCCATACTCTCACAATTGTACACAAGCGTTTATCTTCCTCATTATAAATCCAAGAAGTTTCAATGAAGTTTACCATTTACCATTTTACAGATGAAGGGACTGTGGAATAATAGGCTACTTGGACTAGAACTGTAATGACAAATTGAGACAGATAACTGAGCACATTTTCAGTAAAATTCAAGTGAATTTCCCAATTCGATTAGATTTATCCTAGAATGCATAAGAATTCCCTGGAGTGCTTGTTAAACACAGATTACTGGGTCATATTCCCAAAGATTCTAATTCAGTAGTTTTGGAGTAGGGGTAGGAAATTTGCATTTTCAACAAGTTCCCAAGTAATGCTCCTGGTTCAGGGGCTGCACTTTGAGAAGCATTGAAACATGTTAATTATCATATGTGAAATCAATCGCCAGCCCAGGGTTGATGCTCGGAGCTGGTGCACTGAGATGTCCCAGGGAATCGGGAGGGAGGAGGGAGGGGGGTTCTGGAGGGGGAGCACATGTAAACCCATGGCAGTTTCATGTCATTGTATGGCAAAACCAACACAATAAAGTAAAAAAAAATTAAATTAAAAAAAGAAACAACATTATAGACAAAGCATTGATTTAATGACTGATCAAGCTTTCAGGCCACTAAGATAAAACAGCTTTAAAAATTTGGATATTTAAGGTACTTAGCAGTCTCTGTGAAAGTTGGTTGATGCTATACACTAATCTCCTCCATAGGCCCTCACAAAAACAATGAAGGTGTAGACCTTAGAGTCAGACTTATTGTGCTAGCTTTGTATTCTCAAGTAATATGATCTTTCTGAACTTCAGTTTCTTCATTTTTAAAATGGTAGTAATGAAGCAGCTTCAAAGGATTACTGTGATTTTTAAGTCAATACATGCAAAACCTCTTTGAAGGCTGGAAAATTTTGTATCAGTGGAAATCATTTTTTAAAAGAGTAGCAAAGTTCTTGAGAATCATCTCTCTTTCTTGGCATTTTAAGATCACTTGGTTGCCTGGCCTTTTGTTGTGAAATGTGGCATGTAAGTAGATCTTCAAGTGGCTATGGAGGAGCCAACTGGGATTCTGCAAGTGTTAATTCACTCTTATTAATTCTGGCTAAAAGTCAAGTCCCCCAGCTCTTAGCAACAGATCTTTTTGATCTGATCTCATTCTCAGAGCCTGAAAAATGCAGATGGCCCTGCAATTCTTTCAACCCAATTATAATTTTCAGAAGACTGGGTCTTTGAAGAAAATTAGTTCTTCATTAAGAGATAAACAGCAGATATAACCTTTTATAACTGCCAAATTTTTCTCTACTAGAGGATTAAATGAAGAGGCTACTAAACTGGAAGTTAAGAAATCTATATCATATACCATATTCTGCAACTGACTCACTGTGTGACCAAATATAAATCCCTCCTGCTTTCTAGGCCTCAGTATTTTGTGTGTAACATCAGATATTCAAATTCATTGGTCTTGAAGGAACCTTCAAAATCTGAATTCTAAGATTATCAAGGAAATGGACCTAGGCTTGGACCTTGCTCCCTAGGCTTGATTATATGGCTTGATTCACTGTTACCTTGAGACATCACTACTCACCTCTGAGCCTTATTTTCCTAATCTATAACCTTGAGAGTAATTATAAATAATTCCCTAACTCACTTCCAGTATTTGTGTCAAGGGGCAAATATGTTGTGTTTAAAATTAATTTGGATGTCTCAGTGATTAACATTTGGAATATATTTTTAAATCTTATAACTCAGTAACAAACTGTTTAAAATTGGTCAAAGGATTCAAATAGACATTTCTCCAAAGATATACAAATGGCCAAAAAGCACATGAAAAAATGCTTAACATCATTAAGCATTATGAAAATACAAATCAAAACAAGTGAGATACCACTTCACTTGCCTTAAGAAGGCTACTATGAAAAAAAATGAGAAAATAGTAAATGTTGTCAAGGATGTGGAGAATTTGGAACACTTATACATTGTTGGTGGGATTGTAAAATGGTGCAGTCACTAGGGAAAACAGGATAGAAATTTTTCACAAAATAAAAAAATAAAATTACTATATGATCCAGAAATTCTACTTGTGGATATATATCCGAAAGTATTGAAAACAGAACTTAAAGAGATCTGCTTTCATACACCTTTATGCTTATAATGTTCATAGAGGCATTATTCACAACAACCAAAATTCGGAGGCAGTACAAGTGTCCATTGATGGATGAATGAATGAAGAACCCAAATGTGATATTTACATATAAAGGAACATTGTTCAGTTTTAAAAAGGAAGGGCATTTTGGCATGCTACAGTATGGATGAACCTTGAGTACAGTATTCTAAGTGAAATAAGACAGTCACAAAAAATACAAATATTGTATGGCTCCACTTACATGAGGTACCTAGTATAATGAAATTTATAAAGGCAGAAAGTAGAACAGAGGTTGCTAGACACTAGGGGAAGAAAGCATAGGGAATTACTATTTATGGCTGCAGAATTTTGAGTTTACAAGATGAAAGTGTTTTAGAGATGAATGTTGGTAATGGTTGCAAAACAATGTAAATGCATTTAATACCGTTAAAATATAAATGCAAAATGGTTTATGGTAAATTCTGTGTTATGTATATTTTACTGCAAGTTCAATAATAAACCAAGTTATCTGAAAAATGAAACATGCTCTTTAAATTTAGGAGTCTGATTTGAATTTCAAGTGTAGCAATTTTCTTTAGATTTTGGGAAACATAGCTCCACACTCATACATTCACTTTGTGACAAAACTAATTGAGGATTTAAGAAAGGCCCAGTGCCTTCTCCTGCTTAGGGCTATTTTTCTACCTAAATACTATGTTTTTCCTAACACTTTCAGAGTATATAAGATGACAAAATGATACATTGAATAGGAAACTGAGAAACTCTACTGTCAAATTGAAAACTGCAGCTTGAGTTTCCAGATCTCAAAAATGCAATGGTCTTGTTTATGATCATAATGCATAGAGAATTAATGATAACAGTGTTGTAGCAGATAGGTTGGCTGTAACAGGGAATGGAGATAACAAGAAGCTTAATCCTTAGACCTCCCTATCCCCAGCTGTCCATCTGTCCTTTCCATAGTTACAGCCAATGCCCCTTGGCCAAAATGTGTCTGGTCATTTTTGCATATGATAATTCTTCCCAGAAGAGCCTGGGCCATGGCCTTGCCTTACTTGATTATAGAAAAACCCTATCTGAAGCAATTCCAATGGTTCTCCATCTCCTGTGGGAATAAGAATCACCTGGAAGGCTGTTATATCATAAGTGTCTGGTAGGCCTAAACATTCTGATTGAGTAGGTCTGGGGTGGGGCTAAAAATTTACATTTGTCACAATTTCCCAGGTGATGCTGATGCTGTGTCTTAGGAACACACCTTGAGAACCACTGTTAGAGGGCTATAAATTTAACTGAGGTGTGTCTTCCCACAACTACAGTTCTTTGATGCCCAACTGTAGACTCAGCTCTGCTTCAGAAATAAACACCAATCCTTATCTAAGCTTGCAGCAATATCTTATTGTGTCAATGTGAGGCCATTGCTGCACTAAACTCTGCTGCAGGTCCCTGCCTCCTTTCTTCAAACTCTGTCTCCTGCTTTTAGGGATTTCTTGCCTTATTTGATGGTATGCTAGACTACCTCACCAGGGCTTCCCTGGTGGCTCAGATCGTAAAGAATCCACCTGCAATGAGGGAAACCTGGGTTTGATCCCTAGGTTGCGAAGATCCCCTGGAAGAGGGCAAGGGAACCCACTCCAGTATTTTTTTAAATTTTATTGGTTTTTGTTTATTTATTATTATCTTTTTTATTGTAACAAATTCAAGAAACACTTTTTTTTCTTGTATGGAGAATCACCACGAACAGAGGATCCTGATGGGCTACAGTTCATGGGGTCTCAAAGAGTCGGACACAACTGAGTAACTAAACACAACATAGACTACTTCACACTGGCTGTGAGAATCAATTGTGAACATCTCTTCCCAACTCCATGTTCAGTTGTGAAAGTATTTACACATAGAAATTCGTAAACATGACAAATCAATGTCTTCTGCTCCCCAGAGTTTTTATTAAACTAGATCACATTAGCACAATTACCAACTGATTTCCTGGGTTGTAACTTATCTGTTGGCCAAATTTCTTTGGCCAGCCCTATGGTGGAATTTTTCCGAGGGGATCTTTTTCTAGGTTCTAGCCTCTCTCAATCTCTGTAATGCATTTTTTTTTGAAATATGACTATGGGGAGATAATAGCCAGACCCCAAGTTCTTTGGATTCTTGGAGTTAAATAGATTTTTCTCATTCTTTGTACAGCACTAGACACTTCATTAAGATAATACATGAGAAAGAAATTAACATGTGTTATAGAAAGTCATGGGGATTCCCAGATGGCTTAATGGGTAAAGAATCTGTCTGCTAAGCTGAAGACACAAGAGATGTGGGTTCAATCCCTGGGTCAGGAAGATCCTCTGGAGGAGGACATGGCAACCCATTCCAGTTTCTTCCCTGGAGAATCCCACTGACAGAGGAGCCATGTGGGCTACAGTCCATAGGGTCACAAAGAGTCAGAAACGACTAAAGCGACTTGAGCATGCATGCGCATTGAAAGTCATAGGCATTTTCCTATCTATTGGCTCCATTATTTCATTGACTCCTTATTTCAGTTCTGTGGGGTAAGAGTTATTGGTTCTGCTATATAGATAAAACTCACATTCAAAAAACCAAGATCATGGTATCCAGTCCCATCACTTCATGGCAAATAGATGGGGAAACAATGGAAACAATGACAGACTTTCTTTTCTTGGGCTCCAAAATCACTGTGGACAATGGCTGCAACAATGAAATTAAAAGACACTTGCTCCTTGGAAAGAAGGCTATGGCAGAACTAAACAATGTATTGAAAAGCAGAGACATCACTTTGCTGACAAAGGTCCACATAGTCAAAGCTATGATTTTCCAGTAGCCATGTATGGATATGAGAGCTGGACCATAAAGAAGGCTGAGCACTGAAAAATTGATACTTTCTAACTGTGGTGCTGGAGACGATGCTTGAGATTCCTCTGGACAGCAAGGAGATCAAACCAGTCAATCCTAAAGAAAATCAACCCTGAATATTCATTGGAAGGACTGATGCTGAAGCTGAAGCTCCAGTAATTTGGCCACCTGATGTGAAGAACTGATTCACTGAAAAAGACTCTGATGCTGGGAAAGATTGAAGGCAGGAGGAAAAGGGGATGACAGAAGATGAGATGGTTGCATGGCATCACTGATTCAATGGACGTTGAGTTTGAGCAAACTCTGGGAGGTAGTGAAGGACAGGGAAGCCTGGCATGCTGCAGTCCATGGGGTCACAAAGAATTGGGCATGACTGAGTCATTGAACAACAATACAGATAAGAAAACTTAAGGTAAGAGAAGTTAAATAAATCGTCCAAGGCCACACAACTAGTACATTTCAAAGTGTGAATTCTTACCTAAGTATGTCTGACTCCAAAGGAGAAACATTTTATAATCAACAGATATTTACTAGGAACTTAAGAAATGCCTTCCTGCTTGAAACCATGGCATTGTGGTACAAAGCTCTTGAATTTATAGAAGACTTGAAATGCCTCTAAAGTTAAAACTATAATCTAGGTTAAGGACAGAGTTCTCACTGATTTGTTCTGAGGGATCATTCCCAAAATGAAGTAGAATTTCCTGGGAAGTGGATAGAGGTCTTTATTTCTTGGGGATAGTTAGTAATATGTTCGATACATATTTTCCTGCACTGGAAGAAAGATTATGTAAGATTATGCCTGGGATAAATCCTGAGACTATTCTGTTGAATCACAAGGCTGAGAATTGTGGGATCAGAGTCCTGAAACTAAAAAGGTACAATGAAACTGTAACGAGTACAAAGTCTTACCACTGTGACTCAGAATCAAATAATTAAAGGTTAGAAAGGAAGAGCTCAGACGCTGCTTACTTTTAATTTCCCAATCCAATTGTTCTTGTCATATAAAATAGTAACAAACTTTTTTTGTAAATTAATTTATTTATATTAATTGAAGGCTAATTTCTTTATAATATTTTAGTGGTTTTTGCCATACATTGATATGAATCAGCCATGGGTGTACGTGTGTCCCCACCACACACCTCCCTCCCCATCCCATCCCTCAGGGTTGTCCCAGTGCACCGGCCCTGAGTGCCCTGTCTCATGCATTGAACCTGGACTGGTGATCTATTTCACATATGGTAATATACATGCTTTGCTATTTTCTCAAATCATCCCACCCTCATCTTCTCCCACTGTCCAAAAGTCTGTTCTTTACATCTGTGTCTCTCTTGCTGTCTTTCATAAAGAAAAACACCACTACAGTATATTAACACATATATATGGAATTTAGAAAATGGTGACAGTGACCCTATATGTGAGACAGTAATAAACTTTAGTATATTAACATTCTATCTTGAAATTTTGCTGAAGTCATGTAGTAATTCCAGGAGATTTTGGTTGATCTTTTGGGATTTTTCTACATAAAAAATTATATCATCTACCAACAAAGACAGGTTTCTTTCTTCCTTTCCAATATGTATGCCTTTTATTTCCCTTTCTTATCTTACTGGATTTGTTAGATTCCCAGGTATGAAGTGCAATAGAGGTGGTTGAGAGGGAAGGAACATCCTTATTTGCTCCTGGTCTTAGCAGAAAAGCCACTAGCTCCTTTCCACTTAGTATAATTTCAGCTGTACTTGTTTTATAATTGTTCTTTATCAAGTTGAGAAATTTTCCTCTATTCCTAGTTTGCTGAAATGTTTTATCATGATTGGGTGTTGGATTTTGCCAAAGGCTTTTTCAGTATCTATTTTTATGATCTTATGATTTTTATTGTTGATAGATTACAGTAATTGATCATCAAATGTTAAAACATTGGACAACTAATAAATTCCGCCTAGCCATAGTGTATCAGAAAAGGCAATGGCACCCCACTCCAGTACTCTTGCCTGGAAAATCCCATGGATGGAGGAGCCTGGTAGGCTGCAGTCCATGGGGTTGCGAAGAGTCGGACACAACTGAGTGACTTCACTTTCACTTTTCACTTTTCATGCACTAGAGAAGGAAATGGCAACCCAGTCCAGTGTTCTTGCCTGGAGAATCCCAGAGACAGGGGAGCCTGGTGGGCTGCCATCTATGGGGTCACACAGAGTTGGACACAATTGAAGCGACTTAGCAGCAGCAGCAGCAGCCATAGTGTATAATTGTTTTTGTACATTATTCAATTTATATGTTAAATTTTTACGAAGCACTTCTGTATTTATGCTACAAGAGGTACTGATCTGTTCTACTTTTTTGGAATTTTTTTTGTTTTGTTTTGGTATTAGGGTAATGTCCTTATAGAAGGGGTTAGGAAATATTCTCTCTTATTTTCTCAAAAATATGGTGAAGAATTGGTAAAATTTATCACTTCAGTACTTGGTGGAATTCATGTGAATCCATCTGAACTTCCCGTGTTCTCTTTTGGATGGTTATTAATGATTGATTTGATATTTTAAAATAGACTTTTGCCTATTAGGGTCATCTATTTCTTCTTGTGTAAGTTTTGGTAGATTGTGTCTTTTAAGAAATCAGTCCTATACCAATGGGCCTACTTGCAGGGTAGCAAATGAGACACAGACACAGAGCAGACATTTGGACGCAGTGAGAGAAAGAGAGGGTGGAGATTTGACAGAATAGCATTGAAATATACACACTACTGTATGTAAAATAGCCAGTGGGAGTTTGATGTATGACCAGGGAAACCAAAGCCAGTGATCTGTGACAACCTGAAGGGATGGGGTGGGGAGAGAAATGGGAGGGGGTTTCAGGAGGGATGAAGCACATGTATGCCTATGTCCAATTCATGCTGGTGTATTGGCAAAAACCATCACAGTATTGAAAGGTGATTATACTTCAGTTAAAACAAATAAATTTTAAAAAGAAACTAATCCTTTTCATTTAGGTTATCAAATTTGTGGATGTGAAATTTTACATATTATTCATTTATTATACTTTAACATCCTAGGGCTCAGTAGTAGTGGCTCCATTTTCATTTCAGATGTTAGTAATTTGTGTCTTCTTTTTTTCTTTTAGCCTTAACCTGGCTAGAAATTTATTAACTTTATTTCTTATTTCAAAGAATCAGCTTCTGTTTTCCTTGATTTTCTCCACTAATTTCCTTTTTTAGTCTATTTGATTTATGTTCCAATGCCTATTATTAAATTTCTGCTTTCTTTGGATTTAATTTGCTCCCCTTTTTCTAGTTTCTTGAGATGCAGGTTTTTATTATTCATATTATATCTTTCTCATTTTCTAATATATGCAGTCAATGTGATAAGCTTCCTTCTAAGCACTGATTTTGTCTTGTCTCACAAATTTTGATATGATGCATTTTCATTTTTAGTTAGTTCAACATATTTTAAAATATCTCTTGAGATTTCTTTGACCATATGTTATTAGAAGTGTATCTCCAAGTATTGTGGGGTTTTTCAGCTATCTTTCTGTTATTCTAGCTTAATTTCATTGTTGTCTGAGCATACCTTGTATGATTTTTGTTCCTTTAATTTGTTAAGATGTATTATCAGGCCTAGAATGTGGTGTAATTTGGTAAATGTTTCATGTGAGCCTGAGAATAATGTGTATTCTGCTGTCATTGGATGAAGTATTCTATAACTGTCAATTAAATTCAGTTGATTGACAGTACAGTTCAGTTAAATTATGTCCTTACTGATTTTTTGTCTTCCAGTAAATAGAGGGATAGTGAAGTTTCAGCAATAATAGTGGATTCATATTTTTCTCCTTGTATCTTTATCGGTTTTTGCCTCATTTATTTTGATTCTCTGTGGTTAGGCATATACAAATTAAGAATTCTTATGTCTTTTGGAGAACAGACTCCTTTATCATCATGTAATGCTCCTCTTTATACCTGGTAACTGTCCCTAATCTAAAACGTGGTTTTCCTTAAATTAATATAGTTATTCCAGCATTTTTTTATTAGTGCTGATATGATATAACTTTATGTATACCTCTGCTTTTTAAAATTAGTTTCTTGTAGAAGAATAAGTTGGGTCTTATTTTTTAATCCACTCTGACAGTCTCTGCTTTTAATTTGGTGTGCTTAGACTATTGACATTTATTTAATTATTTTTAATTTATTTTAATTGGAGGATAATTAATTTACATTGTTGTGGTGTTTTATGCCATACATTCACATGAATCAGCCATGGGTGTACATATGTTCCCCATCTGGACCCTCCCTCCCCATCCCATCTGTCAAGGTCATCCCAGTACACCAGTCCTGAGCACTCTTGTCTCATGCATCGAACCTGGACTGGCGATCTATTTCACATATGATAATATACATGTTTCAGTGCTATTCTCTCAAATCATCCCATCCTCACCTGCTCCCACAGAGTCCAAAATTTTGTTCTTCACATCTGTGTCTCTTTTGTTGTCTCACATATAGGGTCATCGTTACTATCTTTCTAAATTCCAGATATATGCATTAGTATACTAAATTGGTGTTTTTCTTTCTGACTTGCTTCACTCTGTATAATAGGCTCCAGTTTCATCCACTTCATCAGAACTAATTCAAATGCATTCTTTTTAAAAGTTGAATAATATTCCATTGTGTATATGTACCACAGCTTTCTTATCCATTTGTCTGCTGATGGACATCTAGGTTGCTTCCATGTCCTGGCTATTCCAAACAGTGCTGTGATGAACATTGGGGTACATGTGTCTCTTTCAATTCTGGTTTCTTCAGTGTGTATGCCAAGCAGTGGGATTGCTGGGGCATATGGCAGTTCTGTTTCCAGTTTTTTAAGGAATCTCCACACTGTTCTCCATAGTGCTGTACTAGTTTGCATTCCCAACAACAGTATAAGAGGATTCCCATTTCTTCACACCCTCTCCAGCATCTATTGCTTGTAGAGTTTTGGATAGAAGTCATTCTGACTGGCATGAAATGGTACCTCATTGTGGTTTTGATTTGCATTTCTCTGATAATGAGTGATGATGAGCATCTTCTCATGTGTTTGTTAGCCACTTGTATGTCTTCTTTGGAGAAATATCTGTTTAGATCTTTGGCCTAAGTTTTGATTGTATCATTTATTTTTCTGGAATTGAGCTGCAAAAGTTGTTTGTATATTTTTGAGATTAATTCTTTGTCAGTTGCTTCATTTCCTATTATTTTCTCCCATTCTGAAGGCTGTCTTTTCACTTTGCTTAGAGTTTCCTTTGTTTTTCAGAAGCTTTTAATTTTAATTAGGTCCCATTTGTTTATTTTTCCTTTCATTTCTATTACTCTTAGAGGTGGGTCATAGAGGATCCTGCTGTGATTTATGTTAGAGAGTGTTTTGCCTATGTTTTCCTCTAGGAGTTTCATAGTTTCTGGTCTTACATGTAGATCGTTTTTTTTTTAATTTATTTTTTTTATTAGTTTTGCCATACAATGACATGATATCACCATGGGTTTACATATGCTCCCCCTCCATAAGCCCCCTCCCTCCTCCCTCCCCCCGGGAAATCTAGTTGCACCAGCCCCGAGCACCAATCCTGGGCTGGCGATTGATTAGACATATGATAATTAACATGTTTCAATGCCATTCTCCCATATCATCCCACCCTTTCCATCATCCACAGAGTCCACGAGTCTATTCTTTACATGTAGATCTTTAATGCATTTTGAATTTATTTTTGTGTATGGTGTTAGAAAGTGTTCTAGTTTCATTCTTTTACAAGTAGTTGACCAGTTTTCCTAGCACCACTTGTTAAAGAGATTGTGTTTTCTCCATTGTATATTCTTGCCTCCTTTGTCAAAGATGAGTTGTCAATAGTTGCATGGATTTATCTCTGGGCTTTCTATTTTGTTCCATTGATTTATATTTCTTTCTTTTTGCCAGTACAATACTGTCTTGATGACTGTGGCTTTGTAGTAGAGACTGAAGTCAGGCAGGTTGGTTTCTCTAGTTTCATTCTTCTTTCTCAAGATTGCTTTAGCTATTCGAGGTTTTTGTATTTCCATATAAATTGTGAATTTATTTGTTCTAGTTATCTGAAAAAGACCATTGATAGCTTGATAGAGATTGCATTGAATCTATAGATGGCTTTGGCTTGTATGCTCATTTTCACTATATTGAATCTTCCAATTCATGAACGTGGTATATTTCTCCATCTATTTGTGTCATCTTTGATTTTTTTCACCAGTGTTTTATAGTTTTATATATATATAGGTCTTTTGTTTCTTTATGTAGATTTATTCCTAAGTATTTTATTCTTTTCGTTGCAATGATAAATGGAATTGTTTCCTTAATTTGTCTTTCTGTTTTCTCATTGTTAGTATATAGGAATGCAAAGGATTTCTGTGTGTTGACTTTGTATCCTACAACTTTACTTATTTATTAATTAGTTCTAGCAATTTTTTGGTGAAATCTTTAGTGTTTTCTATGTAGAGGATCATGTCATCTACAAACAGTGAGAGTTTTACTTCTTCTTTTCCAATCTGGATTCATTTTTTTCCTGCTGTTTGCTGTGGCCAAAACTTCCAAAACTATGTTGAATAGTAGTATTGAGTGTGGGCATCTTTGTCTTGTGCCTGACTTTAGGGGAAATTCTTTCAATTTTTCACCATTGAGGATAATTTTTGCTGTGGGTTTGTCATATATAGCTTTTATTATGCTGAGGTATGTTCCTTCTATTTCTGCTTTTTGGAGGGTTTTTATCATAAATGGATGTTTAATTTTGTCAAGGGCTTTCTCTGTATCTATTGAAATAATCATATGGTTTTTATTTTTCAATTTAATAATGTGGTGTAGTACATTGATTGATTTGTGGTTATTGAAGAATTCTTGCATCTTTGGGATAAAGCCCACTTGGTCATGATATATGATCTTTGTAATATGTTGTTGGATTCTGTTTGCTAGAATTTTGTTAAGGATTTTTGCATCTATGTTCATTAGTGATATTGGCCTGTAGTTTTCTTTTTTGTGTGGCATTTTTGTCAGGCTTTGGTATTAGGGTGATGGTGGCCTCATAGAATGAGTTTGGAAGTTTACCTTCCTCTGCAATTTTCTGAAAGAGTTTGAGTAGGATAGGTGTTAGCTCTTCTCTAAGTTTTTGGTAGAATTCAGCTGTAAAGGCATTTGGTCCTGCGCTTTTGTTTGTTGGGAGATTTCTGGTTTCAATTTCTGTGCCTGTGATGTGTCTGTTAAGCTTTTCTACTTCTTCCTGGTTCAGTTTTGGAAAGTTGTACTTTTTAAAAAATTTGTTCATTTCTTCCACATTGTCCATTTTATTTGCATATAGTTGCTGATAGTAATCTCTTATGATCCTTTGTATTTCTGTGTTTTCTGTTGTGATTTATCCTTTTTCATTTCTAATTTTGTTGATTTGGTTTTTCTCCCTTTTTTCTTGATGAGTCTGCTAATGGTTTGTCAATTTTATTTATCTCCTTAAAGAACCAGCTTTTGGCTTTGTTGATTTTTGCTATGGTCTCTTTTGTTTTTGGTTTTTTTTTTTTTTTTTTTTGCATTTATTTCTGCCCTGATCTTTAAGACTTCTTTCCTTCTACTAACGCTGAGGTTCTGCATTTCTTCCTTTTCTAGTTGCTTTAGGTGTAGAGTTAGGTTATTTAGTTGACTTTTTTCTTGTTTCTTGAGGTAAGCCTGTATTGCTATGAACTTTCTCTTTAGCACTGCTTTTACAGTATTCCATAGGATTTAGATTGTTGTGTTTTCATTTTTATTTGTCTCTATGCATATTTTAATTTCTTCTGTCATTTGTTGATTATTCAGCAGCGTGTTGTTTAGTCTCCATATGCTGGGAATTTTAATAGTTCTTCTCCTGTAACTGATATCTAATCTTACTGCGTTATGCTCAGAAAAGATGCTTGGCATGATTTCAATTTTTTTGATTTTACCAAAGCTAGATTTATGACCCAGGATATGATCTATTCTGGAGAAGGTTCTGTTTGCACTTGAGAAAAGGGTGAAATTCATTGTTTTGGGGTGAAATGACCTACAGATATCCATTATGTCTAACTGGTCTAATGTATCATTTAAAGTATCATTTCCTTATTAATTTTCTGTTTAGTTGGTCTATCCATAGGTGTGGGTGTGGTATTAAAGTCATCCACTGTTATTGTGTTATTGTTAATTTCCCCTTTCATATTTGTTAGCATTTGCCTTACATATTGTGATGCTCCTATGTTGGGTGCATATGTATTTATAATTGTGGTATCTTCTTCTTGGATTGATCCTTTGATCCTTATGTAGTGTCCATCTTTGTCTCTTCTCACAGCCTTTGTTTTAAAGTATATTTTATCTGATATGAGTATTGCTACTCCTGCTTTCTTTTGGTCTCTATTTGCATGGAATATCTTTTTCTAGCCCTTCACTTTGAGTCTGTATGTGTCCCTTGTTTTGAGGTGGGTCTCTTGTAGACAACATATATAGGGGTCTTGTTTTTGTATCCATTCCGCCAGTCTTTATCTTTTGGTTGGGGCATTCAACCCATTTACATTTAAGGTAACTATTGGTAAGAATAATCCTGTTGCCATTTACTTTGTTGTTTTGGGTTCGAGTTTATACGCCCTTTCTAAGTTTCCTGTCTAGAGAAGATCCCTTAGCATTTGTTGGAGTGCTGGTTTGGTGGTGCTGAATTCTCTCAGCTTTTGCTTGTGTGTAAAGCTTTTGATTTCTTCTTCATATTTGAATGAGATCCTTGCTGGGTACAGTAATCTGGGCTGTAGATTATTTCCTTTCATCACTTTAAATATGTCCTGCCATTCCCTTCTGGCCTGAAGAGTTTCTATTGAAAGATCAGCTGTTATCCTTATGGGAATCCCCTTGTGTGTTATTTGTTATTTTTCCCTTGCTGCTTTTAATATTTGTTCTTTGTGTTTGATCTTTGTTAATTTGATTAATATGTGTCTTGGGGTGTTTCGCCTTGAGTTTATCCTGTTTGGGACTCTCTGGGTTTCTTGGACTTGGGTGATTATTTCCTTCCCCATTTTAGGGAAATTTTATTATCTCCTTAAGTATTTTCTCATGGTCTTTCTTTTTGTCTTCTTCTTCTCGCACTCCTATGATTTGAATGTTGGTGTGTTTAACATTGTTCCAGAGGTCTCTGAGATTGTCCTCATTTCTTTTAATTCTTTTTTGTTTTTACTTTTTTCCTCTCTGTTTCATTTATTTCCACCATTCAATATTCTAAATCACTTATCCTATCTTCTGCCTCTGTTATTCTACTGGTGGTTCCCTCCAGAGTGTTTTTTATCTCATTTATTGCATTATTCATTATATATGGACTCTTTATTTCTTCTAGGTCCTTGTTAAACCTTTCTTACATCTTCTCGATTCTTGTCTCTGGGTTATTTATCTGTAACTCCAATTTGTTTTCAAGATTTTGGATCATTTTCACTACCACTATTCAGAATTCTTTTTCACATAGATTCCCTATCTCTTCCTCTTTTTTTTTTTTTTTTGGTTTGGTGGGCATTTATCCTGTTTTTTTACCTGCTGGATATTTCTCTGCCTTTTCACCTTGTTTATATTGCTGTGTTTGTGGTGGCCTTTCTGTATTCTGGCAGTTTGTGGTTCCTCTTTATTGTGGAGATTCCTCACTGTGGGTGGGGTTTGACGGGTGGCTTGTCAAGGTTTCCTGGTTGGGGAAGTTTGTGTCAGTGTTCTGGTGAGTGCAGCTGTATTTCTTCTTTCTGGAGTGCAATGAAGTGTCCAGTAATGAGTTTTGAGATGTCACTGGGTTTGGTGTGACTTTGATCACCCCATATATTGAAGCTCAGGGTTATGTTCCTGTGTTGCTGGAGAATTTGTGTGGTATGTCTTGCTCTGGAACTTGTTTGCCTTTGGGTGGGGCTTGGTTTCAGTTTAGATAGGGAGGCATTTTATGAGGTTCTATCGATTAATACTTTCTGGATTCAGGAGTTTTCTGTTGTTCTCAGGATTTGGACTTAAACTTCCTGCCTCTGGTTTTCAATCTTATTCTTACAGTAGCCTCTAGCCTTCTCCATCTATACAGTACCAATGATAAAACATCTCGGTTAATGATGAAAAGTTTCTCCACAGTGAGGGACACCTGGAGAAGTACACAGAGTTACATGGAGAAGAGAAGAGGCAGGAGGAAAAGAGGGGGATCAAAAGGGGAGATATCAAGCTAGCCAGCAATCACTTCCCTATGTGCTCTCCACAGCCTGAATCCCTCAGATATGTTCACGGAGTTACACAGAGAAGAGAAGAGGGAGGAAGGAGACAGAGGTGGCCAGGAGGAGAAAAGGTGGAATCAAAAAGAGAGAGAGAGATCCAGCAGGTAATCAGTTCCCTAAGTGTTCTCCACAGCCTGTAACACACAAAGAGACTCACAGAGTTGGGTAGAGAAGAGAACAGGGAGGGGGGAGATAGAGGCAACCTGGTGGAGAAAAAGGAGAGTCAAAAGGGGGAGAGAGCAATCAAGCCAGTGCTCATGCTCCCAAGTAGAAATGGGTACTGAAGATTGGGCTCTTAAAGATACAAAGTTGATAACAAATACAAAAAAGCAAAGATTAA
>ML663455.1:623008-633303 GCA_007570785.1 Antilocapra americana | reverse complement strand
AAAAATGAAAATTGAAGGAATAATAAGGGACTTAAAAATTAAAAAATGATTTAAAAAATTAAAAAAATGATAATAGTAAAAACATATTTAAGACTTTCTCTGGAGCTGTTGCAGACAGTGTAGGGTCAGTTCATTTTCAGATAGTTCCTTGGTCTGGTTTGTATTTCTCAAGGGCTGTAGGCCCCTTCCTATGTAGTCAGTGTTAACTATAGGGTTTTAATCTATTGGACCTGTCACTTCCAAAGCGGTTCCCTCTGTTTATTTTAGCTTCTTCTGTTTACTGGTCTCTTCTGTGTCTAATTTCCACCCTGACAGAAGGAGGGCGGTGGTGGTCACTTTTTTTAGTCTCACTTTTTCAGTCATGCTGTGGGGATGGAGGAACACTCAAAGAAATATCACTGGCATGTGCTCACAGTGATTCATCCACACTGGGTTTGCCCTTGCTGACAGCATGTGTGCTTTCCCAGTCTACACCGCTCAGGCTCTAGGTTGCTCTGCAGGGAACTGTCTGAGGTGGGCCCCTGGGTTGCCTGTACTTCTCAGGTCTAAGCTGCTCGGGTTCAGGTTCTCGGGTACTCCACAAAGGCACAGACTTGTTTGGGCCTGTGTTTTGTGCCCTTCCCAGGTCCAAGCAGCTCAGGTGACCAGGTGTTTGGTGGGCACAGTTGGGGGCTGTGACTTATCCCCTCCCCCATCCCAGCTGCTCAGTTTTCTGGGTGTACAACCAGTGAACCTTCTCAGGTGTGCCATGTGTCTCTTCTGGGGAGCTCATCTCTGGCTGCAACCCTCCTGGTGGATGTCGACCATCCAGAATCCCAAGAAGTCTTGGTTAGCAATGAAGTCTGCTTGCAGTTTTGTAGAGGATGCCTCTCTGGGGCTGTGATTGCCCCCTTCTGGCTCTGGCTGCCTTCGCCTGCCTGTCTCTGTTGGGGCATGGGCCAGCCCACAGCCGGCTAGCTCTGCTCAGTGTTTTGTTTTGTGAGCGGGCCTGGCAGTGTCTTAGGGTAAAGCCTTTCATGGGATAGCTATCCCACAGTCTGGGTTGCTATCTCAAGCTAGTTCCCTCAGATTGCTCTCCGGGCATTCAGGCCCAGTCCTTACCCAAAACAATGCAGCCCGCTCCTTCCTGTCCAGCCCCTGCTTGATAGTGGGGGATTCATGCATCTGGGCAGCTGCTCTGCTGAGCGTTGCTGTTAGGCACATTAATCTGTGGGTTTTAATTATGTATTTATTTTTCCTCCCAGTTATTTTGCCCTCTGAGATTCCAAGGCCGGCCACAGACCCGCCTGAGAGAGTGTTTCCTTGTGTTTGGAAACTTCTCTCTTTTTAAAACTCCCTTCCCGGGGGACGGTTTTCCATCCCTACCTCTTTTGTCTCTCTTTTTATCTTTTATATTTTGTCCCACCTCCTTTTGAAGACAATGAGCTGCCTTTCTCTGCCAGCATTCAGAATTTGTTTTGTGGAATTTGCTTGGCTTTTATATGTTCTTTCAATGAATTTGTGTGCAAGTGAGTGGTCTCCCCTTCCTATTCTTCTGCCATCTTAGGACAGCCCTCACTCCTGCTTTTAATTTATTTTCTTTGTGTTTAATTTTCATTAGTTTGATTAAAATGTGTCTTCATGTGCTTCTCTTTATATTTTATCCTGTATCATAGTCTCTGGGCTTCCTGGACTTAGGTGGCTATTTCCTTTCCCTTGTTATGGAAGCTTCTGACTATCACCTTCTCAGATATTTTCGCATGCCCTTCTTTAGATATTCATTTTCTTCTGAGAGCTCTATAATCCAAATGTTGGTACACTTAGTGCTTTCCTAGAAATCTCTGAGACTGTCCTCTTTTCTTTTCCTTCTTTTTTCTTTATTATGTTCTGCTTCAATTATTTCCAGCTCACTTATCCATTCTTCTGCCTCAGTTATTCTCAGTTATTGATTCTCTCTAGTGTATTTTTACCTCTGTTATTGTGTCATTCAGGACTTCTTGGTGGCTCAGATGGTAAAGAATCTGTCTGCAATGCAGGAGACCTGGGTTCGATCCCTGAGTCAGGAAGATCCCCTGGAGAAGGAAATGACAACCTGTTCCAGTATTCTTGCCTGGAAAACCACATGGACAGAGGAGCCTGGCAAGGCTACAGTCCATGAGGTCACAAAGAGTTGGACATGACTAAGTGACTAACACTTTTTTTTACATTTATTTTGTTACTCATTGCTGACTATCTATTATTTGTTTCTCTGAGTCCTTGTTAAACATTTCTTATATCTTCTAAATTGGTGCCTCCTTTCTATTTATTTATCTATGCCTCCATTTTAGTTCCAAGATTTTGGATCATCTTTACGATCATTACTCTGAATTCTGTTTCAGGTAGATTGCCTATCTCTTCTTCATTTGTTTGGTTTTGTGGGTTTTCCCATGTTCATTCATCTGCTGCATATTTGTCTTTTCATTTTGTTGAATTTACTGTGTTTGGGGTCTTTTTTTCACAGGCTGCAAGGTCATAATTTCTCTTATTTGTGGAATCTGCCCCTAGTGTTTGGGGATGGACAAGTGCCTTGTGAAGGTTTCCTGGTTGAGTGGACTGAACCTGTGTTCTGGTGAATTGAACTAGATATTTTATCCCTGAATGGCAGTGCCACATCCAGTGGTGTGTTTTGTGGTGTCTGTGGACTTGGTATGGCTTTAGGCAGTTTGTATTCTTATAGGTTGTGTTATGTTCCTGTTTTACTCATGATTTGGCATAAGACTTCTGGCATTGGAGCTTGCTGGCCTTTGGATGAGGACTGGTCTTAGTGTTTTAGATGGAGGTCTTTTGGAGGGGTTTCATGAATTATTATTCTATGGGGTAAGGAGTTCTCTTGTGCTCCACCATCCTGGAATTAGATATTATACCTCAAAGGTTCAAGCCCACCCCCTTACTGGAGCCTCAAGTCTTTATAAGCCACATAACACAGAAGAGAAAGAGAAAGAAATAGAGAAGAAAAATGGGAAAAAAGAGAAAAAGAAGTCATCCAAAGATATAAGCAAACAACAACAAAAAACAGATGGACAAAACCGCAAGACAAATGGTGAAAGCAACAAATAGTGAGCAGCACTCAGAAGATAAGAACATCCAATGAAACTCACAGACTCACAAAGAGAAGAGAGAAAATTCAGAGAGAAAAGAGAAGAAAAAGAATAAAAATAGGAACCAAGAAAAAAATCGTCAATAAATAAATATGTATGTGAAAAAGGATACTAAAAACTATACTAGCAAAAATAACAAAATAAAAAGCATGGAAAAGTATGCAATATAACTAAACAGTACTGTAAAAACAGGGAAAAAAGAATAAAATAATTTATTCAAAAATAAAATCTTTCAAAAAGAAAAAGTAAGTTGAAAAAAATAAAATTTAAATGAGCAGTCAAAAAGAAAAATAGAACAATATAAAAAAGACTGTATGTGTATGAAGTGAAGTGTTAGTTGCTCAGTCATGTCAGACTCTTTGAGACTACATGGACTGTGGTCCACCAGTCTCCTCTGCCTGGAATTCTCCAGGCAAGAATACTAGAGTGGGTCGCCATGCCCTTCTCCAGGGGATGTTCTTGACCCATGGATCTAACCCCTGGGTCCCCCACATTGCAAGAAGATTAACATCTGAACCACCAGGGAAGCTCTCTTTATATATATATACATATAGAAAGAGAGGTAATAACATCCAACCAATCTGCTTACTCAAGTCCTCCAATATTTCTAAGAAGGTCATTGGCCCTCCTACATGTACCGTAGGGTCAGTTCACACTGAGATCTGGCCTTACTCCTGCTTGGACTTGCTTCCAAAGTCTACAATTGCCCTCTCTCCCCCAAAGTCCACAGTCTCAGGATAATTATGGAGATTTAATCTGCTGCACTGGTGGCTGCTGGAGTAAATTCCCTTCATCTTCCTTGGTCATACAGACCCTGGGGCTCAGCTTTGGTTCTGGCCCTGCCTATGCCTGTAGGTCACCTTCCAGTGTCTGTTCCCCATCCGGATATGAGGGGGCAAAAGTAACAGCTTATTAAGTCTCACTTACTCAGTGGGGCTAGGGAGAGATAAGTTATGGTAGATACAGTTGGGATGTGTGGGGAGTGCCAACTGTGACTGAGACATAAAGGAAATCATGTGATTCTCTAGGGGAATTTGCCCTGGATCTTGTGTTCCAAGGCCAAACAAAGCTGCACAGGCTCCCAGGAAGATGTGGGCAGTGCTCTGTACATGCTTACAGTTTGGTGGCAGCTGTGACCCCTGGAGTTGCAACCACAGTGACCTCCTGTCCTCCACCTTTGTCACCCACACCAGTCCTGGCAGTGGCCAGTCTTCATTTCCCCCTTTGGGACCATACACAGCAGTTGCTGGTAGTCCTGCCTCTGGCAATCGAGCTGGCTTTGGTGTATCTACCTTTGGAATCACACCTCACAATCATAGCTCATCCCGCCTATGGCACTCACAAAGGTGGTGTCCTGCAATCTGTGAGCACATGGAGTTAAATGGTCTCAGTGGCAATGATCTCTTGCCTCTCTGGCAGGCCCAGACTTTCTCCTGAACTCTGTCAGCTATGTTGTACTAGCCCTCTCAGTGTATGTTCATTGCACTCAACCCCAGGCCTCTCTTTGGGGTCTGATCCCCAAAGCCTGAGCCTTTGCACCCAGCCTCTACTTGCTGCTGTGCAAGTGTAAATAGTATCTTGGCTGGGAAATTTTAGTCAGTAATACTTGGTGAATTCTCTCTGTTTTGCCTTCCAAGAACCTGTTGCTCTGTTCCCCTCTGAGGTTCTGAAGCTCCACCCCCCCAATTTCTGCCCATGAGGGATTTTCCTAATGTGCAGAAACTTTTCCTCCTTCACACCTCCCACCACAAGATGCAAATCCCTGTACCAAATCCTTTGTCTCCTCATTTTCCTATATTTTTTGCCTTACCTCATTCTTTGGAAATTAGCTTGCCTTTTTGGAAGTCTGAGGTCTTCAGCCAGCATTCAGAGGGTGTTCTGCAGGATTTGTTCCACATACATATGTATTTTGATGTATTTGTGGGGAGGAAGGAGATCTCCCCATCTTAATCATCCACCATCTTGAAAGTTCCCTAAGAATCATGGTTTTTAGTCATCTCTACCACTGAGTAACTGTTTGAACTTGGGCAAATTACTCCCTCACTTGTCTCCATTTCCTCAACTGTACAATTAAAAAGATGATTGCTGAGGATACTTCATTCTCTGAAATATTACAATTCTCTGAAAATGATAAGCTAGTTCCGCCAGGATATATTCTCCTGATAGTGAAAAACATATTGGGAGCATGAGGAATGTCTTACTAGGTAGTGTTACCCAGCCAAACTTGGGTCCACTTGCTCTGTGTGCAGCAAAGTCTATCTACTGACACTGGGTTGTGGTGAGAAAAAATATAGTACTTATTGCAAGGTGCCAAGTAAGAAGAACAGGCAGCTAATGCTCAAAAGACCCAAACTCCCTGATCTGACTAGTTAATGGTGAGGTAACAGTTTTTGTGTTTTAGGAATCCCTATTACCAGTTTTATGGTTCCAGCGGGTCTCAGGCCTATGTGTCAGTGGTCAACATGAAGTTAACTTCTTTCATCTTGTGGGGATTTCTGTATCTGCAAAACGACTCAAGGATATGGCTCAGGATATTATTTATAGCCCTCGAAGAGAAATAAAATATCATTGATTTTGTTTTATGGCTGAAAGTGAAAGTGATATCACTCAGTCGTGTCCAACTCTTTGCGACTCAGTGGACTGTAGCTCACCAGGTTCCTCCGTCCATGGGATTCTCCAGGCAAGAATACTGGAGTGGGTTGCTATTTCCTTCTCCAGGGGATCTTCGGGACCCAGGGATCGAGCTCAGCTCACCAGCATTGCAGGCAGAAGTTTTAACCTCTGAGCCACCAGGGAAGCTTTTATCCTATTTGCATGTTTTCCTTTATTTCTTCATTTTATCACTTATCTGATTAAATTTGTTCTTTGGAACTCAGGGAAGGCCTGAAAGGCCAAAGCTTTTTAACAAACAAGAGAGGAGGGCCCTGGGGGAGGGGAGAGATGCAATGATCTGTTCCAAGGAATGGCCAACAGTGTTCTACTCAGTTTCAGTAGTAGATAATTTACGTATCACTTTTCATGTTATGCCTATCCCAAAGATAGTTTCTTCCACTCTTGCTTTAACTTAGCTAAATAGAACCAGGATCGATCCTTTAGTTGGTTCTTATTGCTTTATACTATTCTGAATGGAATGAAGACTAACAATAAGAGCTGGGGATACACTTGATACTAGCAATACCATGCCTCAGATTCATGTCTCTCTGGCCCAAGTCAATAAGGCCCAGGAGTCTGCATGTTTAAAAAGTATCTCAGGAACCAGAAAGCCCCATGAAATTTTCCCTAGCAAAAGAAAATTTGTTACTTTGCTAAACAGTTAAACATAAAGATGAAACAAAGTTTTATTTATTTATTATACTCTGTCATATAACTAATATTTCCTGACACATCTCTATTAGACTCTGAAGTAAATATAACATTTTGTATGTCCATGAAAAACATAAGTTCCAGTGTGTGCAATAGACAATAACAAGACATGATGATTAACACTATAACCAGATATATGTAAAAAGGCTAGAGGGGCCTTAACTGGTATAGGTGGGATTAAAGAAGGTTACATGGAGGAGGTTGTACTTCAACCAGATCTTATAGGGTCATTGGGGGAGAAGGTGTTTCTGTTAGCTGTTTCAGCTGTTAGACTCTAGGATAAATGTTAGTGTGATCAAATAGTGCATTCTATTGTTCCTTGTTGTTGCTGTTGTTCAGACACTCAGTAGTGTCTGACTCTTTGTGACCCCATGGACTGCAGCACACCAGGTTTCCCTGTCCTTCACCATCTCCTGGAGCTTGCTCAAACTCATGTCCATTGAATCGGTGATGCCATCCAACCTTCTTGTACTCTGTCATCCCCTTCTCCTCCTGCCTTCAATATTTTCCAGCATCAGGGTCTTTACTAATGAGTTGGCTCTTTGTACCAGGAGACCAAAAAATATTGAAGCTTCAGCTTCAGCACCAGTCCTTCCAATGAATAGTCAGGGTTGATTTCCTTTAGGATTGACTGGTTTGATCTCCTTGCTGTCCAAAGGACTCTCAAGAGTGTTCTCCAACATCAGTTTGAAAGCATCAGTTCTTCGGTGCTCAGCCTTCTTTACAGTCCAACTCTCACATCCACACATGACTAATGCAAAAACCATAGCTTTGACTATGTGGACCTTTGTTGGCAAAGTAATGTCTCTGCTTTTTTAATACACAATACAGGTTTCTCATAGCATTTCTTTTAAAGAGCAAGCATCTTTTAATTTCATGGCTGCAGTCACCATCTGCAGTGATTTTGGAGCCCAAGAAAATAAATTTTGTCACTGTTTCCCTTTTTCCCCCATCTATTTGCTATGAAGTTATGGGACTGGATGCCATGATCTTAGTTTTTTGAATGTTGAGTTCTAAGCCAGTTTTTCACTCTCCACTTTCAGTTTCATCAAGAAGTTCTCTAGTTGTCTTCACTTTCTGGATAAGAGTGGTGTCATCTACGTATCTAAGGTTATTGATATTGTTCTTAGTTCACTGATAACTGATAGGTGTTACTACTATTATATTGTTTTATATTTTTATGAGAACTACTAGCCAAAGAGGTCATCCAGGAGACCTTAAGACTTGATGAATTCAGCAAGTTTTGCCATAAAGCTTAGTAGATGACAGAGATTATTCTCCATCATACACTCTTATCAATAACTTCTGTTTAAATTAACACAAATATTGACCTTATATTCTCATATCTCAAAAGTCATTTCAAACTTCTCATTGGAGTTACCCTTACTCCAAAACTACATTAAAATATTCTTTGAATTTCACTTTCATTCATGGTTTATTCTCATGAACTATAGTCTCCCAAGTTTGTTCCTTTTTGTGTCTGATGACTACATGTATATCAGAGCTGGGTAACAGTTACAGAATATCTATTTCAACTTTCAAAATTTAGAGGTAAAAAAGAGAGAAGAAGGAAATTTACCTGATGACTGATTTTAAATTTCTGACTTCTCTGATAACCAAAAAGCACTTTCCTTTTTAAAATTTGAAATGTAATTTCCTGGACTGTCTTTATAAAATTAATTTTTATTGGGGTATAGTCACTTCACAATTTTGTGTTATTTTCTACTGTACAGCATAGTGAATCAACTATATGTATATACATGCCCCCTCTTTTTTGGATTTCTTTCCCTCTTAGGTCACCATAAACATTCAGTAGATTTCCCTGTACTATACAGTAGGTTCTCATTACTTATCTGTTTTATACATAATAGTGTATATATGCCATCCTAATTACCTAATTTATCTGACCCTCTCATTCCCATTGGTATCCATACATTTGTTTTCTACATCTGTGTGTTTATTTCTGCAAAAAAATAAGTTCTTATGTATCATTTGCTAGATCCCACATATATATACAATATAAACATATATACAATATTTGTTTTCCTCTTTCTGACTTATTTCACCTTGTAAACAGCCTCTAGTTTCATCCATGTCTCTGCAAATGGTAAAATTTTGTTTCCTTTTATGGCTAAGTAACATCCCTGGGGGCTCAGATGGTAAAGAATCTGCCTGCAATGCAGAAGACCCCAGTTTCATCCCTGGGTCAGGAAGGTCCCCTGGAGAAGCAATGGCTACCTACTTCATTATTCTTGCCTGGAAAATTTCATGGACAGAGGAGCCTTGTGGGCTACAGTCCATGGGATCACAAAGAGTCAGACACGACTGAGCAGCTAACACTTTCTTTCACTTTCAATATTCCATTTTATATATGTACCACATCTTCTATATCCATTTCTCTTTTGATGAACATTTAAATTACTTCTATGTCTTGGTTATTATAAATTATGTTGCAATAAACAATAGAGTGCACTTATCTTTTTAAATTATGGTTTCTCCAGGTATATGCCCAGAAATGTAATTGCTGGGTTATACAATTGTTTTAGTTTTAGTTTTTTTAAGGAACCTCCATAGTGGCTTTATCAATCTACTTTTCCACCAACAGTGTAGAAGGGTTCCCTTTTCTCTACATACTCTCCAGCATTTACTGTTTGTAGATTTTTTAATGATGGTCATTCTGACCAGTGTGAGATGATAGGAAACTCATTATAGTTTTAGTTTGAAAAAATCTTGCTGAGATTTCTGTCAGAGTGTTCTGCTTATGTTTTTCTCTAAGAGTTTTATAGTGTCCATCTTTTTCAACACTAGTTTGTTAAGGTTGGATTTTACCAGGGGTTTGAGACCCCAAAGATCTGAGAATGATATCAGTAGTTAACTGGTCAGAAGATTAAGTGAAAACCAGCTAAACAGACAATTATCTGCCTATTCTTCAAGATCTTCAAAACTGACCATAAGTTATTCTGATATTTCCTCTTCTTTGTGATGTATTGCCCAGCAGAGTGCATAGTATATTGTAGCTATCCCATATGTATTAATATTTGTTGAATACATTTCTGGGATGGATTATTACCTCTTTTCTTTAATTTGCAAATACACCATGCATTTAGTATTGCAGTGATATAAGAACTATTTTAAACTAGATAAGTATATCAGAGAAGAAAATTCATTCTTGGTTCAATACCCTAATATTACCATTGCTGGGACTTTGACTTAGGCTTTTAAAATACATTTCTATGAATAAATTACAAAGTTTCAAGTACCTTTCTGTCCTGTCTTCTCATTTACCATTATTTCATAGCTTTTTAATGTTATTATGTACTCTTAAAAATCACCATTTTTTATGGCGCATCATACTATCAATTTCCTTATTTTGGAACACTGTCATGACATTCTTATATCCTATGTTTTATTGCATCTTCATCCTCCAATCTCACAAACAAGCACAAATTATGCAGCCAGAATATTTTCACTGAAACTACTTCTTCATCCCCATCTTTTCTCTGACTATATTCATGATGTAGAATATCAGAGGAACCTATACTTTCCTTCTACTTATCTTTAAAGATTGGCATGGTGTGAGTAAAGTTCTTACTGTTGGTCTATAATCACTGGTATACGTATCGTATTCTTGTTCCTATAGTTTAAGTGAACCTAATTAGGAGAGTCTTAGGCAAATTCCAACATGAAGAAAATTCCTGAAAAAATAAGTATTTACATCCTGAACAGTTAGAAGCAGTACATCTTAGGGGTTACTCTGTGTTTGTGTGTTTGTGTGTGTGTGTGTGTGTGTGTGTGTGTGTGTGTGTGTTGGGGTAT
>ML663455.1:567692-622998 GCA_007570785.1 Antilocapra americana | reverse complement strand
TGGGGTATATAATAAGTGGAATTCTGAGAAGAAAAGCTAGTTGCAATTCACATCCAGACAGGGCAAGATAAAGGGAAGAATTCAGCTCTTTTCTGGTAAGTTTGGGAATACACCCTGGAAATACTATCATTGTTCATCATTATATATTATTTTTGTCTTCAGACATATGAACATGTGGTTCTCTGTGAGACTGGGTAACAGGATGTGTGTGAGGATGAGTTTTTCTCATATTAGATATAATTTTGCAATGTGATAAGGTAACTGAAATGGGCCAATGTTATTTTCAGGAGTGTTCTGAGAGACTGTGTCATGGAACTACATGACTTTGATGAGATGGCACCTAGGATGTCTGAGTCAGTGTGCGGTCATTGGAGGCTCTGAGTGACGAGGACACAAGGAAGAAAGTCAGAGAGAAGCTGTAGACGTGACTGATGAAGGGAGATAGTCTGATTGGCAGGGAAAAATTAAAGGAGATTTGTTTTTCCAGATATACTTGATGATGAGACACAGTAAACAGACCATATGGTCTTCTAAAAATATCTGAAAGTCATTAACACTATTAGGATGGAAGATAATTTATGGGGTGGGATAGGATAAGAGAGCTAGAATTCATAGATGGAAGTAAAGAAAGATATTAAACACCTGAATTTCTTTACGAATGTTTAAACATGACATTAAAATATTGACAACCTGTATAACAATGGCAATGATAAATTGGAATGGACTATGACTAGCCTATGACACTGGAGCAAGATCCTACAGATCCGATTGTGTGTCAAGCAATACTCTATGATGGGCAGAGCCAGGGTAGGCACTGAGGAACTCAGTAGGGAGAAGGACAGTAGGGAGAAGATTTGAGAGACATGAGGTGACTATTTACCAACTAGTATTAAGGTGTTTCAACATTTTAACAATTGATATGGACAGCTAACTGTAGTTCTCAACTGGGTTTGACTTTATCACCAAAGGATATTTTTGGCAATATCTGGAGATATTTGTGATTGGTAGTGGGGTAATGCTACTTGCATCTAGTAGCTAAAGATTAGGGATCCTGTTAAACATCTTACAATGCATTCTTTTATGTATGATCTGTATGTCTGTCCTTTCACCAGCACCATGTTGCAAAATTTCAATAATATTTTCAAAGAATTCACTTTTAGATTCATTCAGTTCAGTCCAGCTGCTCAGTCATGCCGGACTCTTTTGGACCCCATGGCCTGCAGCATGCCAGGTTTCCCTGTCCACCAACAACTCCTGGAGCTTGCTCACTCATGTCCCTCGAGTCGGTGATGTCATCGAACCATCTCATCCTCTATTGTCCCCTTCTCCTCCTGCCTTCAATCTTGCTCAGCATCAGGTTCAATCTTGCTCAGCATTCAATGAGTCTGTTTTTCACATCAGATGGCTAAATATTGGAGTTTCAGCTTCCAATGACTATTCAAGACTGAAATTGACTGGTTTGATTTCCTTGCAGTCCAATGGACTCACAAGAGTCTTCTCCAACACCACACTTCAAAAGCATCAGTTCTTCAGTGCTTGGATTTCTCTGTATTCGAACTCTCACATCCATACCTGACTACTGGGAAAACCAAAGCTTTCACTAGATGGAAAAGTAACATCTCTGCTTTTTTAATATGATGTCTAGGTTGGTCATATTTTTCCTTCCAAGGAGCAGGCATCTTTTGATTTCATGGTTGCGATCACCATCTGCAGTGATTTTGGAGCCCAATAAAATAAAGTCTGCCACTGTTTCCATTGTTTCCCCATCTATTTGCCCTGAAGTGATGGAACTGGATGCCATGATCTTAGTTTTTTGAATGTTGAGTTTTAAGCCAACTTTATCACTCTCCTCTTCCACTTCCATAAAGTGGCTCTTTAGTTCTTCACTTTCTGCCATGAAGGTGGTACATTTGCATATCTGAGGTTATTGATACTTCTCCTGGCAATCTTGATTCCAGCTTGTGCTTCATCCAGGTCAGCATTTCGCATGATGTGCTCTGTGTATAAGTTAAATTACCAAGGTGACAAAATACAACCTTGATGTACTCCTTTCCAAATTTGGAACCAGTCTGTTGTTCCATGTCCAGTTCTAACTGTTGCTTCTTAATCTGTATACAGATTTCTCAGAAGACAGGTAAGGTGGTCTGGTATTCCCATCTCTTTAAAAATTTTCCACAATTTATTGTGATCCACATAGTCAAAGGACTTAGCATAGTCAATGAAGCAGAAGTAGATTTTTTTCTGTAACTCTCTTGCTTTTTCTATGATCCAGCAGATGTTGACAAGTTGCTCTCTGGTTACTCTGCCTTTTCTAAATTCATCTGGAACATCTGGAAGGTCTAGTTTCAGGTACTGTTGAAGCCTAGATGGGAAAATTTTGAGCATTTCTTTGCTGACATGTGAGATGAGTGCAACTGTTCATTAGCTTGAACATTTTTTGGCATTGCCTTTCTTTGGGATTAGAATGAAAATTGACCTTTTCCAGTCCTGTGGCCCCTGCTGAGTTTTCCAAATTTGCTGGCATATTAAGTGGAGCACTTTAACAGCATCAGCTTTTAGGATTTGAAATAGTTCAACTGGAATTCCATCACCTCCACTAGTTTTGTTCATGTTGATGTTTCCTAAGGCCTACTTGACCTCCACTCCAGGACTTCTGGCTTTAGGTGAGTGACCACACCATTGTGGTTATCTGGGCCATGAAGATCTTTTTTCTATAGTTCTTCTGTGTATTCTTGCCATCTCTTCTTAATATCTTCTGCTTCCATTAGGTCCATACCGTTTCTGTCATTTTTTGTGCCCATCTTTGCCTGGAATGTTCCCTTGGTATCTGATTTTCTTAAAGAAATCTCTAGTCTTTCAATTCTTTTATTTCCCTCTATTTATTTGCATTGATGACTTAGGAAGGCTTTCTTATATCTCCCTTGCTATTCTTTGTAATTCTGCATTCAGATGGATATATCTTTCCTTTTCTCCTTTGCCTTTAGCATCTCTTCTTTTCACAGCTATTTGTAAGGATAGCTTACAAAGGTTGTCTGAGGATGCCTCAGACAAACTTTTTGCATTTCTTTCTCTTGGGCTTGCTTTTGATCACAGCCTTCTGTACAATGTGGTGAACCTCCATCCATAGTTCTTCAGGCACTCTGTCTATCAGATCTAATCCTTTGAATCTATTTGTCACTTCCACTGTATACTTGTAAGGGATTTGATTTAGGTCATACCTGAATGGCTTACTGCTTTTCCCTACTTTCTTCAATTTAAGTCTGAATTTTGCAATAAAGAATTCATGGTCTGAATCACAGTCAGCTCTAGATCTTGATTTTGTTGACTATTTAGAGCTTCTCCATCTTTGGCTGCAAAGAATATAATCAATGTTATTTCAGTATTGACCATCTGTGACGTCCATGTGTAGATTTGGTTCTTATGATGTTGGACAAAGGTGCTAGCTATGACCAGTGCATTCTTTTGGCCAAACTTTGCTAGCCTTTTTCTGCTTCATTTTGTATTCCAAAGCCAAACTGGCCTGTTACTCCAGGTATCACTTGACTTCCTACTTTTGCATTACAGTTCCCTATGATGAACACAATGTTTTTTGATGTTAGTTCTAGAAGGTCTTTTAGGTCGTCATAGAATCGTTCAACTTCAGCTTCTTCAGCATTAATGGTTGGGACATAGACTTGGATTACTGTCATATTTAATGGGTTGCCTTGGAAATAACAGAGATCATCCTGTCTTTTTTAAGATTGCACCCAAGGACTGCATTTTAGTCTCTTTTGTTGACAATGAGGGCTACTCCATTTCTTCTAAGGGATTCTTGCCCACAGTAGTAGATGCAATGATAATTTGAATTAAATTTGCCCATTCTGGTCCATTTTAGTTCACTGATTCCTAAAAGGTCCATGTTCATTCTTGTTACATCCTATTTAACCACTTCCAATTTACCTTGATTCATGGACCTAACATTCCAGGTTCCTATGCAATATTGTTCTTTACAGCATCTGACTTTGTTTCCATCTCCAGTCATATCCACAACTGGGTTTTGTTTTTGCTTTGACTCAGCCTCTTCCTTTTTTCGTGAACTACTTCCCTGATCTTCTCCAGTAGGATATTTGACACCTATCGACCCAGGGGGTTCATCTTTCAGTGTCACATCTTTTTCCCTTTTCATACTGTTCATGGGGTTCTTAAGAATACTGAAGTGGTTTGTCATTCCTTTCTTCAGTGGACCACGCTTTGTCAGCACTCTCCACCATGACCCATCTGTCTTGTGTGACCCTACATGGCATGGTTCATAGTTTTATTGAGTTAGATAAGGCTGTGGTCAATTTGATTAGTTTTTTGTGATTATAGTTTTTATTCTGTCTGCCTTCTGATGGATAAGTATAAGAAGCTTATGGAAGCTTCCTGATGGGAGAGACTGCCTGTGGGGAATCTGGATTTTCCTCTGATGGGTGGGGCCATGCTCAATAAATCTTTAATCCAATTTTCTGTTATCTTTATGTTTACTGACTCTTTACTCTTTTGTCTATATTCTGCAATTTATTCCATCCAGGTTTTTGTTGTTGTTGTTACTCAGTTAGAAAATTTCCATGTATTCTTCTCTACTTTTGCTTTCTTTGCAGAGCCTCCATATTTTTCCATGTCTTTTAAGAATGTTCTTCTTTACTGCGTGAAGTACTCATTGTTGAGTTTGGTTTTTGCAAAGTTTTATCTGATCATTCCAACTTCTGCATTATCTCAGAGTTGACATTTGTTAGTTATCTTTCTCCTTATGATTTGAGATTTTCCTGTGTGTGTGTGTGACAAGTAATTTTGGATCGTATCCTGGGTCGTTTGATTCCTATGTTATGAAACTAAGCATTTTAAAATTTCAAAGTGAACGTTGATTTACTTTTCATGATTTTTTAAGTATTGTGTTATGTTCAGATTACAAATTTCAAATTACATTTTCCATGCTATCGTTCCAATGTCAATTTTTAAGTTTTTGAAGATGAATTTGAATCAGTCCAACAGGAGACCTGGGTGGTAGTCTACTCTGTAACTCAGGTCTCAAAGCTTTAGACTTGTTGTATGGTCAGATACATACATGAACAATTGAGTGTGAATCCAGAAGTTCATACATGATTATACCGAATTGCTTTCTTCATCTCCCTCCTCTCAGTGATTTCTTGTAATCTTTCCTCTTCACTGCCCCAATACCTTCTTACATTCTTGGTGTTAATGTTTTCTTTCAGGTCCCAGTTTTGGGAGGACAGAAGGAGAAAGAAAAATGCAATGGGGCTTTTCCCAGTGGTCTTGTGATCACAGCCCCTCTCTTCAGAAAGAATGGTTCTTTATCATCAGAGTTCTAGGCACCTGCCCAGCCACCACCATAAACATCTTTAGTCTTCAGATAAATTGCCCCATTCATTCTGTTAAAAATTTACAATTGCATTCAGCGAGAGAGACCATATTCCCTGGGCCACAGTCCCATTTGACTTTTTTTGTGATGTCTATCTCTCTGCTGAATTATCCATTTGTTCATGTTTGTAGTCTCCCTTTTTCACTCACTTCTTTAACCTATTAATCAGTTACTTTCAAATCCCTTTCTGAATGTTCCATCATCTTAGTCAGCTCTGTATCTGGTTCTCTTGATTGCTTTTTATCTTCATATTTTTTCCATTTTTTTTTTGGTGTGTATCTCAAACTTTTGGTTGAATGCCAAACAAAATGAATAGAAAACACTGAGAAAAGTAGTATTTATGCTTGAAAATGGGTTTGTGTTTTTTCCTGTCAGATTGTTAGAATGAAATTCTGAGTCAGTTCAATGAGGAGTCCAGCTGGGTTTGAGTTATGCTGCTGCTGGCAATATTGTCAGTGTAATATTATTCTAGAATACTTCAAATTATTCTAGAAGTGATGTTACTATTATTGTGTGTTTAAAGTGGGGCCTCAGTGCTGAAAGATCTCTCTCGGTTCCTCTTCCCCCAGTCTTAGTCTTTGGCAGGCCTTGTATGCCCTGGTATATGAAATGGATCTTTCTCAACATCCTTGCCCATTCTCTGTGGCAAAAAGCTCTACTTTGTAACTGTCATTATCTTAGGTGAGAAATTCATGTCCCTCCCCCAATAGTAGTAGTCATCTGCTAGGTATTAGTATAGAATCTTTCTTCCAAGGCAGAGTTCTTCTTTTTTAGAAGTATAGAGTTTGTCCTCCTAACGTTCCTCCAACAGAAATTGATTTTTTGATGTGCTTTTGGGGGAGTACATTTCCTACTCTTCTGAAGAAACTCAAGTATTTTGCTTGTTTTACCAGTAGTCATGTACGGATGTGAGGGTTGGATAGTGAAAAAGGCTGAGTGCCAAAGAATTGATGCTTTTGAACTGTGGTGTTGGAGAAGACTCTTGAGAGTCCCTTGGACTGAAAGGAGATTCACCTAGTCCATCCTAAAGGAGATCAGTCTTCGGTGTTCATTGGAAGGACTGATGTTGAAGCTGAAACTCCAATACTATGGCCACCTCATGCAAAGAATTGACTCATTGGAAAAGACCCTGATGCTGGGAAGGATTGGGGGCAGGAGGAGAAGAGGATGACAGAGGATGAGATGGCTGGATGGCATCAGTGACTCGATGTACATGGGTTTGGGTGGACTCTGGGAGTTGGTGATGGACAGGGAGGCCTGGCATGCTGTGGTTCATGGTGTCACAAAGAGTCAGACACAACTGAGCGACTGAACTGGACTGGACTGAACTGAACTGAACTGAATTCCCTTCTATTAGCAGTGAATCTTTTCAGCTTTCCTGAGGACAACAGAGTTTTGTTTTGTTTTTTTCTTTTTTTGCATCTCCTTTTGTAGATTAAGGATTTTGACTTACAGGAGAAAATGATCAGGAGAAGCAAGTAAAGTTTTGTATCTGTTCTCTTTAGGCAGCTGATCACCCTCTACATGCTTGTATCACTGAGAGGGGTTCTTTCCTGGTATGCCTCCATTCTTTCTTATGAGTACTTTTGAGGTTTATGGAAGAAATATGAAAATTCCCCTTAGGTCATCTTAGACTGATGTGCTAACCTGTATTTGGCTTTTAAGATTTTGTTAGAATTTGAGCTGATTTTTTCCGTAGCTACTGGCATAGGGACCACTTCTTTCTCCTGTGCTATGACATCAATGTTATATTGAATTCATTTGGTTGTGGATTTTTAAAGCAACTGGTCCATGCTTTTAATGATTAAAATATTAATCTGTTTTTATATTTCTCCTTCTAAAATTAAATATGTTTATTTTTGTCATTTTGCAATCTATCAGTTCACTTCAGTTGCTCTGTTGTGTCTGACTCTTTGCAACCCCATGGACTGTGTCACTCTAGGCTTCCCTGTCCATCACTGATTCCCAGAGCTTGCTCAAACTCATGTCCATCGAGCTGTTGATGCTATCCAACCATCTCATCCTCTGTCGTTCCCTTGTCCTTCTGCTTCAGTCTTTCCCAGGATCAGGGTCTTTTCCAAGGAGTCAGCTCTTTGCATCATGTGGCCAAAGTATTGGAGCTTCAGCTTCAACATCCAATGCATATTCAGGACTGATTTCCTTTATTATTGATTGGTTTGATCTTCTTGTAGTCCTAGAGATTCTCAAGAGTCTTCTCCAATACCACAGTTCAAAAGCATCAATTCTTCAGTGCTCAGCTTTCTTTATAGTCCAACTCTCACATCTGTACATGACTACTGGAAAAGCCATAGCCTTGACTAGATGGACCTTTGTCATCATTTTAATTTGTAATCTATATTTAATTTGTAACCTATATTTCCCTATTAAACTGCTAATTTGGATTATGTTTTCAACTTCATTGATTCTCTTCTTTTTAAAACATCTTTAAGAAAGGCTGGCAAAAATTTCTGGAAGCTGTGCAGCCCAGTGGTGCTCCATCTGAGAGGTGGAAGGGAAGAGCTGATCACCCCCCAGAGCAAAGCCAGTAGTATGTTTGGAGAATTTCCAAGCTACACACAGGAAAGGAATATTAATTTTATAGCCAGAGTTGATGGGTGCTCCCAGGCCCTCTTAACTAGAAAGCCTTTTTGGGAAATTGAGAGTAGCTTGGAGTGGTCCTTCCTTCTCCTACCTAGGCAAGGGAGCAGAAACATAGCGCTACCTACTGAGGAGTGTTTGCCAGCCCCGTATGCCCGGAAAGGCTGGCAAAATCTCCTGAAACCTATGCAGTCCAGCAGTGTTTAAGCCTGGTGAATAGCAACAGAGCTGATAGTTTGCAAAGCCAAGTTAGAGGCCCTGTTTGACCAGGAAATGTGGGGTGTGGGTCAACTTGAATTAAGACAACAAACAAGGAGCTTTATCAGCTCTTGAGCTGCTTCCCCAGGTATGCTTGGGCAAGGAATCAAATTCACTGCCCTATTCATCACTGAATACAGCCTTCAGCCAGTCCAATAATGGAACTTAACTAGAGCACATGGGAAGTTGTGTGGCCCATTAAATGGACCTATCTTTGGGTCCTATCTATAGTGACACTTAAACAGAGAGCACAGGTTATGGCTTTCTCTCTCTGTAGAGATAAAGCTTGTGGCCTCATCTCACCAGGGAATTCAGTGTACAGTCTTGCCTAACTAGGTTCTACAAACAATGAGCTGTTCAGACTCTAGGCCCTATCTTATTGCCCTTCTAAGTCAGGGAAACTAATTCATAGATGCCCCCTCTTTTTAATTAAAGGACTCAAAGGCCTCAAAAAATCAGGTAAATCTGACACTTCTGATTTTACTCAGGCAAGTTTTTCTTAATTTTGTTTCATTTATGTTTATTTCCTTACAGTTCACTAAGCTTCCTTAAGCAGTTTATTCTGAATTATTTGTCAGTTAATAGATCTCTATTTCTTTAGGATCAGTTGAAATTTCCATGTTTGTGGACTGGAAAAATGTGTATTGTTAAACTGTCCATTCAAACCATCTTTAGATTCAGTGCAATTGCAATCAAGATTCTAATAATGCTTTTACAGAAGTAGGAAACAACAATTCTAGAAATGTGTATGGAACCACAAAAACCTCAAGAAGTGAAAGTAATCCTGAGGTAGAAAAACAAAGTGAGAGGCATTATACTTCCTGATTTTAAGCTGTATAATAAAACTATAATAATCAAAGCAGTATGGTACTAGCATAAAAGGAGGCTCTAGTCACTCAGTCACGTCAGACTCTTTGTGACCCTATGGACTACAGCCTGCTAGGCTCCTCTGTCCATGGAATTCTGCAGGCAAGAATGCTTGAGTGGATAGCCATTCCTTTCTCCAGGGGATCTTCCCAACCCAGGGAACAAACTTGGGTCTCCCACATTGCAGGCAGATTCTTTATTGTCTGAGCCACCAGGGAAGCCCAAATAAACCCATGCATACATCCAAATATTACTTGAGAAGGAAGCCATAAATACTCAATGGAGAAAAGACTGTCTCTTCAATAACTGATGCTGGGAAAATTGGATATTATTTGTAAAAGAATAAAACTAGACCCCCATATTAGACCAGTCACAAAAATTAACTCAAAATGTATTAAATACTGAAATGTAAGACCTAAGATCATAAAATTATAAGAAGAAAGCATGGCAAACATTTCCTTGACAGCGTCTTGGCAATGTTTTTTCCAACATAGCACCTAAAATACAAGCAACACAATAAAACAAATGGATCTATATCAAAGTTAAACTTTACTGCATAGCAAAAGAGATGATGTACAGGATGAAAAAATTACTTATGAAATAGAAAAATACTTACTAACCATATAAAATATGGTTAAAGAAAAAAATACAATAGACTAATTAAAAAGAGCAAAGGACCTGAAAGAACATTTTTTCAAAGAAGATAAATGAATGACCAACAGGTACATCAAAAGGTGCACAATATCACTAATCATGAGGGAAATGCAAATCAAAATTACAATGAGATACCATCTAAAATTTTATCATCAAGAAGACAGGGGATAACAAATACTGGTGAGGATGTGATGAAAAGGGTACTCTAGTGCATTGTTAGTGGGATGGTTCATCAGAAAAGGGTATGGAGGTTCTACAAGAAATTAAAAATAGATCTATCATATGAATGCAGCAATTCTACTTCGGTGGTCATATCTAAAGGAAAAAAGAAAAACACTATACTGAAGTGATACCTTCATTTCCATGTTTATGGAGCATTATTTACACGAGTCAAGGCATTCAAACAGCCTATATGTTCATTGACAGATGAATGGCTAGAAAGAAGTGTATATATAAATACAGTTTAAGAATATTTATATTTATATCATATATAATGATATATATCATATGTAGTTGAAATACATATATTGTTGAACAATATTCCATCTTATTATATATATCTACTATAATAAAATATATATTATAGTATTATATATCATGGAATGGGCTTCACAGGTGGCTAAGCAGTAAAGAATCTGTCTGTAATGCAGGAGGTGTGGTTTCAGTCCCTGGTTCAGGAAGATCCCCTGGAGAAGGAAATGGCAAGCCATGCTAGTATTCAGTTCAGTTCAGTTGAGTCACTCAGTCATGTCTGAATATTTGTGACCCCATGGACTGAAGAATGCCATCTTCCCTGTCCATCACCAACTCCCAGAGTTTGCTCAAACTCATGTCCATCGAGTCGGTGATGCCATCCAACCATCTCATCCTCTGTTGTCCCCTTATCCTCCTGCCTTCAATATTTCCCATCATCAGGGTCTTTTCCAAAGTGTCAGTTCTTTGCATCAGGTGGCCAGTCTTGGTACTTAAGCTTCAACATCAGTCCTTCCAATGAATATTCAAGGTTGATTTGCTTTAGGATTGACTGGTCTGATCTCTTTGCAGTACAAGGGACTCTCAAGAGTCTTCTCCAATACCACAGTTCAAAAACATCTATGCTCCAGCGCTCAGTCGTTTTTGTTTTGTTTTGGTTTTTTTTTTTATGGTCCAGCTCTCACATCCATATCTGACTACTGGAAAAGCCATAGCTTTGCCTCGATGGACATTTGTTGGCAAAGTAATGTCTCTGCTTTTTAGCATACTGTCAAGGTTGGTAATAGCTTTCTTTCAAGGAGCAAGAGTCTTTTAATATCATGGCTGCAGTCATCACCTGCAGTGATTTTGGAGCCCAAGAAAATAATGTCTCTCACTGTTTCCATTGTTTTCCCATCTATTTGCCATGAAGTGATGGGACTAGATGCCATAATCTCCGTTTTCTGAATGTTGAGTTTTAAGCCAGCTTTTACACTCCCCTCTTTAAATTTCATCAAAAGGCTCTAATTCCTCTTCACTTTCCACCATGGTGCTAATGTCATCTGCATATCTGAGGTTATTGATATTCCTCCTGGCAATCTTGATTCCAGCTTGTGCTTCATCCAGCTTGACATTTCACATGATGTACTCTGTATATAAGTTAAATAAGCAGGGTGACAATATACAACCTTGATGTACTCCTATCCCAATTTGGAATCAGTCCATTGTTCCATGTCCAGTTCTAACTGTTGCTTCTTGACCCGCATACAGATTTCTCAGGAGGCAGATCAGGTAGTCTGATTTTCCACTGTCCACAGTTTGTTGTGATCCACACAGCCAAATGTTTTGGCATGGTCAATAAAGCAGATGAAGATATTTTTCTGGAACTCTCTTGCTCTTTTAATGATCCAACGGATGTCATGGCAATTTAATCTCTGGTTCCCCTGTCTCAATCCAGCTTGAGCATCTGGAAGTTCCTTGCTCACATAATGTTGAAGCCTCATTTGGAGAATTTTCAGCATTAATTTGTTTGCATGTGAGATGCCTGCAACTGTGCAGTAGTTTGCACATTTTTTGTCCTTGCCTTTCTTTGGGATTGGAATGAAAACTGACATTTTCCAGTCCTGTGGCCACTGCTGGGTTTTCCAAATTTGCTGGCATATTCAGTGCAGCACTATAGCAGTGTCATCTTTTAGGATTTGAAATAGTTTAACTCACCCCAGCATTCTTGCCCAGAAAATCCCATGGATAGAAGAGACTGGTGGGCTACAATCCTTGAAGTCACAAGTGTTAGATACAAATTAGTGACTAGACAACAACAAAATATAAAGGAATATTGTTTCACCATAAAAATAAAGGAATCATTTTTATGTGTGACAACACGGCTAGGCATTAAGGACATTCTAAGAGATATAGAACAAGACAAATACATACTGTATGATATCACATTTAGATGCAATCTCTCTTTAAAAAAAAACTCAGAGAAACAAAGATTATATTGGTGGTTACCAGAGACAGGGGTATGAAGAGAGAGGATTATATAAAAGGCAAGCATATGATACAAATATACAAACATAAACAAATAAATTAATTAAACCAACAAATAGTAATCATGTACAGAATGATGACCATTAGTTTATACTATTGTGCCATATAGTTGTAAGTTGTGAATTTTAAATCTCTTTATAGGAATTTAACTGGGATCTCAAAGTCCATACGCTAATTGAAATGGCCTGCTATAACTTTATCTGTCATGGTATTTACCTCATGTTTCATTGGCCCTCCTCAAATATATGATACCCAGGGAAGAATGCATATAAATGAATGTTTACTCTAATTGCTGTCATCAGAGGGGATATTGAAGTAAATGATTCCTTTCACAGCTACCTAGAATTCCACTCTGTGAGTGTACCATATTTTTTCTCCTTTTGTCTTTTGTTACTACAAATAGTTCAGCAATGATCATCACCAGATAATCATTACTGAAATCAGATTGATTATATTCTTTGCAGTCGAAGGTGGAGAAGCTCTATACAATCAGCAAAAACAAGACTGGGAGCTGACTGTTGCTCAGATCATGAACTCCTTATTGCAAAATTCAGGCTTAAATTGAAGAACGTAGCGAAAACCACTAGGCAATTAAGGTATGACTGAAATCAAATCCTTTACAATTATACAGTGAAAGTTACAAATAGATTCAAGGCATCATATTTGACAGACAGAATGCCTGATGAGCTATGGGTGGAGATTTGTAACATTGTCCTGGAGGCCATGATCAAAACCATTTCCAAGAAAAAGAAATGCAAAAAAGCAAAACAGTTGTCTAAGGAGGCCTTACAAATAGCTAAAAAAAGAAGAGAAGCTAACAGCAAAGGAGAAAAGGAAAGATATACGAACCTGAATGCAGAGTTCCAAAGAATATCAAGGAGAGATAATAAAGCCTTCTTCAGTGATCAATGCAAAGAAATAGAGGAAAACAATGGAATGGGAAAGACTAGAGATGTCTTCAAGAAAATTAGAGATACCAAGAAAACTTTTCATGTAAAGATGAGCACAATAAAGGACAGAAATTGTATGGACCTAACAGAAGCAGAAGAAATTAAAAACAGCTGGCAAGAATACACAGAAGAGATATACAAAAAAGATCTTAATCACTCAGGTAACCATGGTGGTGTGATCAATCACCAAGAGCCAGACATCCTGGAAGGTGAAGTCAAGTGGGCCTTAGGAAGCATAACTACGAACAAAGCTAGTGGAGGTGATGGAATTGTAGTTGAGCTATTTCAAATCCTAAAAGATGATGCTGTGAAAGTGGTGCACTCAATATGCCAGCAAATTTAGAAAACTCAGCAGTGGCCACAGGACTGGAAAAGGTCAGTTTTCATTCCAATCCCAAGGAAAGGCAATGACAAAGAATGTTTGAAAACACACAATTTCACTCATTTCACATGCTAGCAATGTAATGCTGAAAATTCTGCAAGCTGTGCTTCAACAGTACATGAACCAAGAACTTCCAGATGTTCAAGCTGGATTTATAACAGGCAGAGGAACCAAGGATCAAATCGCTAACATCTGTTGGATCATAGGAAAACCAAGAGATTTTGAGAAAAACACCTACTTCTGCTTCATTCGCTACACTAAAGTCTTTGACTGTGTGGATGACAACAAACTGTGGAAAATTCTTCAAGAGATGGGAATACCAGACCACCTTACCTTCCTCCTGCAAAACCTGTATGCAGATTAAGAAGCAGCAGTTAGAACTGGACATGCAACAATCTATTGGTTCCAAATTGGGAAAGCAGTACATCAAGGCTGAATTTTGTAACCCTGCTTATTTAATTTATATGGAGGTTACATCATGCAAAATGCCAGGCTGGGTGAAGCACAAGCTTGAGTCAAGATTGCCAGGAGAAATATCAATAACCTCAGATATGACAGTGACACCACTCTAACAGCAGAAAGTGAAGAGGAACTAAAGAGCCTCTTGGTGAAGGTGAAAGAGGACAGTGGAAAGACTGGTATAAAACTCAGCATTCAAGACCTAAGGTCATGGCATCAGGTCCCATCACTTCATGGTAAATAGATGGGGAAAAAATGTAAAGAGTGAGAGCCTTTGTTTTCTAGGCCTCCAAAATCACTGCAGATGGTGACTATAGCCATGAAATTAAAAGGCACTTGATCCTTGTAAGAAAAGCTATGACCAACCTAGACAGCATATTGTAAAGCAGAGACATTACTTTGCTGACAAAGGTCTGTCTAGTCAAAGCTATGGTTTTTACAATAGTTGTATGGATGTGAGTGTTGGACAATAAAGAAAGCTGAGCACCAAAGAATTGATGCTTTCGAACTGTGGTGTTGGACAAGACTCTGAGAGTCCTTTGGACTGCAAGGAGAGAAAGCCAGTCAATCCTAAAGGAAATCAGTCCTGAATGTTCATTGGAAGCACCGGTGCTGAAGCTGGAGGTTCAGTTCTTTGGGCCATCTGATGAGAAGAATTGACTCACTAGAAAAGACCCTTATGCTGGGAAAGATTGAAGGCAGGAGAAGAAGGAGATGACAGTGCATGAGATGATTGGATGGTAACATGAACTCAATGCACATGAATTTGAGGAAGCTCTGTGAGATGTGAAGAACAGGAAAAGCCAGGTGTGCTGCTGGCCATGGGGTCACAAAGAATTGGACACGACTGAGCGACTGAACAACAACAACAATGTCTAACCCTGTGCATTAATTTTGTTCATGTTTCCCAGTGTATCTCTAGAATCTATCGATTATCTGATAGATTCTTCCCTTGTAGATTTGGAGAGAATGCTATCTGCTTAAGTAGGTGGGTCAGAAATTTGAAGAAGTACTGGAATAATTGTTCATAGTCTCAGAACTTTAGAGATGTAATTTAGTTGTTGGGTTATATTGAGGGCACAACTGAGTCTTGGAATTATGGATTCTTAGTGGGTCAAAACTACCCTTGATTACATTGTTTCCTAGATAGTATTAAGCTTATCTCTGATAAAGAAACTGAAAGCAAATAACTGGCTTTGTGTAATGTTTGGTTTCTCCAGATGAATTGGTTGAACGAGCTAAAAGAGAAAGGAACTTCATTGCTTTGGTATCATGAAATCTAAGCTTAAAGATGAAAGAATTAAGGAGAGAAAAGTCTTGAGCCCTTAGATTTAAGGAGAAACTTTAAGGTCTAATGCAAAATCCCGATTAGTTTGAAAAATGATCATGGTGAAAATGGTTAAACTATGAATTTTAAAGGCGGAATTATGTTTCAAGAGTGGAGTGAAATCAGAGGAAGAGAAGTTTTATATACTAATATCAGAGTGTGACTGTTGTGTGGTAAATGAAGTAGAATAGAGAACCAGGACATAAGAGATGAAGATTTTGATAACTGAAATGCCAGGACATTTGATAAATATCCATGTGGATTTAGTCCGTACTTAAGAAAGGCCACCTATTAATAGTGTGGTGTTAAGAACTGGGGTGAAGAGGCTGAGTACTAAGGTATTTAGAAAATAAAAGGTGTAACCATGAGGCTGGTAGAGAACAAGTGTCACGAGGCATAGTCTGTCTATCATTGATGGGAGTCTGAAAAGAACAGTTCCTCTCTTTTTTTTCTTTTGAAGAGGAAATTTGTTCTAATTTATTTTTCAAACATTGTGATGTAGTTGACATATACCATTGTATTACTTTTAGCTGTACAACACAATGATTTGGTATGTATATGTATTTGAAATGATCACCACAATAAGTTTAGTTAACATCCATCACCACAGTATCAGTATCAGTTCAGTTGCTCAGTCGTGTCCGACTCTTTGCAACCCCATGAACCGCAGCACACCAGGCCTCCCTGTCCATCACCAACTCCCGGAGTCCACCCAAACCCATGTCCATCAAGTCGGTGATGCCATCCAGCCATCTCATCCTCTGTCTTCCCCTTCTCCTCCTGCCCCCAATCCTTCCCACATCCATCACCACACATAGTTGCAAATTTCTTTCTTATGATAAGAAGTTTTAAGCTCTACTCTCTGAACTTTGGAATATACACATTGTTAACTACAGTCACCATGCTATGCTTTATATCCTTAGGACTTACTCATCATATAACTGAAGGTTTATATTCTTTTACCAGTTTTCCCACCTCCTACTTCAACCAGCTGTCAGTATGTTCTCTGTACTTAAATGTTTGTTTATGTTTGTTTTTTAGATTCCATACGTAAGTGATATCATTCAGTATTTGTACCTTTCTGACATATTTCACTTTGCATAATACCTCATTATCTAGCCATCCATGTTGTCACAAATAGTAGATTTTCCTTATTTTTATGGCTGAATATGATCCTATAATTCACACAGATATACATGAACATTTTCTTGATCCATTTATTGTTGATGGACTGATTGCAATTTCTTAGGCTCATTTATGTATCTCTGACTTTGCATATACTGTTTCTTCTGTCTAATGAAATCCTAACATTTCAAAATCAAATGTTACCTTTTCCATGAAGTCTTTCTCAACCTAAGCTACTCAGTCTCTTCTCTGAGATTCTATAGTGCCTGATTGCAACTTTGTTATAGGACTTATCATTTCATATTTAGAATTGGTTTTCCCAGATTTTACCAACCTATGAGTCAAATAGGTTTACATAACATGCATTTCGTTGCTCTTGCCACTACCTACTCTTTCACGATGACAAATTCCTCCAAAATGTTTCTCTCACAATATTTCTGTGTTTCCTCAATGTGTGGCTCAAATGTTTTTTCAAATATGTCTGCTCCTGCCAGTTCCCAATGCAGTTCTGTCACCCACTGCAATTCTACTGACTATTGTCATTTTCATGGGGAACATAGCTTCTCACTTGGTAAACTCCACTGTGCTGCTCACACCTAAGTCATCCACTGGGTCACTACTCTATTGGCTGCTAGTCTCGATATATATTCCAGTTGAGTGATGGTATACAGAGAAAATGATCTTCAACTTTTGGAGAAGGTGGTTCTCTAGTTTTTTGGAGAAAAGACAACTACTTCAAAATTTTAAAATTTTTTGTAGTAATAATACATTCACAGGAAGTTGCAAAGAAATACACAAGAAGGTCCCATGAATCCTTCACTCAGTTTCCCTAATGGTTATATTTTATATGATTTATTTGTGTGTGTAGCAGACACTCAATCGTGTCTGACTCTGAGATCCCACGGACTGTAGCCTGCTAGGCTCCTCAGTAGATTCTCTTGGTAAGAATACTGCAGCGGGTTGCCATTTCCTCTTCTAGGGGATCTTCTCTACCCAGGAAATGAACCAGTGTCTCTTAAATCTCTTGTATTAGCATGCAGATTTTTTTTTACCAATAGGGCCACCTGGAAATCCCTTATATAGCTATAGCAGAACATCAAAACCAGGAACTTGACATTGGTAAAATGCATACATGTAGCTTTATGCCATTTTATCACTTGAAAAGATTCAAATGATCATCACTGTAACTGTGATACAGAGCTATTCCATCACCAGAACAATCCCTGTCCCCTCTAACACACCATTCCTAAATATTGGAAATCACTACTCTATTTTCCATCACTATATATTTTTCATTTTGAAAATGTTACATAAATGGAATAATACAATTTGTGACCTTTTAATATTTGCTTTTTATTCCAGTCAGATAATGTATTTAAGATCCATTCAAATTATGTATATTTATTTTGTTGTTAAGTTGCTAAGTCATGTCTAACTCTTTGTAACTGCATGGACTGAAGCACAATGGACTTCCCTAGCCTTTACTACCTCCCAGAGAGTCAGTGGTGTTACTCAACAATCTCATCCTCTGTTGCCCACTTCTCCTCTTGCCTTCAGTCTTTCCCAGCATCAGGGTCTTTTCCAGTGAGTTACCTCTTCACATCAGGGAGCCAAAGTATTGGAGCTTCAGCTTCAATATCAGTCCTTCCAATGAATATTCAAGGTTAATTTGCTTTAGGATTGACTGGTTTGATCTCCTTTCAGTCCAAGGGGCTCTCAAGAGTCTTCTCCAACACCACAGTTCAAAAGAATCAACTTTTCAGTGCTCAGCCTTCTTTATGGTTCAACTCTCAGAACCATATATGACTACTGGAAAAGCCATAGCTTTGACTAGATGGACCTTTGTTGGCAAAGTGATGTCTTTGCTTTTTAATAAGCTGTCTAGGTTTTCCATAGCTTTTCTTCCAAGGAAAGTGTCTTTTAATTTCATGACTGTAGTCACCATCCATAGTAATTTTGGAGCTCAACAAAATAAAGTCTGTCACTTTTTCCATTCCCCTCCCCCGCCCCCATCTATTTGCGATGAAATGATGGAACTGTATGCCACGATCTTTTTCTTTGAATGTTAAGGTTTATGCCAACTTTTTCACTCTTCTCTTTCCACTTCATCAAGAAGCTCTTTACTTCCTCTTTGCTTTCTGCCATTAGAGTGGTATAATCTATATATCCAAGGTTGTTGATATTTCTCTCAGCAATCTTTATTCCAGCTTGTGATTCATCCAACCCAGAATTTCCCATGATGTACCCTGCACATAAGTTAAGTAGTTCACTCCTTTGCTACTTAGTACTATTCCATGGTATGTATGCACCACAGTTTCTTTAACTGTCACCTGCTGTAGGACGTTTTCATTGTGTTATAGGTTTGATTGTTTCCTCTGAAAAGATATGCTAAAGTTCTAATTCCCGTTTTTTTCAGAATGTAATTTTATTTGGAAGTAAGGCCTTTACAAAAGTAATCAAGTAAAAATGAGATCATTAGTATGGGCTATAATCCAATATGATTGGTTTTCTTATAAATAGGGGAAGTTTAGACAGATACAGGCATGTATAGAGGGAAGGATATGTGAAGAGACATGGGGAGAATGACATATGAAGCCAGAGGACTGTAGGGATGCACCTCTAAGCCAAGAAATGCCAAAGATTGCCAACAGTTCACCATAAGTAAGGAAGAGACATGGAGAAGATTCTTGCTTACAGCCCTCAGAAAGAACCAGTCTTGCCAACATCTTGAGTTTGGACTTAACAGCTTCCAGACAAAATAGATTTCTCTTACTTTAAGACAGCCAGTTTGTGGTAATTTTTAATATCAGCACTAGAAATCTAATACAAGTGTTTTTTTCCCACTTTGGAGCTATTATGAATATTCTTGTAAACATTTTTTGTGGACATATGTTTTCATTTCTTGGGGTAAAAGGAGAGTTCAGGCAAGGACACTTACTTTAAGATAGACCACTTTATATTACTGATAAAATAATCTTGAATGTAACTGTTCCTCTCCAAACATAGGAGCCCCCATTTACTTTAGAATGGAAGAAGTACCCTTCGTCTGGTCAAATATGATAATCACCTGTGAAGACATGCAGTTCAGCCTCTTTCCCACCTAAACATGGCAACACAATATTATTATGCCAAATTGTCTGACTCCTCAATACTTCAACTTTTCAAATCGGGAACAGGATCTAAATCTTCACCTCTACATGTTTTTAAAAAAAGACTCACTGTGACTCTCAACCTAAACCTCGTATTTGATACAAAAAAATAGTTCAAAATGGGTCATATATTTAAATGTAAAACTTTAAATATGTTAGAATAAAATATAGGAGAAAGCCTTTGGACTCTGAGAAATCTAGGTTTGAATTCTGATGCTGCTCCTTGTCAGCTGAGTGATATATTCTCAATCATTTCACTTCACTCAATTGCAATCTTTTCTTTTTCCATCTGAAGAACAGGGCAGTTAATACATTTCTTATAGAGTTGTCTGAAGGATGGTAAACAAGATAACAAAAGTAAAAACTACCTTGTACAGAGCTTGGTGTAGAGTGAATACTTGGTAAATATTGGATATTTTCTTCCTTATTTTGTAAAAATTATCTGCCTCCTATGACTTCCATTTATTAGGCCAATTTCTACCACTGAGCACTTGATTAGGCCAAACTATCCTCTGTATAGGGGACACTCTGACTCTAGGAAAAGTGCCATCACATTGGAAGATATAAATATGACCATGGGAAAAGGTGCTTTTGTTGGGTCTTTACAAAGTTCAAGCCTCAAAAACCTTCAAAAGATGAAGGAAGCAGGGACAAGAGAGATCACAAGTACATTGTGAGGTCTGTTTAAGACATGATTTCTGAGGACTACAAAGCCATCTTTCATATCAGAAACAAATATGGCTGCTCATTCATTCTGTTGCTATTCAGAATAAGAACCTTCTTCACTCAGTAAATCCCACCTACCCTTATCAGATGTGAGCAATGGAGTCATTCTAATGCTCAGGCTCAGCCAAAAAAGAGGTTGCCATGGAGACTAACTGTATCATCTAGAACACTCTGGACAAGAGCAGCATTTAGGAGAAGGCTGGGGTCTATTATTCTCTCAGAGACATTCTATATACCAGACCTTGATTTTTTAAAATTTTCTTTACTTTATTTTGTTGGTTTTGCCATACACTGACATGAATCCGCCGTGGATATATAGACCTTGATTTTAAAAAGATGTTTTCAAGCAACGCTGAGGTATATGGTGGTTAGAGGGACAAGGAATTTCATGCACATTTATTATCACATACAGTCATAACTGGGACTTTTTAAAATTAACTTTTATAGGAGTATAGTTGCTTTACAATGTTGTGTTAGTCTCTATTATTTAGCAAATTGAATTAGCAATACATTGATACATATATTCCCTCCCTTTTGGACTTCTTTCTCATTCAGGTTACCACAGTACATTAAGAAGAGTTCCTTGTGCTATATAGTATGTTTTCATTAGTTATGTAATAAACAATTACAGCCTTATCATACTCCTTTCTCAATCTTGAACCATTCAGTTGTTCCATAAAGGCTTCTAACTGTTGCTTCTTGAGCCACATGCAGGCTTTTATCTATTTTACAAATACCAATAGCATATATACATCCATCCCAATCTCCCCAATCCTCCCAGTACTCCTCAGTTCAGTTCAGTTTAGTTCAGTTGCTCAGTCATGTCCAACTCTTTGCAACCCTATGGAACTGCTGCACGCCAGGCCTCCCTGTCCATCACCAACTCCCACGGTTTACTCAAATTCATGTGCATTGAGTGGGTGATTCCATCCAACCATCTCATCCTCTGTCATCCCTTTCTTCTGCTGCCTTCAATCTTTCCCAACATCAGGATCTTTTCAAATGAGTCAGCTCTTCCCATCAGGTGGCCAAAGTATTGGAGTTTCAACATCAGCATCATTCCTTCCAATGAATATTCAGAGATGATTTCATTTAGGTTGAACAGTTTGGATCTCCTTGCAGTCCAAGGGACTCTCAAAAGTCTTCTCCAACACCACAGTTCAATAGTATCAATTCTTTGGCGCTCAGCTTTCTTCACAGTCCAACTCTCACATCCATACATGACCACTGGAAAAAACATACTCTTGACTAGATGGACGTTTCTTGACAAAGCAATGTTTCTTCTTTTTAATATGCTGTTTAGTTTGGTCATAACTTTCCTTCCAAGGAGTAAACATCTTTTAATTTCATGGCTGCAATCACCATCTGCAGTGATTTTGGAGCCCCCCCCCCAAATAAAGTCAGCCACTGTTTCCCCATCTAATTGCCATGAAGTGATGGGACTGGATGCCATGATCTTAGTTTTCTTAATGTTGAGCTTTAAGCCAACTTTTTCACTCTCCTTTTTCACTTTCATCAAGGGACTCTTTAGTCCTTCTTAACTTTCTGCCAGAAGGGTGATGTCAGGTATCCGTACATTTGTTCTTTACATCTGTGTCTCTATTTCTGCTTTGCAATGAGATTATCTAAACCATTTTTCTAGACTCCACATATATTCATTAATATATAACATTTGATTTTCCCTTTCTGACTTACTTTACTCTGTATGAGACTCTCTAGGTACATCCAGATCTCTACAAATGGCCCAGCTTCATTTCTTTTTATGGTTGAGTAATATTCCATTTATATATGTACCACATCTTCCTTATCCATTCCTCAGTTGATGGACATTTAGGTTATTTCTATATCCTGATGATTGTAAATAGTACTGCTATAACATTGGGGTGTATGTACTTTTTTGAATTATAGCTTCATTTGGTATATTCCCAGTATTAGGGTTGCTGGGTGATGTGGTAGCTATATTTTTAGTTTTTAAAGGAATCACCATACTATTTTCCACTGTGACTGTGTCAATTTACACTCATAACTGGGACACTTTAAATACTTTTAATCCAAACCTTATCTCTGTCTTATCAGGTGACCTTCATCTAAATCTTTTTCCATAGCTTGAATATGACAGGAGATTTCCCTGGCAGCCCAGTAAGACTCTGGGCTGATTCCAATTCAGGGAGTGTGAGTTTGATCCTTGGTCAGGGAACTAAGATCCCACATGCTGCTGGGCATGCCCAACAGATTTTTCAAAATTAAAATAAAAAAATAAAATAAAAGAGAATGGTATATGTTGTTCTACTTCTAAGTCAGTGATATGTTGAATATTGTCAAAAATATAAAACATTATTGATGAAGGGCCCTAGATATGGCTATTCCAATTTTTCTCACATGTCTAGCCCTGAATTTCCTTCCTGACTTTTATTAATCTTCTTTCTATTTTAATTACAATCCTCCTCGTCAGCTAGTGTTTTTAGAGATCTGGCCAGTTTCAGTGCATTAAGTAATATATGTGAAGCTCTTAGTAAATTGAGTAACCCAGTTACATGTCAACATTTCTACATGATATATCAGTTTCTTGATTTTAAATATAGGTAGCAATTTGGAGAACAATGATCCCTGTGGTGTCTGTCAAAATCGCCTGGAAAGTTTATTAAAATTTTAGCTTCCAGAGCTACACCTCAAGCCTAGTAAATCATAAGCAATATTATGGATGATGCTTAGGCATGTGTATTTTTAGCATGCTCCTCCTGTGATTCTGATGTTCCACAAAGTTTCAGAGCCATTGATTTAATTTACCCTTTTCTTTTCTCATATCATATAAGGGACCTAGAACTAGAAACGGGATGTGACTTCCTCAAATTCATAAAAGTATAACTGAAAGAATGTTCAAAAAGAGAGTTGTGGATATAATTATAATTTCCAAAAGTTCTTTCTGTCTAGATATTACATTTCAATATGCAAAAGTTATACTTGGCTTAACAATAACCAGTTCATTTAGGTCAGACGTCTTGGGGCTTAAGCTTCCCTGGTGGCTCAGAGGTTAAAGAGTCTGCCTGTAATGCGGGAGACCTGGGTTTGATCCCTATGTCGGGAAGATCCCCTGGAGAAGGAAATGGCAACCCACTCCAGTATTCTTGCCTGGAGAATTCCATGGATGGAGGAGCCTGGTGGGCTCCAGTCCACGGGGTCGCAAAGAGTTAGACATGACTGCTTGACATCACTTTCACTTTCTGGGGCTTTGAGCCTGAAAAAATCAAGCCTGGTTTTGAAAAGAAATCAGGCTTTAGTAATATTTGTGCATTGATCAAAGAATGGAAATGAGGACTGTATGTTTTTTTGTTTTAAAGTTCAAGCCCTAAACTCTTTCAGCACTGAAGAAAGATAAGGAGCTTGGACTGTGGAGGCACAAAAGCCTTCGAGCTTCCCTCCAGGGAAGCCCTGAAGCTACAGCTAAGTTAATGGCTCTGGGGTTTAAGTGAGCTAAAAATAAAATATAAAATGTGTTTGATGTGCTCTTTCCCCATTTATATTTACTCAACATTTGATTAATAGATGTGTTTCTTAGAATATGAGATTAAATCTGCGTGGGATAACATGAAAATGGACAAGAATTTTGTATTTTCCCTGTAGCACTCCAACTGCCTCTACAGAAGGCATCTCTCAAGATTTGGGCTTTGAGCTCATGTTCTTTTGAAATTTTGAGTGGGTTCAGATATTTTTGAGATGGGTCCTCTCATCCGTGTCAGAGGAACAGCTTGGTGCTTTGGTTCCTCTCCAAGTTAAAGACAGATTCTGTGAAGCCATTTTAATTTTCTAATGCTGAAACTTCAACCAGTAGTTAGGAAAGATATTTTTCAGTCAATCACTAGCCAGACACACATGCAAGCCCTGTAGTTTAAATTCTTGATAGTGTTACACCCCAAACTCTAGTGATTTATCATTGACTATAGTTTGCTAACAAAGAGGACATCAGTGAATGAACATCTGGGAATTTGGAGATGAGAGGAAAAGAAATGAGAACAAAGGGAGCAGCAAGGCATCTGAGAATGAAAGAAAAAGAGACGATGGTGAAGACGATTCCTGGAACTTCAAGGGTGATTTAGTTACAAAAAGTCTTCCCTCATTTTTCAAATTTACATTTATTTTAAATGGTATCAAGGTAAAATGTGACTGGTGGCTCAGACAGTAAAGAATTTGCCTGCAATGTGGGAGACCTGGATTCGATCCCTGGGTTGGGAAGATCCCCTGGAGAAGGGAATAGTTACTCACTCCTGTATTCTGGCCTGGAGAAGACCATGAACAGAGGAGCCTGGCAGGTTATAGTCCATGAGGTCACAAAAAGTTGTACACGACTGACTTTCACTTTTCACTTTCCAAAAAGGGCAAAATGTTGTGATTTGATGTCTTATTATAGTTGATACCAAAAATCTGTCCACTTTTTCTTGTCTGGATCTCATGTTCTTGAGGAACCCCCCAGTTTCTACTGAATCTGGGGAGTGTTGAAGAGGGAACAAGACAGTAAGGAACATAATACCTTGATTGTACATCCTTCTGAGAAAGAATTAGGAAAGTGCTGCTGACCAACAATATCTCAAACCCTTCAAAAAATGAAAGGTTAGGATTACTGACCAGAATCTTTGAAGAGCCTCAGTAGTGAAAAATGAATCTCTCCACTCATCCTAGTGTTTGGTAAAATGCATTGCTTACCACTGTCCTGAAGTAGGCGAAACTTTGAACACTGAATTTTGTTGGAAAGACCCTGACTGAGGAGGTAGAAAGCAAAAGTCAAATCTTAGCTATACCATGGGATATGTAGCTTTTTGCAATTCGTATGACATTTTCATGATCCACATAGGTATTCTTCACAGAGTATTTGCACACTAGGGTTTTGTGGCAGGTAAACATCCTGTAATTCCTGGCCTTCCACCATTTAGATTTACCAAAATATTTTAATACTATTCTACCAAATTATCTAACCTCAGCTAAACCTATTTACTCATTCCTTAAACATGCTTTGGGCATCTTCTTCCTCTACATCTTACATTATTCTTCCTGTTTTAAAGGCCTACACCCTTTCTATCCTTCCATCCAAGCTATGCTCAAGGCCCACTGAAAATCCGACCTCTTCAAAGAATACTTCCCTCATGTCCCTCCAGGACTCTTCACCTCTCCATTTCTCTCATTGAGTACTAATCATCTGGTAATTCAAGCTGGTTTTAGACAAGGCAGAGGAATCAGAGATCACATTGCCAACATCCACTGGATCATTGATAAAGCAAGAGTTCCAGAAAAACATCTATTTCTGCTTTATTGACTATGCCAAAGCCTTTGACTCTGTGGATCACAATAAACTTTGGAAAATTGAAAGAGATGGGAATACCAGACCACCTGACCTGCCTCTTGAGAAATCTGTATGCAGGTCAGGAAGCAATAGTTAGAACTGGATATGAAACAACAGACTGGTTCCAAAGAGGAAAAGGATTATATCAAGGCTGTATATCGTCTCCTGTTTATTTAACTTATATGTAGAGTACATCATGGGAAATGCTGAGCTGGAAGAAGCACAAGCTGGAATCAAGACTGCTGGGAGAAATATCAATAATCTCAGATATACAGATGACACCACCCTTATGGTAGAAAGTGATGAAGAACTAAAGAGCATCTTGATGAAAGTGAAAGAGGAGAGTGAAAAAGTTGGCTTAAAGCTCAACATTAAGAAAACTAAGATCATGGCATCTGGTCCCGTCACTTCATGGCAAATAGATGGGGAAACAACAGGAACATTATCAGACTTTATTTTGGGGAGCTCCAAAATCACTGCAGATGGTGATTGCAGCCATGAAATTACAAGATGCTTACTCCTTGGAAGGAAAGTTATGGCCAACCTAGATACCATATTAAAAAACAGAGACATTACTTTGCCAACAAAGTTCCATCTAGTTAAGGCTATGGTTGTTCCAGTAGTCATGTATGGATGTGAGAGTTGGATGCTGAAGAAAGCTGAGTACCAAAAAATTGATGCTTTTGAGCTGTGGTGTTGGAGAAGACTCCTGAGAGTCCCTTGGACTCTCAAGGAGATCCACCCAGTCCATCCTAAAAGAAATAAGTCCTGAATATTCATTGGAAGGACTGATGCTTAAGCTGAAACTGTAAAACTTTGGCCACCTGATGCAAATAACTGACTCATTTGAAAGGACCCTGATGCTGGGAAAGATTGAGGGCAGAAGAAGTGGACGACAGAGTACGAGATGGTTGGATGGCATCACCGACTCAATGGAGATGAGGCTGGGTAAACTCTGGGAGTTGGTGATGGACAGGGATGCTTGGCCTGATGCAGTTCATGGAGTTGCAAAGATTTGGACCCAACTGAGCGACTGAACTGAACTGAATTTTTGTCAGTGAGCATGTAACCCACTCCCATATTCTGGCCTAGAGAGTCCCATGGACAGAAGGACCTGGCAGGCTACAGTCCATGAGGTCTCAAAGAGTCAGACATGACTGAAGCATCTTAGTACACTGGACATCAGTTGGTTTATGTCTGGCTTTCCTAACTAAACTATAATTTTCTCGGATGTAGGGAGAGCATTCTACTGCATGAATTTAGATATAAAATCCTTCTAAATTCTCAGTTATGACAATTTAATGTATTTAGTCATATTTTTTTATTTTTATTGGATTGTAATTGATATGACAATTATATTATGTCAGTTATTTTAAAAGATAATTGTAAAATAGTAAAGGAAGGATTAAGACATTTCTGGGTGTTGGTATGGCATTTCACGTTAATAACTGAAACTATAGTGTAGCTAATGCTGTGTATTTGGGGGCCAATTGACACATCATTTCAAACTTAGTTTGCTCATTCATAAAACTAGGATAACAGCAGGTACTATCCTAGATAAATTGTTATATAGATGAAATGAGATTAATGTGTGTACATATTTTGTAAATTTTTATGGTTTTTATACTTGCAACGATTAAGTAAGTGTTTGCTCAATTGATAAAGAATTGATAAAGAATCTGCCTGCAATATAGGAGACCTGGGTTAGATCCCTGGGTCAGAAAGATCACCTGGAGAAGGGAAGGGAAATCCTGTCTAGTATTCTTGCCTGGAAAATCCCAGGGACAGAGGAGCCTAGCAGACTACAGTCCATGGGGTTAAAATGAGTCAGACACGACTGAGACACTGAGCACACACACACATTAACACCATTACCAAATATGAACCCATCTCATCATAACTCACTCAGAGTAGGCCACAGGAAATATTTCTTGGTCAGTATGTTGATAAATATTAATAACACTATTTACCCCTTTCTAGACCAAGGAAGGAAATAGTCATTGTGTAAGCCCTGAAATTACCCACTAGCTTCTTTGTGCAGAACAACTGGCCTGAATTAACCCAGCTTCTTTGTTTTGTTTTGCTTTTTTTTTTTGGTGTGTGTGTGTTTGTGTCTGTGTGTGTGTTTTCACAAACTCTCAGCATAGAAAGGCCCTTTAGAAAATATCCAGTTAAACTTTGTCATGTCACTGTTGTGGACAGTGGTGTCTAGAAAGAAGAAGGGGTTTGCCCCAGGCTGCACAGCAGGACAGATAAGGTACCAGGAATGACATGGATTCTGGTACAGATATAGACACAAAGTGACAGGCAAATCTCCCACAAGTGAGAAATAAATTTAAGGGACTAGATCTGATAGACAGAGTGCCTGATGAACTATGGATGGAGGTTCGTGACATTGTACAGGAGACAGGGATTAAGACCATCCCCAAGAAAAAGAAATGCAAAAAAGCAAAATGGCTGTCTGAAGAGGCCTTACAAATAGCAGTGAAAAGAAGAGAAGTGAAAAGCAAAGGAGAAAAGGAAAGATATTCCCATCTGAGTGCAGAATTCCAAAGAATAGCAAGGAGAGATAAGAAAATCTTCCTTAGCGATCAATGCAAAGAACTAGAGGAAAACGACAGAATGGGAAAGACTAGAGATCTCTTCAAGAAAATTAGAGATATTAAGGGAACATTTCATGAAAAGATGGGCTCGCTAAAAGACAGAAATGGTATGGACCTAACAGAAGCAGAAGATATTAAGAAGAGAGGGGAAGAATACACAGAAGAACATTACAAAAAAGATCTTCATGACTCAGATAATCACGATGATGTTATCAGTCACACTCAGCTAAAGTCAGACATTCTGGAAGGTGAAGTCAAGTGGGCCTTAGAAAGCATCATTACAAACAAAGCTAGTGGAGGTGATGGAATTCCAGTTGAGCTCTTTCAAATCCCAGAAGATTATGCTGTGAAAGTGCTACACTCATTATGCCACCGAATTTGGAAAACTCAGCAATGACAACAGGACTGGAAAAGGTCAGTTTACATTCCTATCCCAAAGAAAGGCAGTGTCAAAGAATGCTCAAACTACTGCACAATTGCACTCATTTCACAAGCTAGTAAGGTAATGCTCAAAATTTTCCAAGCCAGGCTTCAGCAATACATGAACCATGAACTTCCAGATGATCAAGCTGGTTTTACAAAAGGCAGGGGAACCAGAGATCAAATTGCCAACATTCGCTGGATTATCAAAAAAGCAAGAGACTTCCAGAAAAATGTCTACTTCTGCTTTATTGACTATGCAAAAGCCTTTGACTGTATGGATCACAATAAACTGTTGAAAATTCTGAAAGAGATGGGAATACCAGACCTTCTGACCTGTCTCTTGAAAAACCTGTATGCAGATAGGAAGCAACAGTTAGAACTGGACATGGAACAACAGACTGGTTCCAAATAGGAAAAGGAGTACGTCAGGCTGTAAATTGTCACTCTGCTTATTTAACTTATATGCAGAGTACATTATGAGAAACACTGGGCTGGAAGAAGTACCAGCTGGAATCAAGATTGCTGGTAGAAATATCAATAACCTCAGATGTGGAGATGACACCACCCTTTTGGCAGAAAGTGAAGAGGAACTAAAAAGCCTCTTGCTGAAAGTGAAAGAGGAGAGTGAAAAATTTGGCTTAAGGCTCAACATTAAGAAAACTAAGATCATGGCATCTGGTCCCATCACTTCATGGCAAATAGATGGGGAAACAGTGGAAAAAGTGTCAGACTTTATTTTGGGTTTTTCCAAAATCACTGCAGATGCTGATTGCAGCCATTAAATCAAAAGACGCCTGCTCCTTGGAGGGAAAGTTATTGCCACCCTGTAAAGCATATTGAAAAGCAGAGACATTACTTTGCCAACAAAGGTTCATCTAGTCAAGGCTATGGTGTTTCCAGTAGTCACGTATGATGTGACATTTGGACAGTGAAAAAGAATGAGTGCCGAAGAATTGATGCTTTTGAGCTGTGGTGTTGGAGAAGGCTCTTGAGAGTCCCTTGGACTGCAAGGAGATCCACCCAGTCCATCCTAAAGGAGATCAGTCCTGGGTGTTCATCGGAAGGACTGATCTTGAAGCTGAAACTCCAATACTTTGGCCACTTCATGCAAAGTGTTAACTCATTGGAAAGGACCCTGATGCTGGGAAGGATTGGGGGCAGGAGAAGAAGGGGAAGACAGAGGATGAGATGGCTGGATGGCATCACCGACTCGATGGACATGGGTTTGTGTGGACTCTGGGAGTTGGTGATGGACAGCGAGGCCTGGCATGCTGCGGTTCATGGTGTCACAAAGAGTCGGATATGACTGAGCAACTGAACTGAACTGAATTACTGAGCCTCAGCAGAAATGAAGTCCAAGTTCATGCAGTGAAGAAATAAATGATCCAGGTCATGAGTTCAGTTCTGCCTGCCTCTGCCTCTCCTTCTCCAGTAGACCATGTCAGAACTCTTCAGTATGACCCATCCATCTTGAGTGGTCCTCCATGGTATGGCTCATCACTTGATTGGATTATGCAAGCCCCTTCACAGGACAAGATCCATGAATGGGACCCACTATGGGTACTAGTTTAAATAAGAGATTGGATTTTGTGCATTTGATTGTTCCAAGCATGAGATACTGCAACATCTTATTAGAGCATCTCCAAATTATATTTCAAATATCCTTCCAAACACCTGGACTTGCCCTTTTTCACCTGATCCAACCCAACATTTTAGTATGAGTCCATTACCATTTGAATAATTAGCTGCTTCTTTGTGATACCTGAGCAGCAACTGTTTCATAGCTTCTCACCTCCTTTCTTTCTCTTCAAGAGGTGTTCGCTTAAGGAATGGGGTCACTAAAACACTGTTACAGACTGAATACATTTGGCTCCAAATATTTATATGCTGAAATATAATTCCCAATGTATTGGTATTAGGATGTGATTGTATCATGAAGGTGTAGTCCTTGAATGAGATCAGTGCCCTTATAAATGGCACTGTTTAAAAGACAGCTCCTTCACCTCTTCCACAGCTTGAGAGCACAGAAAGAAAATGGCCTTCTGTGAATCTGGAAGTTTGCCCTCACTAAATACCATATCTATTGATACCTTAATGTTGGCGTTTGCAGATTCCAAAATTAAGAGAAATGCATGTTTGCTATTTAAGCCACACAGACTGCAGTTTTTTTTCATTATAGAGGCCCTAACCAATTAAGATAAACACCAAGCAACAAAACATAGTGGAACCAATATTACTGCCTTTCCCTCAGAAGTCCAAGTTTCGAGCCACAGTCCTCTATTTCCATTTGTCATGCTGCCTCCATAGTCATATTTTAAAACATATTTGAATTTTTCCTTCCAACAGTAACAAGGCTGACTCTATTGTGATGTCAATGGAGGCAATGTCAGAATCCATTAACAAAGCATTCCTACCCCTCGTAGCCAGGGAAGTATCAGTGGAAGCCTAGTAAGAAGTCAGAAATCCCACCATTTCCAAAAAGTAATAGAATTCCCCAACTCTTATTGGATGCCTGTGAAGGCCTACTGAGGACTTTCAATTTCAACTCCCACTTGGTAGTAATGAGGAGGCACATTCTCTTTCTCCTTTTGAGTAGTGTTGGAAGAATCCAGAAAAAAATGGAAGGCTTAAATAAAATCTAGAATATCTTATAATAATACCAAAATTGTTCATATTTTAATAAAAAGTCTTTCATCATAACAAGAAACAGTAAGATCTCAGTTCACTGGGGGTGGGGGGGAAAGGCAATCGATAGACTCCAATACTGTGATGTTAGAATTATCTGGCAGATTTTAAAGCTGTTATTGTAAAAATATTTCAACAAATACAAAATTGAAAAAAAAGAAATAAAAGTAGAATATCACAGGAAAGAAATAGAACATTTCATTACAGAAAAGGAGATATAAAGAAGAACAACTCTGTGGATGAGGGTAAGGGTGGGATGATATGGGAGAATGGCATTGAAACAAGTTAATTATCATATGTCTAATCAATCGCCAGCCCAGGATTGATGCTGGGGGCTGGTGCAGCGAGATTTCCCGGGGGGAGGGAGGAGGGAGAGGGGTTCTGGAGGGGGAGCATATGTAAACCCATGGTGATATCATGACATTGTATGGCAAAAACAATAAAAATAAAAAAGGAAGAACAAAATGTAAATTTTACCACCAAAATCAAATCATAATCCAAATAAAGTTGATGGGTGGGGTCAACAGCAGAATGAAAGAGACAAAGGAAAGAATCGTTGAAGTGGAAGATAGGACCATATAAATTACCCAGCCCGAAGAACATTAAGAAATTTTAAACAAATTAACAGAGCTTCAGGGACCTGTGGGGCTATAACAAAAAACATGACATTCATATTATCAGAGGCCCAAAGGAGGGATGCAAGAGGGTAAGGCTGGCATAAAATGAAATAAATAATGAAAACTCCCAAATATGTGAAGAAACAGAAGCCTACAGCTTCAAGAAGTTGAACAAATACTAAAATTAAAGGAAACCTTTGCCAAGACACAATTACAATTACTGAAATTAAAGATAAAGAAAAAAATCTTGAAGCAATAAAAAAGGAATTGTCCCTTATTTATAAGGGAAAGCAAATCAAATTATAGTGGATTTCTCATCAGAAATCATAGATTCCAGAAGAAAGCAGCACAACATTTTTCAAATGCTAAAGGAAAAACAAATGAACAAACAACACATTTTCAGGAATAGAGGGATGGAATCAGGAGGGAGGCGAGAGGGGGTTTATGGAAGGGGAACACATGTATACTCATGGCAGATTCATGTCAATGTATGCAAAACCAACACAATAATGTATAGGAAAAAGTCTTTCCTGAATTTGTTACAATTAAAAAAAACGAAAATATCTTTCAGGTATAAAGAGGAAATCAAGACATTCTGAGAAGAAGGGGAATTAAAGTAATTTGTCATCAGACCAACTTTAAAAGAATTGCAAAAGAAAATTCTCTAAACATCAAAGATATGACATAGAAGGAATCTTGGAATATTAGAAATAAGAAGTGGTAATCAGGAAATTTACTGGTGGTTAGGACTTTGTGCTCTCACTGTTGAGGGCCTGTGTTCAATCCTTAGTTGGGGAAGTAAGATTCCATAATTTGTTCAGTAAGACAAAATAACAATACTAATGATAATAGTAAAACATATATGGGTAAATATATCAGATTATCTTTCTCTCCTTTATATTTTAAAATTATATAAGATGGTTGAAAACAGAAAAAAAATACTGCATTATCTGGTGTGGTTCTCAATAATTATAAAGAAACTATTTAAGACAACTACATTTTAAATAGGGTAAAATAAACTGATAACATGATAACACCACATCCACAAGGAAGACAAAACAATCCTAAATATGTATGCAACAAACAACAGAGCTATGAAATATATAAATTAAAATTTGATAAAACTGAAAGGAGAAAAGACAAATCTAGATTATGATTGGAAGCTTCAATACTCCTTTTACACGACCCGACAGGAAATCAACAAAGGTATAGAAGAATTCATGAACACTATCAAGCAATAAGATGATCTAATCTATATTTGTAAGATTAAATATACTTTGCGACCCCATGGGCTTTAACCCACCAGGCTCTTTCGTCCCTGGAATTCTCCAGGCCAGAATACTGGAGTGAGTAGCTTTTTCTTTCTCCAGGGGATCTTCCCAACCCAGGGATTGAACCCAGGTCGCCTGCACTGCAGGCAGATTCTTTACTGTTTGAGCCCACCAGGGAAGCCCAAGAATACTAGAGTTTATTTATAGGAAACTTTATCAAAAACAGCAAGCACATTCCTTAAAATTGCACAAGGAATGTATATCAAGATAGATCATATCTTGGGTCCCCAATATTATTTAAATTTAAATAAATTTTTAAAAATTTCATCAGTGTTTTATAGTTTTCTATATACAAGTCTTTTGTTTCTTTAGGTAGAAATACTCCTAAGTATTTTATTCTTTTTGTTTCTATGGTGAATGGAATTGTTTCCTTAATCTCTCTTTCTGATTTCTCACTATTAGTGTATAGGAATGCCAGGGATTTCTGTGTGTTGATTTTGTGTCCTGAAACTTTGCTATATTCACTGATTAGTTCTAGTAGTTTTCTTGTAGAGTCTTTAGGGTTTTCAATATAGAGGATCATGTCATCTGCAAACAGAGAGAGTTTTACTTCTTCTTTTCCAATCTGGATTCCTTTAATTTCTTTATCTGTTCAACATCACTCTTTATCAGAGAAATGCAAATCAAAACCACAATGAGGTATCACTTTACACCAGTCAGAATGGCTGTAATCCAAAAGTCTACAAGCAATAAATGCTGGAGAGGATGTGGAGAAAAGGGAACCCTATTACACTGTTGGTGGGAATGCAAATTAGTACAGCCACTATGGAAAACAGTGTGGAGATTCCTTAAAAAACTTAAAATAGACCTGCCATATGACCCAGCGATCCCACTGCTGGGCATATACACTGAGGAAACCAGAATTGAAAGAGCCACATGTACCCCAATGTTCATCGCTGCATTGTTTACAATAGCCAGGACATGGAAGCAACCTAGATGCCCATCAACTGACGAATGGATAAGAAAGCTGTGGTACACATATGCAATGGAATATTACTCAGCATTAAAAAAAAATTCATTTGATTCAGTTCTACTCAGATGGATGAAACTGGAGCCCATTATCCAGAGTGAAGTAAGCCAGAAGCAAAAACAACAATACAGTATATTAACACATATATATGGAATTTAGAAAGATGGTAACGAGAACCCAACATGCGAGACAGCAAAAGGAACGCAGATGTATAGAATAGACTCGTGGACTCTGTGGATGAGGGAAAGGGTGGGATGATATGGGAGAATGGCATTGAAACATGTTAATTATCATATGTGAAATCAATCGCCAGCCCAGGATTGATTCTCGGGGCTGGTGCATCGAGATTTCCACAGGGGAGGGAGGAGGGAGGGGGGAGGGAGGGGTTTCTGAAGGGGGAGCATATGTAAACCCATGATGATATCATGGCATTGTATGGCAAAAACAATAAAAGGGAGAAAAAAAATAAATACTGACAATACATCATTTTATTTTAAAATTTTTTAAAAAATTTAAATCCTACATATTCTGCTTTCAGACAATAATGGAATCAAACTAGAAATCAATAAGAGAATGGCAAGAGGAAAATCCACAAACACTTGGATACTAATCAGTACACTAGTAAATAATACATGGATCAAAAGGAAAGTCTCAAGGGAACTTAACACATTGAACCAAATGAAAATGTAATAGAAAAAGAAAAGCATATGAAGGCTAAACAATATATTACTAAACAAGCAATGGATAACTAAAGAGATCTAAGAGGAAAATTAAAAAAAAATAACTAAAGAATTAAAATGAAAGCACAATGATCCAAAACCTATGACAATACAGCAGGACCTCAGGAAACAGGGAAAACCTCAAGCAAACAACTTAACCATACACCTAAAGCCAACTAGAGAAACAAGAACAAACAAAGCCTAAAGTTAGTAGAGGCAAAGAAATGATAAGGATCAGAGCAGAAATAAAAGAAATAGAAGTTTAAAAAAACACCATAGCAACGATCAAGAAAGCTAAAAGCTGGATTTTTGAAAAAATATACAAAATTGGTAAACCGTTAGCTAGGCTGACATGAGGAGAGGAGCAACATGTCTAAGTAAAACAAAGAGTATAATAGAAACACAAAAACCTGGAAAATGAAAAAGCCAGGAAAGTCTGCTGAACTCTGAAAAGCTATTTTCTCTGCTTTGGATTAGAACTCACTGATGAACAACCATTGATAGGAGATTGTTCGATCCCACAAAAAAAAGATGCCCTACTTCCAAGGCAAAGGAGAAGCCCAAGCAAGAAGGTAGGAGGGGTGAAATCGCATTTAGAATCAAACGCCATCTCCATCAGAGATGCTTGGAGGGCTCAAACAAAAAAATTGTGCACAACCAGGAGACCACACCGAGACTGAGCCAGACCTGCCTTTGAGTGTTTGAGTGTCTCCTGCAAAGGTATGGGTCAGCAGGGGCCTGCTTCAGAGGCAGGGGCTCTGGGTGCAGCAGGCCGGGGGATGACATAAGTCCTCTTGGAGGAGGTCGCCATTCACCCCACCATAGAGCTGCCAGAATGTACACAGGACAGGGAAAACAGGATTTTGGAGGGCATAAACAAAATCTTGTGCTCACTAAGACCCAGGAGAAAGGAGCAGAAACCCCACAAGAAACCGACTCAGACTTCCCAAGAGTGTCCAGGAGTCTCTGGCAGAGGCATGGGTTGAGAGTGTCCTTCTGCAGGGTTGGGGGCACTGAGTGCACCACTATGTGCATGGGACCTTTTGAAGGAGGTCACCATAATCTTCATTACCTCCACTGTAGTTTGAATCAGGACAAACAACAGGAAGGAAACACAGCCCCACTCATAAACAGAAAACTGGATTAAAGATTTACTGAGCATGGACCAGCCCATCAGACCAAGACCCAGTTTCTCCCATACTCATTCTCCCATCAAGAAGCTTCCATAAGCCTCTTACTACTCAAAGGGAAGACAGAATAAAAAACACAATCACAGAAAACTAATCAAACTGATCACATGGACCACAGCATTGTCTAACTCAATGAAACTATGAGCCATGCCATGTAAGGCCACCCAAGATGGAAGAATCATGGTGAAGAGTTCTGACAAAAAGTGGTCCACTGAAGAAGGGAATGGCAAACCAATTCAGCATTCTTGCCTTGAGAACCTGATGAATAGTATGAAAAGGCAAAAAGATATGACACTGAAAGATGAAGTCCCCAGGTCAGGAGGTGCCCAATATGCTACTGGAGAGGAGTGGAGAAATAACTCTAGAAAGAATGAAGTTCAGTTCAGTTCGGTCACTCAGTCATGTCCAACTCTTTGCGACCCCATGAATTGCAGCACGCCAAGCCTCCCTGTCCATGACCAACTCCCAGAGTACCAAACTTATACCCATCTAGTCAATGATGTCCTCAGCTATCTCATCCTCTGTCATCCCCTTCTCCTCCTGTCCTCAATCTTTCCCAGCATTAGGGTCTTTTCCAATGAGCCAACTCTTCTCATGAGGTGGCCAAAGTACTGGAGTTTCAGCTTCAACATCAGTCCTTACAATGAAAACCCAGGACTGATCTCCTTTAGGATGGACTGGTTGGATCTCCTTGAAATCCAAGGGTCTCTCAAGAGTCTTCTCCAACACCACAGTTCAAAAGCATCAATTCATTGATGCTCAGCTTTCTTCACCATCCAACTGTCACATCCATACATGACTACTGGAAAAACCACAGCCTTGACTAGATGGACCTTCGTTGGCAAAGTAATGTCTCTGCTTTTCAATATGCTATCTAGGTTGGTAATAACTTTTTTCCAAGGAATAAGCATCTTTTAATTTCATGGCTGCACTCACCATCTGCAGTGATTTTTGAGCCCACAAAAATGAAATCTGACACTGTTTCAAATGTTTCCCTATCTATTTCCCATGAAGTGATGGGACCAGGTGAGATGACTTTAGTTTTTTGAATGTTGAGCCTTAAGCCAACTTTTTCACTCTTCTCTTTCATTTTCATCAAGAGGCTTTTTAGTTCCTCTTCACATTCTGCCAAAAGGGTGGTGTCGTCTGTATGTCTGAGGTTATTGATATTTCTCCCGGCAATCTTGATTTCAGCTTTTGCTTCTTCCAGGCCAGGATTTCTCATGATGTACTCTACATAAAAGTTAAAAAAAACAGGGTGACAATATACAGCCTTGACGTACTCCTTTTTCCTATTTGGAACCAGTCTGTTGTTCTATGTCCAGTTCTAACTGTTGCTTCCTGATCTGCATACATGTTTTTCAAGAGATAGGGCAGATGGTCTGGTATTCCCATCTCTTTAAGAATTTTCCAGAGTTTATTATTGTGATCCACACAGTCAAAGGCATTGGCATAGTCAATAAAGCTGAGACAGATGTTTTTCTGGAACGATCTTGCTTGTGCAATAATCCAGTAGATATTGGCAATTTGATCTCTGGTTCCTCTGCCTTTTCTAAAACCAGCTTGAACATCTGGAATTTCACAGTTCACATATTCCTGAAGCCTGGCTTGGAGAATTTTGAGCATTAATTTACTAGCATGTGAAATGAGTGCAATTGTGCGGTAGTTTGAGCATTCTTTGACATTGCCTTTCTTTGGGATGCGAATGTAAATTGACCTTTTCCAGTCCTGTTGCCATTGCTGAGCTTTCCAAATTTGCTCGCATATTGAGTGTAGCACTTTCACAGCATAATCTTTTAGGATTTGAAAGAGCTCAACTGGAATTCCATCACCTCCACTAGCTTTGTTTGTACTGATGCTTTCTAAAGCCCACATGACTTCACCTTCCAGGTTGTCTGACTCTAGATGGGTGATCACACCATCGTGATTAACTGAGTCGTGAAGATCTTTTTTGTACATTTTTTCTGTGTATTCTTGCCACCTCTTCTTAATATCTTCTGCTTCTGTTAGGTCCATACCATTTCTGTCTTTTAGCGAGCCCATCTTTGCATGAAATGTTCCCTTGGTATCTCTAATTTTCTTGATGAGATCTCTAATCTTTCCCACTTTATTCTTTTCCTGTATTTCTTTGCATTGATCACTAAGGAAGGCTTTCTTAGCCCTCCTTGCTATTCTTTGGAATTCTGCATTCAGATGGGAATGTCTTTCCTTTTCTCCTTTGCTTTTCACTTCTCTTCTTTTCACAGCTATTTGTAAGGCCTCTTCAGACAGCCATTTTGCTTTTTTGCATTTCTTTTTCTTGGGGATGGTCTTAATCCCTGTCTCCTGTACAATGTCACAAACCTTCATCCATTGTTCATCAGGCACTCTGTCTATCAGATCTAGTCCCTTAAATCTGTTTCTCACTTCCACTGTATAATCATAAGGGATTTGATTTAGGTTATACCCAAATGGTCTAGTGGTTTTCCCTACTTTCTTCAATTTATGTCTGAATTTGGCAATAAGGAGTTCATGATCTGAACCACAGTCTGCTCCCGGTCTTGTTTTTGCTGCCTGTATAGAGCTTCTCCATCTTTGGCTGAAAAAGAATATAATCAATCTTATTTTGGTGTTGACAGTCTGGTGATGTCCATGTTTAGAGTCGTCTCATGTGTTTTTGGAAGAGGGTGTTTGCTATGACCAGTGCGTTCTCTTGGTAAAACTCTATTAACCTTTGCCCTGCTTCATTCTGTACTCCAAGGCCAAATTTGCCTGTTATTCCAGGTGTTTCCTGACTTCCTACTTTTGCATTCCAGTCCCCTTCAATGAAAATGATATCCTTTTGGGGTGTTAGTTCTAAAAGATCTTGTAGGTCTTAATAGAACCGTTCAACTTCAGATTCTTTAGCATTACTGGTTGGGGCATAGGCTTGGATTACCATGGTGTTGGATAGTGTGCCTTGGAAATGAACAGAGATCATTCTGTCATTTTTGAGATTGCATCCAAGTACTGCATTTCGGACTGTTTTGTTGCCCATGATGGCTACTCCATTTCTTCTAAGGGATTTCTGCCCAGAGCAGTAGATATAATGGTCATCTGAGTTAAATTCACTCATTACAGTCCATCTTAGTTCGCTGATTCCTAGAATGTTGATGTTCACTCTTGCCATCTCCTGTTTGACCACTTTCAATTTGCCTTGATTCATGAACCTAACACTCCAGATTCCTATGCAGTATTGCTCTTTACAGAAAGAATGAAGAGACTGAAACAAAGTAAAAACAACATCCAGTTATGGATATGACTGGTGATGGAAGTGAAGTCCGATGCAGTAAAGAACAATATTGCATAGGAACCTGGAATTTTAGGTCTATGAATTAAGGTAAATTGGAAGTGGTCAAACAGGAGATGGTCAGAGTAAACATTGACATTTTTGGAATCAGTGAACTAAAATGGACAAGCATGGGAGTATTTAACTTAGATGACCATTATGTCTACTACTGTGGGCAGAAATCCCTTAGAGGAAATTGAGTAGCCATCAGAGTCAACAAAAGAGTCCAAAATGCAGCATTTGGGTGCAATCACAAAAATGACAGAAATATCTCTGTTTGTTTCCAAGGGAAACCATTCAATTTCAGTAATCCAAGTCTATGCCCTGACCAATAAATTACACTGAGGAAGCTGAAGTCCAACTGTTCTATGAATACCTGCAAGACTTTCTAGAACTAACACCCCATAAAATATCCTTTTCATTATAGGAGTCTGGAATGCAAAAGTAGGAAGTCAAGAGATACCTGGAGTAATAGGCAAATTTGGTCTTGGAGTACAAAATGAAGCAGGGCAAAGGTAATGGAGTTTTGCCAAGAGAACAAACTTGTAATAGCAACACCCTCTTCCACCAACACAAGAGAAGACTACACATGGATGGATATCAGCAGATGGTTAATACCAAAATAAGCTTGATTTTATTCTTTTCAACCAAAGATGGAGAAGCTCTATACAGTCAGAACAAACAAGACCGTGAGCTGAATGTGGCTCAGATTATAAACTCCTTATCACAAAATTCAGACTTCAGTTGAAGAAACTAGGGAAAACCAGTAGGCCATTAAGGTATGACCTAAATCAAATCCCTTACAATGATACAGTGGAAGTGACAAATAGATTCAAGGGATTATATTTGATAGAGTACCTGAAGAACTATGGCTGGAAGTTCATGACATTGTACAGGAGGCAGGGATCAAGACCATCTCCAAGAGAAAATAGAGGCAGAATGGTAGTCTGAGGAGGCCTTACAAATATCTGAGAAAAGAAGGGAAGCTAAAGGCAAAGGAGAAAAGGAAAGATATACCCATTTGAATGCATAATTCCAAAGAATAGCAGGGAGAGATAAGAAAGCATTGTCAATGAAAAGAAATGATCACTGATCAATGCAAAGAAATAGAGGAAAACAACAGAATGGGAAAGACTAGAGATGTCATCAAGAAAATTAGAGATATAAAGGGAATATTTCATGCAAAAATGGGCACAATAAAGGACAGAAATAGTATGAACCTAATAAAAGCAGAAGATATTAAGAAGAGGTGGCAAGAATAACCAGGAGAGCTATATAAAAAAGAACTTCATGACCCAAATAACCACAGTGATGTGATCACTCACCTAGACCCAGACATCCTGGAATGTAAAGTCAAGTGGGCCTTAGGAAGCATTGCTACAAACAAAGCTAGTGGAGGTGATGGAATTCCAGCTGAGTTATTTCAAATTCTAAAAGATGTTGCTGTTAAAGTGTTGAATTCAATATGCCAGCAAATTTGGAAAACTCAGCAGTGGCCACAGGATTGGAAAAAGTCAGTTTTCATTTCAATCCCAAAGAAAGGCAATGGGAAAGGTCGTTGAAAGAATGTTCAAATGACCACATAATTGCACTCATCTCCCGTGCTAGCAAAGTCATCCTCAAAATTCTCCAAGCAAGGCTTCAACAACCCATGAACCATGAACTTCCAGATGTTCAAGCTGGATTTAGAAAAGGCCAAGGAACCAGAGATCAAATTGCCAGCTTCCTTTGGATCATCAAAAAAGCAAGAGAGTTCCAGAAAAATATCTACTTCTGCTTTATTGACTATGCCAAAGCTTTTGACTGTGTGGATCACAACAGTCTGTGGAAAATTCCTAAAGAGATGGGAATACCAGACCACCTGACCTCCTGAGAGGTTAGGAAGCAACAGTTAGAACTGGACATATAACAACAGACTTCTTCCAAATCAGGTAAGCAGTACGTCAAGGCTGTATATTGTCACCCTGCTTTATTAACTTATATGCAGAGTACATCATGTGAAAAGCTGGGCTCGATGAAGCACAAGCTGAAATCAAGATTTCCAGAAGAAATATCAATAACCTCAGGTATGCAAATGACACCACCCTTATGGCAGAAAGTGAAGAAGAACTAAAGAACCACTTGAAGAAAGTGAAAGAGGAGAGTGAAAAATTTGACTTAAAACTCAACATTCATAAAACTAAGATCATGGTATGTGGTCCCATCACTTCATCATGAATAGATGGGGAAACAATGGAAACAGTGGCTGACTTTATTTTTGGGGGCTCCAAAATCACTGCAGATGGTGACTGCAGGCATGTAATTAAAAGATGCTTGCTCCTTGGAAGAAAAGCTATCACTAATCTAGACAACATATAAAAAATCAGAGTCAGCACTTTCCAAACAAAGGTTCATATTGTTTAAGCTATTTTGTTTTCCGATAGTCATGTATGAAAGTGACTGTTGGCCTATAAAGAAAGCTGAGCACTGAAGAATTGATTCTTTTGAACTGTGGTGTTGGAGGAGACTCTTTAGAGTCCCTAGGACTGTAAGGAGATTAAACCAGTTAATCTTAAAGGAAATGAGTCCTGAATATTTTTTGGAAGGGCTGATGCTGAAGCTGAAACTACAGTGCTTTGGCCACCAGATTCAAAGAACTGACTCCTTAGAAAAGACCCTGATGCTGGGAAAGATTGAAGGCAGGAGGATAAGGTGATGGCAGAGGATGAGATGGTTGGATGGAATTACTGACTTAGTGGTCATGAGTTTGAACAAGCCCCAGGGGTTGGTGATGGGTAGGGAAACCTGGCTTGCTGTTGTCCAAAAGTTCACAACATTTTGGACACTACTGAGTATCTTCCCTTTCACTTTTCACCTTCATGCATTGGAGAAGGAAATGGCAACCCACTCCAGTGTTCTTGCCAGGAGAATCCCAGGGACGCGGGAGCCTGGTGGGCTGCCATCTAGGGGGTCGCACAGAGTTGGACATGACTGAAGAGACTTAGTAGCAGCAGCAGAGTAGTTGAGCTGAATTGAACTGAACTGAACTGAACTTTTCCTGGCTGATCAAGAAATAAGGGAGAGGGCACAAGACAATAAAATAAGAAAGTTAAAGGTAGGTGCAACTGACATCACAGCATCACAAGCAATCATTACAGACCACTACAGATAAAAATGTGCCAACAAAATTGACAACCTAGAGTTTATCAACAAATTCTAAGAGAAGTACAACTTTCCAAGACTGAACGAGGAAGAAATAGAAAATACAAAGAGACCAATCTCAAGTACCAAAATTTGACTATGATCAAAATTCTTCCAACAATCATAAGTCCAGAGTCCGAAGGCTTCACAAGTGAACTCTGTCAAACATTTTTAAAAAGAGTTAATATGAATCATTTTCAAAGGTTTTAAAAAAATTGCATAGGAAGGAACGCTCCTAAACTCTTTCTTTGAGGCCATTACCACCCTTATACAAAAACCAGATAAAGAACAAAAGAAGAAAAAGTATACAAGCCAATATCACTGATGAAAATAAATGCAAAAACCCTCAACAAAGTACAATCAATCAAATCCAGCATTTCATTACAAATATCATACACCATGATCCAGTTGGATTCATTCCAAGGACACAAAGATTTTTTCTCAAAATAGACAAATCAGTCAGTGTGATATACTATATTAAGAAATTGAAAAATAAAATCTTGCATAAGCATCTCAATATATGCAGAAAAATCTTTGACAAAATTCAACACCCATCTAACTCTCCAGAAAGTGCAAATTGAAAGAACCTACTTCAACATAACAAAGTTCATATATGAAAAACCCACATCTAACATCATCAATACTAAAAAGCTGAAATTATTTTCTCTAAGATTAGGAACCAGGTAAGGATATCCACTATCATCATTTTATTCAACAAAGCTTTGGGAGTCTTAGCCACAGCAATCAGAAAAGGAAAAAAAATTAAAAATTTGAATTGGAGTAGACGTACAACTGTCAATTTTTGCAGGTGACATGATACTATATGTAGAAAAAATTTTTAAATGATACCAGAAAACTACTAAAACTCATCCAAGAATTTGATAACATTGCAGGAAACAAAATTAATACACAGAAGTCTATTGTATTCCTATACACTAACAATGAAAGATAAGCCAAATAAATTAAGGAAATAATCCCATTTACTATGGAATAAAAATGGATAAAATGTCATAAGAATAAACCTACATAAGGAAGCAAAAACCTATACTCTGTAGACTATAAGATGCTGATGAAAGGAATAGTAGATAATATGAACAGATGGAAAGATATATTATGATCTTGAATTGGAAGAATCAGTACTGTCCAAATGACTATACTATCTAAGGTAATCTGCAGATTCAATGAAATCCCTATTAAATTACCAATAACATTTTTCCAAGAACTAGAACAAAATTTTTAAAAACTTGTATGGAAGTATCAGAGATCCCAAATAGCCAAAGTAATTCTAAAAAAAAAGAATAGAGTTAGAGGAATCTGGCTCCATAACTTCAGACTATACTGCAAAGCTACAGTCATCAAAACACTATGGTACTTGCACAAAAACAGAAATATGGGTCAATGGAACAAGATAGAAAGTCCATGTACCTATGGCTAATTAACCTAAGAATAAGGAGACAAGATTCTACAATGGAGAAGAGTCACTTCAATAAATGATGTTGGAAAAACTGGACAGTTATATGTAAAAAAAAAAAGAAATTAGAACACTCTCTAACACCAGAATAGATTACAAACCTAAATATAATACAATATGCTATAAAACTCTTATAAGAAAGCATAGCCAAAAGACTCTGACAAAAATCACAGCAATATCTTTTTGGATCATTTCCTAGTATCATAAAAAAAAATAAACATGTGGTATCTAATTAAACTTTAACGCTTATCATAGTAAAGGAAATCTTAAACAAAATGAAAAGACAATCTGCAGAATGGGAGGAAATATTTTCACATGAGGCAACCAGCAAGGGATTAATCTCCAAAATATAGAAACAGCCCATGCAACTCAACTAAAACATACAGCCCAATAAAAAAATGGGCAGAAGATCTAAATAGATATTTCTCCAGTAAAGACATACAGATGATCAAAGAATCCATGAAAAGATGGTCAATATCACTAAGTATTACAGAAATGAAAATCAGAATTACAATGATATATCACACCTGTCAGAATGGCCTTCTTCAAAAAGTCTGAGTGTGTACTAAGTTGCTTCAGTCATGCCTGACTCTTTGTACCCTATGGACTGTAACCCACCAGGCTCCCCTGCCCATGGGATTCTCCAGGCAAGAATACTGGAGTGGGTTGCCATTTCATTCTCCAGGGGATTTTCCCAACCCAGAGATCTAACCTGTGTCTCTTGCATCTCTTGCACTGGCAGATGGGTTCTTTACCAGTAGTGCCACCTGGAAAGCCCTATCAAAAAGTCAAAATGTTTACAAACAATAAATGCTAGAAAGGGTGTGAAAAAAAGGGAAACCTCCTACATTGTTGGTAATTGGAATGAAAATTGGTACAACCACTATGTTCCATAACTATATACGATTCTTTTTTTCTGGCCATGCCATGTGGCTTGTGGGATCTTGGTTCCCTGACCAGGGATTGAAAACACACCCACTGCAGTGGGAGAGTAGCTTCTTAATCACTGAGCCACCAGGGAAGTTCATGGCATTGAATTCTTAAATTTAAAATCTGAGAAGATGGTTTCACTGGGGAATTCTACTAAATATTTAAAGAAGAATTAATGAATTATACATAATCTCTTTCCAACAAAAGAAAAGGAAAGAATACATTCCAACTCTTTTTATGAAAATGGTATTACCATAATACTAAATCAGAAAAAGAGTACAAAAGAAGAAAAATATTTAGATCAAAATGCCCTTAAGAGAATATTAGTAAATAAAAGTCATCAAAATACAAAATAATTATACTACATGATCATGCACAGTTTATTCCAGGAATGCAAGGCAATTTCATACTAGCAAAATCAATGTACTCTGTCATATTAATAGAACAAGAAGTATATTCACATGATTATATTAAATGATACAGAAAAAACATTTGAGAAAGCTTGATACTAATTTATGATCAGAAGTTTCAGAAATGTAAGAACAGACAAAAACTTCCTCAGTTTAATAATGTGAAAGTTGCTCAGTTGTGCCTGAGTCTTTGGGCCATTATACTGGTGTTGGTAGCCATTCCCTTCTCTAGGGCATCTTCCCAACCCCGGGATCAAACCCAGGTCTCCAGCATTGCAGACAGATTCTTTACCAGATGATCCAGGAGGAAAGCCCAAGAACACTGGAGAGGGTAGCCTGTTTCTTCTCCAGTGGATCTTCCCAGCCCAGGGATCGAACTGGGGTCCCCTGCATTGCAAGTGGATTCTTTACCACTGAGCTATCAGGAATAATAAACATCTACAAAAATCTACAGCAAACATTATAATTAATAGTGAAAGGCAATGCTTTCCCATATGATAGGGAATGAGGCAAGGATATCTGCTTTTCCCACTCTTATTGCATATGGTGCTGGAAATTCTAACCAGGGAAATAAGCCAAGACAAAATAAATGGTATACAAATAAGAAAGAAAGATGTAAAACTGTCATTATTGCAGATGTTATAGTTGACTAAGAAGAAAATTCACGGTCATAAGTTTATTATTACAGAATTCAGGCTTAAACTGAAGACAGTAGGAAAAACCACTAGGCCATTCAGGTATGACGTGAATCAAATCCCTTATGATTATACAGTGGAAGTGACAAATAGATTCAAAGGATTTTATGTGATAGACTAACTGTCTGAAGAACTATAGACAGAGGTTTATTACCTTGTACAGGATGTAGTGACCAAAATGATGTCAAAGAAAACAAAATTAAAGAAGGAAAAATGGTTGTCTGAAGAGGATTTAAAAATAGCTGGGGAAAGAAGAGAAGCAAAAGACAAGACAGAAAGGGAAAGATATACCCAAATAAATTCAGAGTTCCAGAGAATAGCAAGGAGACATAAGAAGACCTTCTTCAATGAGCAGTATAAAGAAGAAGAGGAAAACAATAGAATGGAAATGACTAGAGATTGCTTCAAGAAAATTGGAGACATCAAGTGAACATTTCATGCAAGGATGGATGTGATAAAGGGCAGAAAAGGTAAAGGACAGAGAGATTATGAAGAGGTGGTAAGAATACACAGAAGAACTATACAAAAAAGGTCTTAATAACCCAGATAACCATGATGATGTGGTCACTCACCTAGAGCCAGACATTCTGGATTGTGAAGTCAAGTGGGCCTTAGGAAGTGAAAGTGTTGCTCCATCATATCTGAATCTGCAATCACATGGACTGTAGCTGGCCAGGCTCCTCTGTTCATGGTCTTCTCCAGGCCAGAATACAGGAGTGGGTTCTCATGCCCTTTGCCAGGGGATCTTTCTGACAAAGTGATCAAAACTGGGTCCCCCTCATTGCTGGCATATTCCTTACTGTCTGAACCATCAAGGAAGCCCAGCCCAAAATCACTGTGGACGATGATTGCATCCACAAAATTAAAAGATGCTCTCTCCTTGGAAGAAACCTTGATAGCACATTAAAAAGCAGAGACATCACTTTCCCCACAAAAGTTAATATTGGCAAAGCTATGGTTTTTCCAGTAGTCAAGTATGGCTGAGAGTTGGACCATAAAGAAGCCAAGTACCAAAGAAATTGATGCTATTGGAGTTATCTTTCTGGAGAAGACTTGAAAGTCCAGTCAATCCTAAAGGAAATCGACCCTGAATATTCATTGGAAAGACTCATCCTGAAGCAGAAGCTTCAATACTTCGGCCTGTTAATGGGAATAGCTGACTCATTGGAAAAAGCTCTGATGCTGGGAAAAATTGAAGGTAAAAGAGGAATGAGGTGACAGAGGATGAGATGCGTAGATAGCATCACCAACTCTATGGACATGAATTTGAGCAAACTCTGGGAGACAGTGAAGAACAGGGAAGCCTGGAATGCTGCAGTCCATGGGGTCTAAAAGAGTTATACATGACTTAGTGACTGAGCAACAACCATAGTTTTGCAAAATTGACACTATTGGCAAAACTGGTAAAAGAGTACACAGACTATTTCTGCATTATTCCTTATAATTCAATGTGAATTCATAATTACCTCAGAATACAAAGTTTAATTACAAAGAAAATATATGAACATGGTATTTCCATTTTAAAAACATTTTGATTTTTGTTAGTTGTTGTTGTTCAGTTGCTGTGTCTGGCTCTTTGGGACCCCATGAACTGCAGTACACCAGGATGCCCTGTCCTTCACTATCTCCTAGAGTTTGCTCAAGTTCATGTCCATTGAATCAGTGATTCTATCTAACCAACTCATCCCCTGCCACCCCATTCTCCTCTGTTTTCAATCTTTTCCAGCATCAGGGTCTTTTACAATGAGCTCTTCACATCAAGTGACCAAAGTATTGAAGCTTCAACTTCAGCATCAGTCTTTCTAATGAATATTCAGGATTTATTTCCCTTATATTACAAAGATCTTCAAATTCCAACTCCTGATCAACTATCTCCCTAGCCTCACTTAACATCACTGCCTTCCCATCTATCTTCCCCTCTTTCCTCATGACATTGGACCAACCAGAAAACCTAAATAGGGCCTCTGTAAGATTTTTTTTTAAATGTATGACTTAGTATCTTTGTGCAAATTAGATAAAAGATGTCCCTGCTCAGGTAGAAGACATATGTTATGGATCACAGCTAGGTGGACAGAGAATGGGTGTATTTCCATAAGTACTTAGGCCTTCATTGATTCTCACTTAGTCGCTGGAAACAGCTTCTTTACAGGTCTCAAGTTCTGGAAGGTCTCTCTGATAAATAGATATGTTTCTTTTCACCATCCTTGATTGTCAATCCTTCCCTCAAATTACTATCATAATTGTCTGTTTTTCTGAAACTCTATCCGACCATATTAGAACTTTCTAGTGAACAGGAAATGTGTGTGATTTATCAGTCTATCCAGTGCCTGGCACAGAGTAGATTCTCAGATAATGTTTGGGGAACTGAATCAAATTTTTTGAGCCCTTCAACTGAGTTTTCCCTTTCTCCAGTTACCTTTGGCTCTCAGAAATTAAAGGGCTGAAAGGCTACTTTATGGATCTAAGTGGATGGAAAGCAGAACCTTGTTTAAATTATGAAAGTGCTTAAATCATTGTACTATAACCAAGTCAGTGACTTTCTAAAGCGTCCTGGCTTTAAAGACACAAAGTAGGCAGGCGGGGCACTGCTTAAAGCTTCTGACCTGAGGAAAACTGAGATGGAACCATCTGTGTGTGAGGCCCTCCCTCCCTATTGGTGACCACAATGAACTGTACCATTTTCTGCTTTGTGTTTGAATTTCTATTCTTTCATTTGAGGAGCACTTTACTGATTGCCACTTTATTACTCAGTTCTTTGATTTTCAGAAACATATCCTCTGTATTGGGGGCAGAAGTCCAAAAATATATCATTAATTAAAGACACTTAAAAGGATGAGCAGAAAGCTTAATAAATAAGAAAAAAACAAGAAATGCAAAATTAGCTACCTATTCTGTTGCATTTCTTTTTTTTTTCTAAGACTAGTTCAAAACTGGTCTCAGGATCCCTTGGGATCTGGACTTCCATTGAACTCCTCCTGTGTGTGGAGTCCACAAGGGACTTTTGATGTAGTTAACAAAAATAAATGAAGGCAACACACAGAAAGAATAATTCAACAAGTGACATATCAGCAGTGGTCTTTAATGAGCTTCCTAATTTCCCTACAGAAATGAATGCTTCTTCCCCCACCGGGAATATTGGAAGTGACAATTGAAACATGGCCCTCATCTATCAACTTCCAACAGGAATTTCCTCATTTCTAAAGAGTTGCCTTGTCCAAGGTCATGACCCCTTTCCAGAGTTAGGGCAGAGAGATATGCCTCTAATGAATTATAAATACAGGGCTATAAAGGGCTAGCAACCTTGCCACCCCCCTCTTTTGAGACAACTCTCAATGCCTGTAGGATTCAGAATTTCATGCACAATTACCTGAGGCTTCTGTTAATACTGTATCACAGCTCAGTTTTCTCTCTGCCCAATCCTGCGTGCTTTCCTTCTTTTCCATAGGTATTGATCTCAAGAGTACTCATAATATTATATCTCCTGCATGATAATCTCTGACTCTGACTTCCAAGGTCCCCAACCTGTAACATCTTTCTTCAGTGGTCCAAGAGTGGATCTTGAATACCCTGAGCTCTTCTGTCAAGCTGTGAGTATTTCAAGGGCAATAATTTGAGGATGTTACCAAATTTGACATCATTGACTGGCAGTTACATAACTTTAATAGCCCTGATAAAAGAATAAAGGACTGCAAAAAGAGTTCTCAGAAACACATTGATTCAGAACAAAATGTAAGCAATATGCTAGAATATCTATGTATTAATCATATTTCTATTGTTTATCATCACTTCAGAAATTCTAAAAGATAGGTATTGCTGTGTTGTGCTGTGCTGAGTAGCTCAGTCATGTCTGACTCTTTGTGATCCCATGGACTGCAGCCGGCCAGGCTCCTCTGTCTATGGGGGTTCTCCAGGAAGGAATACTAGAGTGGGTTGCCATGCCCTCCTCCAGGGGATCTTCCCAACACATAGATTGAATCGAGGTCTCCTGCATTCTTTACCATCTGAGCCACCAGGAAAGCCCCAAAGAGAGGTATTACTAGCCCCATTTTGCAAATGTGGAAACTAAAGCTCAGTAAGTTTAGGTACTTTTGCCCAAGTTCCTCTAGTTAGTAAGTGGCAGGGCCCAGATTTAAACTGAATTATGGCTAACCACAAAGTTTGTATTTCACAGAGATCCTAAGAGATTGCCTCAAAAGAAAAATGTACTTGAGTTAGTGTCCTTTCATTCTCAATTGCTTGTATGTATCTCTTTTCACTCCTTGCAAATTTTAAATGAGAATCTTGTTGTGAACCCATGTGAAAAGGAGTAATGAGCTATACGACTTTCTAAACATACCAAAAATGAGGATTTTTTTTCTCTCTAACTTTGTATTGCTAGGATCTCTTTACTTTCCAATCAATTCTTATAAAATTTTAATTGAAAAAATGTTATTACAAATTATAGTAAACAGAAAAGTTATAAAACACATATATAAAGTATAGCACATATTTGTGTGGTGATAAAATACAAACAATGCAATATAGCAATATATAGTATAGCAGTATACAATGCAATGATAATAATCACTATAGTCAGGAAATAAAACATTACTGTCTCCCTAGACTTTCCCTGTGTGTCGCTAGCCAATTGTAACCCTTGCCTCTCCCTCAGTTAGTAACCACAACTTGGCTTTTCTAGTAGTAATTTCTTTCCTTTTTTTTAAATACTGATGCATGCGTGTGTACATTCTGAAACAATTTAGAATAGGACTTGGTAACCTGTGGTCTGTAAACCCAATGTGGCTCGCTGTTTGTTTTTGTAAATTGCATTTTAATAGAACAGAGTCATGTCTATTCACATATGTTTTACCTATGGCTACTTAACAGAGTTGAAGAGCTACAAGAAGATCAAATATGGCCTGCAAAGTATTCACTATATGACCCTTTATAGAAAAAGTTTGCCAATCTCTGATCTGGATTAGTTTTTCCTCTTTTTAAAAAGTATGTATTTATTTATTTGGTTGTCCCTGGTCTTAGTCATGGCATGTAATCTTCGATCTTTCTGATGGCATGTGGAATCTCTAGTTGCAGCATGAGAACTCTTAGTTACAGCATGTGGAATCTAGTTTCCTAACCAAGGATCGAAACTGGGCCTCCTGCTGCACTGAGAGCACGAAGTCTTAGCCACTGAACCACAATGGAAGTCCCTAATTTTTCCTCTTTTTGATAAGAATCATAGAATAAGCATGATTTTGTGATTTGCTTTCCCCCCTCCCTCAATGATATATTTTGTAAGATTTATTCACGATGAATCTCATTCATTTCTAGGCATCACATGCTACCATATATAAAGAAGAACTCTGAATTTCATATTCCTATTTTAACCTATTTTATTACACTAAACTGCATTTTTGGCTATTTATGAATTTATAGTATACTATAGAAAATATGAAAAAATTAAGTAGAAAATATGTGTCTGAAAATAAATTGCCCTCTTTTCCGTTAAAGACAGCAACACGTGTTTGCAAAACTTGATTTTACAACTTCAAAAGGAATATTAGTTATATTCAGTAAATGGATAAACAAAATAGAAAAATAACCTATAATCTATAAAAATGAACATTACTAATATTCTGGCACCTGCATTTTCAAGTTTATTTTCCTCTTTAGCCATTCAGTCTGTGAGAAATTGCAATGAAACTATTGCATGTCAATAGTTGTATAAAGTAGGAGAAAAAATTTTCTGAGGAAAATTTTCAGCCTTGATTATATTAGAAAAAAGAGCAAAATGCATTAATTAAACTTTTAACTTAGTAAGCTGAAAAAATTGCAAAGTAAATATTTATTTTCAAATTATGTGTGTGTGCTTATGTGCAATTTCTTGACACTATTCATTAGACAGCAGTCCTTTATATTCCTGGGAGAAGTATGTCATGATCTCAACTGTGTCTTTAAATAATTTTGCAGTTCCTTTCATTTCTAACAGCTTTGCTTGTAGATTACAAATCTATATCATTTATTTCTCCCCTTCTGAGGGTTGTCTTTTGGCCTTGCTTATAGTTTCCTTAGCTGTGAAAATGCTTTTAAGCTTACTTAGGTCTCATTTGTTTATTTCTGTTTTTGCCTACATTAGTCTAGGAAGTGGGCCTTAGAGGATCTTGGCTGTGATTTATGTCAAAAAATGTTCTACCAATGTTCTCCTCTAAGAGTTTTATGATTTCTACGATTAAATTTAGGTCTTTGTGCCATTTTCAGCTTATTTTTGTGTGGAGTTAGGAAGTGTTCTAATTTCATTCTTTTATACATAGCTGCCCAATTCTCCCAGCAACACTTATTGAAGAGACTGTCTTTCCCTGTTGCCTATTTTTTCCTCCTTTGTCAAAGATAAGGTGCCCATAAGTGTTTGGGTTTATCTCTGGGCTTTCTATCTTATTCTATTGGACAATACTGCTTTGATGATTATAGCTTTGTAATATAGTCTGAAGTCAGGAAGTTTGATTTCTCCAGCTCCATTATTCTCTCTCAAAATTGCTTTGACTATTCGAGGTCTTTTGTTTTTCCATACAAATTGTGAAACTACTTGTTGTAGTTCTGTGAAAAATACCATTGGTAGTTTGATAGGGATTGCATTGAATCTATAGATTGCTTTGGATAGAAAGTCATTTTCACAATATTGATTTATCCAATCCAAGAACATGGCGTATCTGTTTGTATCACCTTTATAGTTTTCTTATAGTTTTCTGCTTACAGGGTTTTTGTCTTGTTTGGAAAATTTATTCCTAACTACTTTATTCTTTTTGTTGCAGTGGTAAATGGGACTGTTTCATTAATTTCTCTTCCTGACTTTTTATTTTTATTGTATAGGAGTGCAAGGGATTTCTGTGTATTTAATTTTGTGTCCTGAAACTTTACTATACTCTTTGATTCAGTTCAGTTCAGTTCAGTCACTCAGTCATATCCAACTCTTTGCGACCCCATGAAGTGCAGCTCCCCAGGCCTCCCTGTCCATCACCAACTCCTGGAGTCAACCCGAACCCATGTCCATTGAGTCAGTGATGCCATCCAACCATCTCATCCTCTGTCATCCCCTTCTCCTCCTGCCCCCAATCCTTCCCAGCATCAGGGTCTTTTCAAATGAGTCAGCTTTTTGCATCAGATGGCCAAAGTACTGGAGTTTCAGCTTCAACATCAGTCTTTCCAATGAACACCCAGGACTGATCTCCTTTAGGATGGACTGGTTGGATCTCTGTGCAGTCCAAGGGACTCTCAAGATTAGTGATAGTAATTTTCTGGTGACATCTTTAGGGTTTTCTATGTAAAGAATACTGTTATCTGTAAACAGTCAGTTTTACAAGCAGCCAGAACAACTCAGTATAAGAAAAGCAATTCAATCAAAAAGTGGGCATTCCTATACACTAACAATGAGAAAACAGAAAGCGAAATTAAGGAAACAATTCCATTCACCATCGAAACAAAAAGAATAAAATACTTAGGAGTATTTCTACCTAAAGAAACAAAAGACTTGTATATAGAAAACTATAAAACACTGATGAAAGAAATCAAAGAGGACACAAATAAATGGAGAAATATACCATGTTCGTGGATTGGAAGAATCAATATAGTGAAAATGAATATACTACCCATAGCAATCTATAGATTCAATGCAATTCCTATCAAGCTACCAGAGGTCTTTTTCAGAGAATTGGAACAAATAATTTCACAATTTGTATGGAAATACAAAAAACCTTGTATAGCCAAAGCAATCTTGAGAAAGAAGAATGGAACTGGGGGAATCAACCTACCTGACTTTAGGCTATACTACAAATCCACAGTCATCCAGACAGTATGGTACTGGCACAAAGACAGAAATATAGATCAATGGAACAAAATAGAAAGCCCAGATATAAATCCACACATCTATGGACACCTTATCTTTGACAAAGGAGGCAAGAATATACAATGGAGAAAAGACAATCTCTTTAACAAGTGGTGCTGGGAAAACTGGACAGCCACTTGTAAAACAATGAAACTAGAACACTTTCTAACACCATAGACAAAAATAAACTCAAAATGGATCAAAGATCTAATCATAAGACCAGAAACTATAAAACTCCTAGAGGATAACATAGGCAAAACATTCTCCAACATAAACCAAAGTAGGATCCTCTATGACCCACCTCCCAGAATATCAGAAATAAAAGCACGAATAAACAAATGGGACCTAATTAAAATTAAAAGCTTCTGCACAACAAAGGAAACTATAAGCAAGGTGAAAAGACGGCCTTCAGAATGGGAGAAAATAATAGCCAATGAAGCAACGGACAAACAATTAATCTCAAAAATATACAAGCAACTCCTACAGCTCCATTCTAGAAAAATAAACAACCCAGTCAAAAAGTGGGCCAAAGAACTCAACAGATATTTCTCCAAAGACGACATAAAAATGGCTAACAAACACATGAAAAGATGCTCAACATCACTCATTATCAGAGAAATGCAAATCAAAACCACAATGAGGTACCACTTTACACCAATCAGAATGGCTGCAATCCAAAAGTCTACAAGCAATAAATGCTGGAGAGGATGTGGAGAAAAGGGAAGCCTCTTACACTGTTGGTGGGAATGCAAACTAGTACAGCCACTATGGAAAACAGTGTGGAGATTCCTTAAAAAATTTAAAATAGACCTGCCATATGACCCAGCAATCCCACTGCTGGGCATACACACTGAGGAAACCAGAATTGAAAGAGACACGTGTACCCCAGTGCTCATCGCCACATTGTTTACAATAGCCAGGACATGGAAGCAACCTAGATGCCCACCAACTGACGAATGGATAAGAAAGCTGTGGTACATATACACAATGGAATATTACTCAGCATTAAAAAAAAATTCATTTGAAGCAATTCTACTCAGATGGACGAAACTGGAGCCCATTATCCAGAGTGAAGTAAGCCAGAAGCAAAAACAACAATACAGTATATTAACACATATATATGGAATTTAGAAAGACAGTAACGAGAACCCAACATGGGAGACAACAAAAGGAACGCAGATGTATAGAATAGACTC
>ML663455.1:480273-567292 GCA_007570785.1 Antilocapra americana | reverse complement strand
ATTAGAACAAATAATTTCTCAATTTGTATGGAAATACAAAAAACCTCGTATAGCCAAAGCAATCTTGAGAAAGAAGAATGGAACTGGCGGAATCAACCTACCTGACTTTAGGCTATACTACAAATCCACAGTCATTAAGACAGTATGGTACTGGCACAAAGACAGAAATATAGATCAATGGAACAGAATAGAAAGCCCAGAGATAAATCCACGCATCTATGGACACCTTATCTTTGACAAAGGAGGCAAGAATATACAATGGAGAAAAGACAACCTCTTTAACAAGTGGTGCTGGGAAAACTGGACAGCCACTTGTAAAAGAATGAAACTAGATCACTTTCTAACACCATACACAAAGATAAACTCAAAATGGATCAAAGATCTAAGCATAAGACCAGAAACTATAAAACTCCTAGAGGATAACATAGGCAAAACACTCTCTGCTATAATCCAAAGCGGGATACTCCATGACCCACCTCCCAGAATATTGGAAATAAAAACACGAATAAACAAATGGGACCTAATTAAAATTAAAAGCTTTTGCACAACAAAGGAAACTATAAGCAAGGTGAAAAGACAGCCTTCAGAATGGGAGAAAATAATAGCCAATGAAGCAACAGACAAACAATTAATCTCAAAAATATACAAACAACTCCTGCAGCTCCATTCTAGAAAAATAAACAACCCAATTAAAAAGTGGGCCAAAGAACTTAACAGACATTTCTCCAAGGAAGATATAAAAATGGCTAACAAACACATGAAAAGATGCTCAACATCACTCATTATCAGAGAAATGCAAATCAAAACTACAATGAGGTACCACTTTACACCAGTCAGAATGGCTGCCATCCAAAAGTCTACAAGCAATAAATGCTGGAGAGGATGTGGAGAAAAGGGAACCCTCTTACACTGTTGGTGGGAATGCAAACTAGTACAGCCACTATGGAAAACAGTGTGGAGGTTCCTTAAAAAGCTGCAAATAGACCTGCCATATGACCCGGCAATCCCACTGCTGGGCATATACACCGAGGAAACCAGAATTGAAAGAGCCACGTGCACCCCAATGTTCATCGCTGCATTGTTTACAATAGCCAGGACATGGAAGCAACCTAGATGCCCATCAACTGACGAATGGATAAGAAAGCTGTGGTATATATACACAATGGAATATTACTCAGCATTAAAAAAAAATTCATTTGAAGCAATTCTACTCAGATGGACGAAACTGGAGCCCATTATCCAGAGTGAAGTAAGCCAGAAGCAAAAACAACAATACAGTATATTAACACATATATATGGAATTTAGAAAGACAGTAATGAGAACCCAACATGGGAGACAACAAAAGGAACGCAGATGTATAGAATAGACTTGTGGACTTTGTGGATGAGGGTAAGGGTGGGATGATATGGGAGAAGGGCATTGAAGCATGTTAATTGTCATGTGTCTAATCAATCGCCAGCCCAGGATTGATGCTCGGGACTGGTGCAGCGAGATTTCCCGGGGGGGAGGGAGGAGGGAGGGGGTTTCCGGAGGGGAAGCATAGGTAAATCCATGGTGATATCATGACAATGTATGGCAAAAACAATAATAAAAAAAAAAGAAAACAAAACAAAAAAAGAAAGCTGTGGTACATATACACAATGGAATATTACTCAGCAGTAAAAAGAAATTCATTTGAATCAGTTCTACTGAGCTGGACGGAACTGGAGCCTATTATCCAGAGTGAAGTAAGCCAGAAGTTACAACAATACAGTATACTATTGCATATATATGGAATTTAGAAAGATGGTAACGAAAACCCTGCATGCGAGACAGCAGAAAATACGCAGATGTATAGAACAGGCTCCTGGACTCTGTGGAAGAGGGCAGGGGTGGGATGATATGGGAGAATGGCATTGAAACATGTTAATTATCATATGTGAAATCAATTGCCAGCCCAGGGTTGATGCTCGGGGCTGGTGCACCTGGATGACCCAGGCGGAGGGAATCGGGAGGGAGGAGGGAGGGGGGTTCTGGAGGGGGAGCATATATATACCCATGACAGTTTCGTGTCAATGTATGGCAAAACCAACACAATAAAGTAAAGAAAATTAAAAAAAGAAACAGTGGGCAGAAGAACTAAACAGACATTTCTCCAGAGAAAACATAAAGATGGCTAATAAACACAAGAAAAGATGCTCAACAATGTTCACTATTTGATGCTCATAGCACATCAAAACAACAATGAAGTATCATCTCACTCCAGTAAGAATGGCCATCATCAAAAAGTCTACAAATAACAAATGCTGGAGTGGGTATGGAGAAAAGGGAACCCTATTGCACTGTTTGTGGGGATGCAAACCAATATAGCCACTGTAGAGAACAGTACATATATTCCCTAAGAAGACTAGAAATAAAACTGTCATGAGTCAGAAATCCCACTACCAGTCACATACTCTCATTAAACCATAATTGAAAAAGACACATGCATCCCAATGTTCATTGCAGCACTATTTACAATTGCTAGTACATGGAAACAACCTAGATGTCCATCAACAAATGAATGTATGAATAAATGGTGGTACACATACAGAATGGAATATTACTCAGCTATATAAAGGAACACATTTGAATCAGTTCTAATGAGGTGGATGAACTTACAGCCAATTATACAGAGTGAAGTAAGTGAGAAAGAGAAAAACAAATATCATATATTTATGCATATATATGGGACCTAGAAAGATGGTACTCATAATCCTATTTGCAGGGCAGCAAAGGAAACACAGAAATAAACAACAGACTAATGGCCATGATGGAGGAGGGAGAGCATGGTAGGACCTGAGAGAGTACCAGCTTTCCTTTGATTTCCCTTTTCCTGGACTATATTTTTCCATCCTCTCACTTTCAGTCTATATGTGTCTTTGGGTCTGAAGTGGGTTTCTTGTAGACAGCATATATACAGGTCTTGTATTTGTATCCATTCAGCCAGGCTGTGTCATTTGGTTGCAGCATTTAATCCATTTGCATTAAAGTAATTATTAATATATATGCTCCTATTGCCATTTTCATGATTGTTTGGGGTTTGTTTTTGTAGATCTTTTTCTTCTCTTGTATTTCCTAAATACATAAGTCCTTTTACCATTTGTCCTAAAGCTGATTTGGTTGTACTAAACACTCTTAAATTTTGCTTGTTTGTAAAGTTTTAAATTTTTCCATCAATTATGAATGAGATCTTTGTTGGGTAGATTAATCTACCATTAATCGTTGTTGTAGATTTTTCCCTTTCTGTACTTTAAATGTTTCCTTCCATTCCCTTCTGGCTTGCAGAGTTTCTGCTTAGTGATCAACAGTTATACATATGGGATTTCCCTTGTATGTTACTTGTTGCTTTCCCCTTACTGCTTTTAATATTCTTTCTTTGTGTTTAGTTTTGTTATCTTAACTATGTGTCTTGGCATATTTACCCTTGGATTTATCCTGTATTGGACTCTTTGTACCTCTTGGACTTGACTGACTATTTCCTTTTCATGCTGGGTAAATTTTCAACTATAATCTCTTAAATAATTTGTTCACATGATTCTTTTCTTCTTCTTCTTCTGGGACCCCTATAATTCAAATGTTGGTGTTTTTAACATTGTCCCAGAGGTATCTGGAACTATCCTCACTTCTTTTCATTCTTTTCACCTTATTCTGCTCATCAGCAGTTATTTCCATCATTCTATCTTCCAGCTCACTGATCCATTCTTCTGCTTCAGATATTCTGCTTTGATTCCTTCTAGAGTATTCTTAACTTCAGTAATTGTGCTATTTGTCTCTGTATTCTTTAGGTCTTTGTTAACTGATTCTTGCATTTTCTCCAAAATATTTTTAAGATTTTGGATCATCTTTACTATCATTATTCTGAATTCTTTTTCAGGTAGTTAGAATATTTCCTCCTCATTTATTTGGACTTGTATGTTTGTAGCTTGTTCTTTCATTTGTGCAGTATTTCTCCGTCTTTTCATCACTTTTTTTTTTCTAAGTTACTGTGTTTGAGGTCTCCTTTCCCCAGGATTCAAAGTTGAATTCTTTCTCCCCTTTGGTTTCTGCCCTTCTAAGTTTGGCCCAGTGGTTTGTGTAAGCTTCTTGTAGTTGACTTGTTCTACTGAGAGGAGTTGATTTTTTTCCCTCTGATGGGCAGTACTGAGATGGATAATCCTGTTTGCTGATGATTGGGTTTGTATTTTTGTTTTGTTCCCATTGTTTGGATGTGGCATCCTGCACAGGGTGCTACTGGCAGTTGGATGAGGCTGGGTCTTGTATACAAGTGTTTGCCTTTGTGGGAGTTCTAACTATTTTATACTCTGTAGGCTTAGGAGTTATCTGGTAGTCTAGGATTCTGTAGTCAGCATTCCAACTTCAAAGGCTCAGGGCTTGATTTTATGCTGGGAATGGAGATTCCACAGGTAGTTTTTCATGGCATTAAATGGGATTAAACCAAATACACAAGAAACCAAAGACACTCTAGACAAATGGCAATTAAAAAATCAGGCAAATAATAGCTAAAATAATGGACTATACACACATGCCTATACACCCATAAGCAAAACCAAAACAGTCCAAAATAAATAAATAAAGTGCAATAGAGTGACTCAGAAACAAAGGAAACCAAAAATGAAACACACCAGTTAAGAACAAAGCTAACTAAAGCACAAACTGGAAAACAAAACTTAGGCAAGGTACCAACTGGGGAATAAAGCAATGAAAACAAAACCAACAAATATTGTGAGAAAAAGAAAGAGAAGAAATGCAAATTTAAATAGAAGTAGATAAAGAAGATTTGTATATATTAAAGATTAACTGCAATAGGTAAAGAATAGTAGGAAAAGCAAACAAAAGAATAAGTGCAGAAAAATAATAATAAAGATAAAAATTTAAATATTAAAAATATGAAAACAACAAAAGAATAAAGAAAGAAGAGAGAGAGAGAGAGAATCCCACAGAATTGCAAAAGTCCAACATAGAGGCAGAAGATTAAAACAAAAATAAAAAGTGTGATTAAAAAATACTCAAAAGGTTAAATAGATTTAATAGTACTAATAAAGTCAACAACTACAACAGAGTGGAAAAGAATGGAAAATAAGAAAAAAAATCCAGAAGAAACTAAAGAACAAGTCAAAATATAAGAATAATAAATGTTTTTCTTGAGTCTCTGCTGTCAATGTCCTTTCCCTCGCTGGGAGTCACAGTCTACCTCACCTTCCTAAGATGCCTTCCAACACTGCGCTAGTCTCTGGACATGCTGTTGGGGCAGCTCAGACTCTATTCTGGTCCTACTCCTGTGTGTTCTTGCCTCCAATGTCCATAGTTGTCAGAACTGGTGTTTTGTTTTGTGAGAACTCTCAATGGACTTTTATGCCTAATAGATAGTGTGTATTTAATCTGAAGCTTGTACAGCTGGTGAGATGGTTTTGGCTCCTCTTCCTTAGCCACACTGCCCCTGGGTTTCAACTGATGTTTTATCTCCACCTCTGCATGTGGGTTGTCCACAGGGATTTGCTTCTGAGGCTGCCGTGGAGGACCTGGGTCTTCCCCAGTGAGGGCCAGTTATGGAGGTGGTGCAGCTCCTTGGGTCGCAAGTAGCTAGGGTGCCTGGAAATATGGTCCTCTAAAAGGGAACAACAACTCACTATAATATTCTTGCCTGGAGAATCCCCAGACTGAGAAGCCTGGCAGGCCACAGTTCACAGGGATGCAAAGAGTTGGATATGACCGAAGCAACCTCATGAGCATAGACATACGACTTTTGCTATTCTGTGGCAGCTCTGCTCCAGTGAGGATAGAGCATGGAGATGGTGCAGCTGCTTAGGTTGCAGAGACCCTGGTAGCACAGATTGCCTCAGCCACAGGAGTTATGGCCCTATCAGAGTCTTTTTCTAGCTTCTGACAGCTGGTGATCAGAAGGCCTCTTTGACTAGTCCTTCTCCATTGCTCTGCCCTCTCAGACGTTTAGAGGGCTCCCCTGCCTGGGGTCCTTCTCTGTCACTCGGCATGTTAGGCACATAAAGGATCTTCCCTGGTTGGGGTCCCACTCTGGTGTTCAGCCATCAGACACTAAAAGGGCTTCCCTGGCTGGGGCAATTCTCTGTTGTTCAGCTCATCAAGGACTTGAAGGGGTCCCCTGGCTGGGGTCCTTCTTTGCTGTTCAATGTGTCAGGCACTTAAAGGGGTACTCTGGCTGAGGTCCTACTCTGCTGTTCAGTGCATCAGGTGCTTGAAGGGCCAGCCTCTCTATTGTTCAGCTGCCAGTGCTAGCATGAGGGGAGAGAGAGAGGCTATAGTGATGGATCCAACCACTATGCATGACTCAGCAATATTGCCTTGCTTCCATGACTGCCTGGCTTTTCTCTACAGGCATTTCCCACCACAATCTCCTCCTTCACATCCTCTTGAGCTGTTTCCATGCAGTAAAGAGCATACCTTGCCCTGGGTATGCTCCAGAATGCCTATGCTCCAGCTCCCAGCTACTGGGCCTTCTAGGGGACCTGCATAACTCTCCAGGGTATGTATGGTTGTGGCAAGGATTGTCTATGTGATTCTCATTCCATTTAGGCTGTCACAGATCAGCTGCTTCACTCTAGCCTCAAATGTTTCTCCTCTGACCCAAACAATTTCCCCAATGTGGGGATTGGGCCCTGTTTCAGTTCCCCCATCTGCCGAGGGCAGGTCCAGGTCTACTAACTCTCCTGTTTTTCCCTCTTCATCCTAGCCAGTTTTATGTGATTCTATATATTCTTTTCTGGTAGTCAGTTATTCCTGTCCATTCTTGGCTGATGTTCTGCAAGCACTTCTGTGTCTGAAGGTATATTCCTGATGTATCCGTGGAGACAGATGTAGTCCATGCCCACCTATTCCTCTGCCATCTTCCCTTCAGCCCCTATTTGTTCTTTTTCAAATTATGTTTCCATTTAGATTGTTATAAAATATTGAGCAGAGTTCAATGTGCTATACAGTAGGTCTTTATTGATTATTCTTTTTAAATGTAGCAGTGCGTACATGTCAATCCCAAACTCCCTGACTCTCCGTTCCTCTTACCCTTCCTCTTCATAACCATTAATTCATTGTCTAAGTCTGTTTCTCTCTTTTATTTAGTTATGTTTTCCTTTACATTATCGTGTTGGTTTTGTCATACATTGACATGAATCCACCATGGGTATACATAAGCTCTTTTGTATAACTGTTTTGAGATTTTGCATATACGTGATATAATACAATATTTCATTTTCTCTGAATACTTCACTTAGCATGATAATCCCTAGGTTCATCCATGTTTCTGAAAATGGAATTGTTTCATTCTTTTTAATGGTTGAGTAATATTTCAGTATATATATATCTTCTATATTCATTCTACTGTCAATATGTATTTGGGTTGCTCCCATGTCCTGGCTATTGTAAATAGTGCAGCAATGAACAATGGAGTACATGTATTCTTTTGTATCACCCATTTCCCATTTCTCTGGCTATATGCCCAGGAGTGGGACTGAAGGTTCCTATGGTAGACCTATTTTTAGTTGTTTAAAGGAACATCCATATTGTTCTCCAGAGTGGCTGTACCAATTTACATTCCCACCAACAGTGTATGAGGGTTCATTCTCTCCACATTCTCCATCACTTACGGTTTGTAGATTTTTTTTTTAATGATAGCAGTTCTGAGAGGTGTGAGGTAGTATATCAATATAGTTTTGATTTGCACTTTTCTAAAAATTAGCAATACTGAACAGGTTTTTTTTTTTTATGTGCCTCTTGGCCATCTATTTGTCTTCTTAGGAGAAATGTCTATTTAGGTCTTTTGCCTGATTTTTTTATTGGGTTGATTTTAGTTTTTATATTTGGCTTGAGCCATATGAACTATTTGTAAATTTAAAAGATTAATCAGTTTTAGGTCACATTGTTTGCAAATATTTTCTCCCATTAGCGGCTTTTCTTTCATAGTTTCCTGTGCTGTGAACAAGTTTTTGAATTTAGTTAGGTCCCACTTTTTGTTGTTGTTTGTTTGTTTGTTTTTTTCCTTCATTCTGGAGGATGAGTCAAGAAAGATATTGCTGTGATTTATGTCAGAGAGTGTTCTGCCTATGATTTTCTCTAGGAGTTTTATACTGTATGGTATTACATTTATGTCTATTATTAACTTTGTATTTTTTTGTATGGTGTTAGAGAACATTCTAATTTCATTCTTTTCATAAATATGTCTGTTTGTAATATTTTGTTCCTGCCACTATCTGTCATCCCACTTCTATTTTAGGGCAACGTTTGTCTGTCTGCTTTCCTAAAGTATAGATTAGTTTTCACTTTCTAGAGTTTATACACACACACACACATATGTGTGTGTCCTTATGTCTGTGTGCATCTGTGTGTGTCTGTGTGTGTGCTTACTCACTCAGTTGTGTCCAACTCTTTTCAACCCCATTGACTGTAGCCCTCCAGGCTCTTCTGTCCATAGGGATTCTCCAGGCAAGAATACTGCAGTGGGTTGCCATGCCCTCTTCCAGGGATTTTCCCAACCCAGGGATCAAACAAAGGTCTCCTGCATTGCAGGTGGATTCTCTACTGTCTGATCCACCAGGAAAGCCCATATAGTCTGGGTTCTTTAAATAATTGTCATAATTTTGGAAATTAATGCATTGTCAGTAGCTTCGTAGGCAATTATTTTCTCCTGTTTTGAAGGCTGTCTTCACATCTTGTTTATACTCTCCTTTGCTGAACAGAAGGTTTTAAGTTTAATTAGTTCCCATTTGTTTACTTTTATTTTTATTTCCATTCCTCCAGGATGTGGGAAAAAAGAAGATCTTGCTCTGATTTCTGTCAAAGAATGCTCTGCCTATGTTTTTATCTAAGACTTTTCTAATGTCTGGTCATTAATTCATTGTGAGTTTATTTTTGTGCATAGCATTAAGGAGCGTTCTAATTTTATTCTTTTGCATGTAGCTGACCAGTTTTTCTAGCATCACTTATAGAAGAGGCTGTCTTTTCTCCATGGTACATTATTGCTTCCTTTGTCAAAGATAAGGTGCCCAGAGGTGGGTGATTTTATCTCTGGGCTTTCTATATTATGGGCTTTCCTGATAGCTCAGTTGGTAAAGAATCTGCTTTCAATGCAGAAGACCCTAGTTTGATTACTGGGTCAGAAATATCCTCTGAAGAAGGGATAGGCTAGCCACTCAAGTATTCTTGGGCTTCCTTTGGGGCTCAGTTGGTAAAGAATGTGCCTGCAATGCAGGAGACCTGGGTTTGATCCCTGGGTTGGTAAGATCCCCTGGAGAAGGGAAAGGCTACCCACTCCATTATTCCGACCTGGAAAATTCCATGGACTATATAGTCCATGGGATTGCGAAGAGTTGGACATGACTGAGTGATTTTCACTTTCTATTTTATTCTGTTGATCTATATTTCTGTTTTTGTGCCAATACCATACTGTCTTGATTATTGTAGTTTTGTACTATAGATTGAATTCAAGAAGATTGATTCCTCCAGCTTCTTTTTTTCTCCTAAGATTGTGTTAGTTATTTGGAGTCTAATTGTTTCCATAAAAAACTGTTACAATTTTTTGTCCTAGTTTTGTGAAAAATGCCACTGGTAATGTGATAGGGATAAACTGAAATTCTAGATTGCTTTGGGTAGTATACTCAGTTTCACAATACTGATTCTTTCAATGCAAGAACATGGCATATCTTTCTATCTGGTGTGTTGTCTTTGATTTCTTTCATCAGTGTCTTATAGTTTTTTGCATATGTATCTTTTGCTTCTTTAGGTAGGTTTATTCCTAGAAATTTTATTTTTTGTTGTTGTTGTAATAGTGAATGGTATTGTTCTTAGAATTTCTCTTTCTGATTTTTCATTGTTAGTGTACAGGAATGCAAGGGATTCCTGTCTATTAGTTTTGTATTCTGATACAACTAAATTCATTGATTAGCACCAGTAATTTTCTGGTAGCATATTTAAGGTTTTCTGTGGATATTATCATGTCATCTGCAAACAGTGAGAGTTGTCCTTCTTTTCCAATTTGGATATTTATATTTCTTTTTCTTCTCTGATTTCTCTAGATAGGGTTTCCTGAAATATGTTAAATAATATTAGCAAGAATGAGCATCATTGTCTCCAAAATATACAAGCAGGTCATGCAGCTCAATATCAGAAAAAGAAACAAGCCAATCAAAAAATTAATGAAAAACATAAAGATAAATTTCTTCAAAGACAACATTCAGATAGCCAGTAAACACATGAAAAGATGCTCAACATTGCTCATTATTAGAGAAATGAAGTAAAAACTGAAAGATCATCATCAAACAATCTACAAACAAATGTTAGAGAGGATGTGAAACAAAGAAACCCCTCCTGAACTGTTGCTTGGAATGTAAATTCATAGAGACATTATAGAAAACAGTATGGAGATTGCTTCAAAGCTTGGAAAGAATCTGCCATCAGAATCAGTTCAATTGCTCAGTCATATCCAATTCATTGTGACCCCATAGACTGCAGCATGCCAGACTTCCCTGTACATCACCAAATCCCAGAGCATGCTCAAACTCATGTCCATTGAGTCGGTGATGCTAATGCAACCATCTCATCCTCTGCTGTCCCCTTCTCCTCCTGCCTTCAGTCTTTCCCAGCATCAGGGTCTTTTCCAATAAGTCAGTTCATCGCATCAGGTGGCCAAAGTATTGGAGTTTTAGCTTCAGGATCAGTCCTTTCAATGGATATTCGGGACTTATTTCGTTTAGGATTGACTGGTTTGATCTCCTTTCAGTCCAGCGGACTCTCCAGAGTCTTCTCCAACACAACAGTTCAAAAGCATCAATTCTTCAGCACTCAGCTTTCTTTATAGTCCAGCTCTCACATCCATACATGACTACTGGAAAAACCATTGATCTGACTAGATGAACCTTTGTTGGCAAAGTAATGTCTCTGCTTTCTAATATGTTGTCTAGGTTGGTCAAAGCTTTTCTTTCAAGGAGCAAGTGTCTTTTAATTTCATGGCTGCAGTCATAATCTGCAGTGATTTTAGAGCCACAAAAAATAAAATCTCTCACTATTTCCATTGTTTCACCGTTTATTTGCCATGAAATGATTGGGACATATGCCATGATCTTAGTTTTTGAATGTTGAGTTTTAAGCCAACTTTCTCACTGTCCTCTCTCATTGAGAGGGTCTTTAGTTCTTCTTCACTTTCTGCCACAAGGGTGGTGTTATCTGAGTATCTCAGGTTATTAATATTTCTCCCAGCAATCTTGATTCCAGCTTGTGTGTCATCCAGCCTAGCATTTCACATGATGTACTCTGCACCTGAGTTAAATAAGCAGGGTGACAATATACAGCCTTGAAGTATTCCTTTCCCAATTGAGAACCAGTCTGTTGTTCTGTGTCCAATTCTAGCTGTTGCTTGTTGACCTGCATACAGATTTCTCAGGAGGCAGGCCAGGTGGTCTGGTATTCCCATCTGTTTAGGATTTTTCCACATGTTATTGTGATCCACACAGTCAAATGATTTGGTGTAGTCAATAAAGCAGAGTTTGATGTTTTTCTGGAACTCTCTTGCTTTTTTTATGATCCAAAGGATGTTGGCAATTTGATCTCTGGTTCCTCTACCTTTGCAAAATCCAACTTGAATATCTGGAAGTTCACGGTTCAAGTATTGTTGAACCCAAGCTTGGAGAATTTTGAGCATTTCTTTGCTGGTGTGTGAGATGAGTATAATTGTGCAGTAGTTTGAACATTCTTTGGCATTGCCTTTCTTTGGATTTGAATGAAAATTGATCTTTTCCAGTTCTCTGCCACTGCTGAGTTTTCCAAATTTCTGGCATACCGAGTTCAGCAATTTCACAACATCATCCTTTAGGATTTAAAATATCTCAGCTGTAATTCCCTCACCTCCACTAGCTTTGCTCGTGGTGATGCTTCCTAAGACATACTATCATACACTGGAGGATGTCTGGCTTCAGGTGAGTGATCACAGCATCCAGGTTATCCAGGTCATTAAGACCTTTAATACAGTTCTTCTGTATCATTAATACAGTTCTTTATATTCTTGCCACCTCTTTTTTGTATCTTCTGCTTCTGTTAGGTCCATACCGTTTCTGTCCTTTATTGTGCCTATCTTTGCTTGAAATGTTCCTTTGCTGTTTCTAATTTTCTTCAAGAGATCTCTAGTCTTTCCCATTCAATTGCTTTCTTCTATTTCTTTGCATTGTTCACTTAAGAAGGCTTTTTTCTCTGCCCTTGCTATTTTCTGGAATTCTTCATTCAGATGAGCATATCGTTTCTCTCCTCTTTTGCCCTTTGGTTTTCTTTTCTTCTCAGCTATCTGTAAGGCCTCCTCAGACAACCATTTTACCTTTTTGCATTTCTTTCTCTCAGGGATGGTTTTGATCACCACGTACTGTACGATGTTGAGAATCTCCATTCATAGTTCTTCACTTACTCTCTATATCAGATCTAATCCCTTCAATCTATCACTTCCACTGTATAATCATAAGTGATAGGTTTTGGCAATACCTGAATGGCATACTGGTTTTTCCTACATTCTTCAATTTACATCTAAATTTTGCAGTAAGGAATTCATGATCTAGGCCACAGTTAGTTCCTAGTCTTGTTTTTTGCTGACTGTATGACTGTATAGAGCTTCTCCATCTTCAGCTGCAAAAAATATAATCAGTCTTATATTGATTTTGATCATCATGGTTGCATTGTAGTATATTCTGAAGACAAGGAGCCTGATTCCATCTCCTCTTTTTTTTTTACTCTCAAGATTGCTTTGGCTTGGCTAGTATAGTTATTTTGACAGCATTGATTTTTCCTAACCAAGAACAGGGTTTACTTTTCTATATGTTTGTCTCATTTTCAATTTCTTTCATCAGTATCTTTTATCTTTCTGATTTCAAGTCTTTTGCCTCTTTAGACAGGTTTTTTCCTAGTTGTTCTATTTTTTGATGTGAAAGTAAACTGGATTATCTTTTTAATTTTGCTCTCTAATATTTTGTCATTTGTGTATAGAAATGCAATGGATTACTATGCATTAACTTTGTGTCATGCAACTTTGTTGAATTCAGTTGATGTATTTCTCATAATTAGACATTTCCTAGAATTTCTCAGTAATATGTTTAGAATTTTATGTGCATAGTATCATGACATCTACAAAGTGAGACAGTTTTCTTTTCTAATTTGGATTTCTTCTATTTTTCTTCCCTAATAGTCATTACTAGGACTTCCAAAATTATGTTAAATAAAAGTGTTTAGAGGAGACATTCTTGTTTTGTTACTGATCTTAGAGGCAATTGACCATTTCACCATTGGCAATGATATTAGTTGTAGGTTTTTCATATATGGCCTCTACTATGTTGAGGGAAGTTCTCTCTAAGTTCACTTTCTGGAGATTTTTTTATGGGTATTGAATTTGTCAAAAGCTTATCCTAATGAATATAGTACCAAAAACAATCTATAGATTCAATTTAATCCTTATCAAATTACCAATGGTATTTTTCGTAGAAATAGAACAAAAAAATTCTCAGTCTGTATGGAAACACAGAAGACCCTAAATAATCAAAACAGTCTTGAGAAAGAATAATGGGGCTGCAGGAATCAACCTTCCTGACTTCAAGCTATACTATAAAGATGCAGCCATCAAGACAGTATGATACTGGCACAAAAACAAAATATAAACCCAATGGAAAAAGATAGAAATCACAGAGATAAACACATACATATCTGGGAAACTTATCTTTGACAAAGGAAGCAAGAATATACAATTGAGGAAAGGCAGCCTCTTCAATAAGTGGTTCTGGGAAAACTGGGCAGCTACATGTAAATGAATGGAACTAGAACTCCTCCTAATAATATACATGAAAATAAATTTAAAATGGATTAAAAACTTAAATGTAAGACCAGAACATATAAAACTCTTAGAGGAAAACATAGGCAGAACACACTTTAGCATAAGTCACAGCAGAATCCTCTATGACCCACCTCCTAGGGTAATGGGAATAAAAACAAGAATAAAAAATATGAGTCTTAATTAAACTTAAAAGATTTTGCACAGAAAAGGGAACTACAAACAAGGTGAAAAGACAACAATCAGAATGGAAGAAAATAACAGCAAATGAAACAACTGACTAAGGATTAATCTCCAAAATATACAAACAGCTAATGCACCTCAATACCAGAAAAACAACAAAAAGTGGGCAGAAGACCTAAATGGACATTTCTCCAAAGAAGACATACAGATGGCTAATAAGCATATGAAAAGATGCCCAACATCACTCATTATTAGAGAAATGCAGATCAAAACTGCCATGAGGTATCACCTCACACAGTTCTGAATGACCATCATCAAAAAAAATCTATAAATGATAAATGTTGGAGAAGGGTGTGTAGAAAAGGGAACCCTCTTGCACTGTTGGTGGGAATGCAAACTGATACAGCCACTATGGAGAACAGTATGGAGATTCCTTTAAAAAAAAACTAGGAATAAAACTACCATGTGCTCCTACAATCCCACTACTGGGCATATACCCTGAGAAAATCATTACTGAAAAAGACACATGTATTCCAATGTTCATCGCATTACAATTTCCAATAGCTAAGACATGCATGCAACCTAGATCATTTTTGACAGATGAATGAATAAGGAAGCTATGGTACATATGCACAATGGAATATTGCTCAGCCATAAGATAACTCATTTGAGTCAGTTGCAATGAGGTGGATGAAGCTAGACCTGTTATACAGAGTGAAGAAAGTCAAAATGAGTAAAACAAATAATATATTGTATATTAATGCATATATATGGAATCTAGAAAGATGGTACTGATGAACCTATTTGCAGAGCAGAAATGAAGATGCAGACATAGAGAAGAGGATTGTGAACACAGTGGGAGAAGGAGAGGGTGAGATGAATTGAGAGAGTAGCATGGAAATGTATACATTATCATATGTAAAGGAGCCAGTGGGAATTTGCTATATGACAGAGGTAGCTCCAACTGGTGCTCTGTGATAATCTATAGGGGTAGGACAGGGTGGGAGATGGGAGGGGGATTCAAGAGGGAGGGGTCATATATTTAACTATGGCTGATTTATGTTGAAGTATGGCAGAAACTGACACAATATATAAAGCAATAATCCTCCAATTAAAAATAAATAAATATGTATAAAAATCCCTTTCTACATCTATTGAGATGAGCATATGGCTTTTACTCTTTAGTTTGTTGATGCCGTGTATCACACTGTTTGATTTGTGGATACTGAAGAATACTTGTATCCTTGGGATAAATCCCACTTAATAATCCTTTTAGTGTGTTGTTGGATTTGGTTTCCTACCATTTTCTTGAGGATTTTTGTGTCCGTGCTTATCAGTAATATTTGCCTGTAATATTATTTTTTGTGATATCTTTCTCTGGTTTTGGTACCAGGGCGATTTGGGCCTGTAGAGTGAGCTTGGATGTATTCTTTCCTCTAAAATTTTTTGGAAGTGTTCCAGACCCATAGGTGTTAACTTTTCTTGAATTGTTTGATAGAATTCACTTCTGAAAATATCTGGTCCTAGACTTTCATTTGTTGGAAGATTTTTAATCACAGTGGTTTCAATCTAAGTACCTGTGATTTGTTTGTTCATATATTTTTTTCTGGTTCAATATTAAAAGGATGTACTTTTCTTAGAATATGTTTGTTTTTCAAATTTGTCTATTTTATTGACATATAATTGCTTGTAGTAATCTCTTATGATACTTTGTATATCTGTGGTTTTTGTTTTCACTTCTCTTTTCTAATTTTATCAGTTTGAATCATCTCCTTTTTTCTAGATGAGACTTGCTAAACTTTTATCAATTTTGCTTATATTTGTAAAGAAAAAACTTGTAGTTTTATTAATATTTGCTACTGTTTTCTTTGTCTCTACTTCAGTTATTAATATTTCTGCTATGAACTTAATGTTTTTTCCCTTCAGTTAACTTTGGATTTTTTGTTTTCTCTAAAGAATAGCAAGGAGAAATAAGAAAGCCTAAGTGATAAATGCAAAAACATAGAGGAAAACAATAGAATGTGAAAGACTAGAAATCTTTTCAAGAAAATTAAAGATATCAAGGAACAATTCGTGTAAAGATGTCCACAATAAAGGACAGAAATGGTATGGACCTAACAGAAGCAGAAGATACTAAGAAGAGGTGGCAAGAATACACAGAAGAACTATGCAAAAAGGATCTCCATGACCCAGATGACCATGATGGTGTGATCAGTGGTCTAGAGCCAGACATCCTGGAATATGAAGTCAAGTGGGCCTTAGGAAGCATAAGTATGAACGAATCTAGTGGATATAATGGAATTCTAGCTGAGCTATTTTAAATCCTGAAAGATGATACTCTGAAAGTACTGCACTCAAAATGTCAGAAAATTTGGAAAAGTCAGCAATGGCCTCAGGACTGGAAAAGATCGATTTTCATTCCAATCCCCAAAAACGGCAATGCCAAAGGGTGTTAAACTACTGAAAAATTGCATTCATCTGACACACTAGCAATGTAATACTCATAATTCTCCAAAGTGAGGCTTCTACAGTATGCGAACCTGGAACATCCAGATGTTCAAGCTGGATTTAGAAAAGGCAGAAGAACCTGAGATCAAATTGCCAACATCTGTTGGATTATAGAAAAACATCTACTTTGGCTTTATTGACTATGGCAAAGCCTTTGACTGTGTGGATCACAAAAAACTGTGGAAAATTCTCCAAGAGATGGGTATGCCAGACCACCTTACCTGCCTCCTGAGAAATCTGTATTAAGGTTAAGAAGCAATAGTTGCAACTGGACATGGAACAATGGACTGATTCCAAATTGGGAAAGGAGTACGTCAAGGCTGTATATTGTCAACCTGCTTATTTAACTTATAAGCAGAGTACATCATGTGAAATGTGCAGTTGGATGAAGCACAAGCTGGAATCAAGATTTCTGGGAGAAATATCAATAACCTCAGATATGCAGATGACATCACTCTGATTTCAAAAAGCAAAGAGGAACTAAAGAACCTCCTGATGAAAGTTAAAGAGAAGAGTGAAAAAGCTGTCTTAAAACTCAACATTCGAAAACTAAGCTCATGGCCTCCAGTCCCATCATTTTATGGAAAATAAACGGGGAAACAATGGAAACTGTGAGAGACTTTATTTTCTTAGGCTCCAAATTCACTGCAGATGGTGACTGTAGCTCTTAAAGTAAAAGATGCTTGCTCCTTGGAATAACAGCTGTAAGATTAGGCTGTTTATTTGAGACGTTTGTTGTTTCTTTAGGTAGGATAGTATTGCTATAAACTTCCCTCTTAAAACTGCTTTTCTTTCATTACATAAATGTTGTCATGCTTTCATTGTAATTTTTCTGTAAGTATTTTTTAATTCCCACTTTGATTACTTCAGAGATCTTTTGATTATTTAGAAACATATTGTTTAGCTTCCATATGCTTGTGTTTTCTATGGTCTTTTTCCTGCAATTAATTGTTAATCTCATAGTGTCATGGTTGGAAAAGATGGCTGATACTCTTTCAATTTTCTTAAATTTGCCAAGACTTGATTTTGTGACCCAAGATGTGATTTATCCCAGAGCAAGTTCCATGTGAACAGGAGAATAAAATGCATTCTGCTGCTTTCAAAAGGAATGTTCTATAAATTGCAAGTAAGTCTCTCTGATCTACTGTTTCATGTAAGGCTTGTACTTCTTTATTAATATTCTGTTTTGTTGATCTACCAATTGGTGTAACTGGGGTGTTAAAATTCCCCAGTATTAATGTGCTACCATCAAGTTCTCCTTGCACCTATGTTGCATGCATATATATTTACATCTGTTATGTCATATTCTTGAATTGACCCCTTAATCATTGTATAGTATTCTTCATTGTCTCCTATTAGAGTCTTTATTTTAAAGTCTATTTTATTTGATTTGAGTATTGCTACTGCAGCTTTCTTTTGATTTGTATTTTCATAGAATGTTTTTTTTCCATTCCCTTACTTTCAGTTGGTATGTGTCCTGAGGTCCGAAGTTGTTCTCTTGTAGACAGCGTATATACAGGTCTTGTTTTTGTATCCATTCAGCTAGTCTATGTCTTTTGATTGGAGAATTTAATCCATTTAGTCTTGAGGCAATTATCAATATATGTTCTTACTGCAATTTTCTTAATTGTTTTGAAACTATTTTTGTATATCTTTTTTTTTTTCTCTTGTGTATTCTGCCTAGAGAAGTCCCTTTAACATTCGTTGTAAAGCTGGTTTGGTGGTGCTGAATTCTCTTAGTTTTTGCTTGTCTGTAAAACATTTGGTTTCTTCACTGGATTTGAATAACATCCTTTCTGGGTAATCTTGGTTGTAAATTTTCCCCTTTCATCACTTTACCTGTATTCTGCCACTCTTTTCTGGCATTCAGTGTTTCTACTGAAATATCACCTGATAGCAATATGAGGATTCAATTATATGTTATTTTTTTTTGTTTCCCCATGTTTCTGTTAGTATTTTTTCTTTTAGTTTAATTTTGGTTAGTTTGATTACTATGTGTTGTGTTGTATTTCTCTTTGGATTTTTCCTGTTTGGGATTCTCTGTGTTTCTTGAATTTAGGGGACTATTTATTTTTTATATGCCAGAGAAGTTTTCTCTTAATATCTCTTCAAGATTTTTCTCAGACCCTTTTACTTTCTCTTCATCTGAAACCCCTAATACTTCAAATATTGATGCATTTAATGTTTTCCCAGAAGCCTCTGAAACTGTCTTCATTTCTTTTCAATATTTTTCTTTATTCTCCACTGAGAGAGTTCTTATTTCCAGCATTCTATCTCCCAGTACACTTATCCATTCTCCTGTGTCAATTATTTTGCTATTTATTCCTTCTAGTGTATATTCACTTCAGAGATTGCTTTATCAGTTTACATTTTAGTTCCTCTAAATCCTTGTTAAACATTTCTTTATTATCTTCTCAATCCATACTTCCATTCTATTTCTGAGATTTTGGATCATCTTTACTATCATTATTCTGAATTCTTTTTCAGTTAGATTGCCTCTTCATTTGTTTGATCTTTTGGTTTTTTAACCTACCTCTTCATCTGCAAGATTTGTTTCTCTCATTTCATTTTGCTTAACTTACTGTGTTTGTGGTTTCCTGTCTGCAGGATGTAGGGTTTTAGATCCTCTTGCTTCTATTGTTTATCTCTTGGTAGGTGAGGTTGGTCCAGGGGCTTTTGTAAGCTTCCTGATAGGGAAGACTGGCACCTGCACTTTGGTTGATGTAGCTGAGTCTTATTCCTCTGATTGGCTGGGATGCATCAGTGGTATGTTTTAGGGAGGCTGTGAGCTTAGTGAGATATAGGAAGCCTGTATTGTGATGTGTGAGGTGATGCTCCTGTCTTATTGGTTATTTGTGCATTGGAGCTTGCATGCAGTTGGGTGGAGCTGGATCTTGGTGCCAAGATGGGGACTTCAGGAGAGCTCATACCAATTAGTATACCCTGGTTCAGCCAACACCCATGTGCTCCAGCTTCCTGGACACAGCACTCCCACTTGAGGAGCCAAATCCCAACCCCCAGAAAGAGGACCAAGACCTTGCAAGCTGCGCAGTAAAGTCAAAAACTTTTTCAATAAATAATAATAAAAAGAAAGGAAAAGAATGTCAGTAGTCAAACAAACCCAAGACAAAAACAAACAAAAAAGAAAAATCAAACAAACCAGAAAAATAACAAAAACAAAACTAACCGAAACAACAGTAAACAAAACATGCTTAAAACACAAAGAAAAGAAATACAAGAAAACCATCAACGGATAAATTCCCAAACCAAAATAAACAATAAAAGCAAAACTAACATAAACAAAACGGAGAAGGCAATGGCAACCCATTCCAGTATTCTTGCCTGGAAAATCCCATGGATGGAGGAGCATGGTAGGCTACAGTCCATGAGATTGCTAAGAGTCAGACACGACTGAGCGACTTCCCTTTCACTTTTCACTTTCATGCATTGGAGAAGGAAATGGCAACCCATTCCAGTGTTCTTGCCTGGAGAATCCCAGGGACAGGGGAGCCTGGTGGGCTGCCATCTATGGGGTCGCACAGAGTCCGACACGACTGAAGCAACTTAGCAGCAGCAACAGCAGCAACATAAACAAAACACAAAAACAAAACAAAAGTGACAGTAAGCAAAAAAGCAATGAAATTAAAACACACAAAGAATCAAAAAAGAAAAAAAAAGTAAAACACAAAAATAAAAAAGTAAAAAGTGAAATAAAAATATATTAAATTTTCAGTATAAATAATAAAATAATAAAACAACAATGAAATAACCAAAAAAAATTTCCTTGGGCCTCCATTATCCTTGCCTCAAAGTTGAGCCATAGGAAACTCCTGCTTCCCTAGGAGGACCTCCAAAACCTCTAGTTATGTCTATGGACCCATTTCAGGCACTTGGTGGGGCAGCTCAGTTTATGACTTGCCCCATCTCTCACACCTATTGTGGCCGTTAAAGTCCACAAATGCTAAAGTTAGACCAATCTCATTTGTAGTAATACTCATTGTCCATTCTGATATTCCACAGAGGCGGGGTTTACCAAGCCATTCACCCGGGCTTTAACCCAAGGCTTGTGCAGTTATGCAGAGAGTTTTCAATTCCCCTTCCTTAGTCACACAGCCCTTGAGGCTCAGCTTTGGTTTTGGCCCCACCTCTCAATGTGGACCAGGAGTCAAATCCTCACCCAGGCAAGAAGGGGCAATGGCAGCAACTGCATTTTGCTTTCTTGCTCACTCAGGCAAGAGAGGGATAAGACAGCCATGATCTGGACACACATGCTGGCTCTGATGGGTTCCACCTCTAGGGCCTGTGAAGGCAGGGGCTGGCAGAAAGCTGCAACAGATTAGTTTATGCCTGCTGTGGTGGGAGTCCATCCCAGTGCCTGTGGAGGAAGGGGCTGGCATATAGTGAGAGAGTCCATGATAGCAGCCCCATACATTTTGTGCCACTCAACAATTGTGCCTCTTTCCAAATCAGATCCTGCTTCTTCCATGAGCATTCCCAGCTGTGGGGTTCTTCATTTCCAATCCTTCAGGCTATTGCTGCTCAGCTGAGCTCCTCACTCCTGCCCCTTCAGATGATCTCTGTGGAGCAAACAGTAATCTTTTCCCAGAGTCCACATTCCTAACACCATACTTTGGCACCCAGGCCCTGCCAACATTGGTGGACACTCCTCTAAGTCTGGTGTGCTCAGGACTGATTTCTAAGGAGATTTTTGAAGGAGCAGTGCACAGACCTCTGGTACCTGTACTGAAGAGGCTTTATCTGGGGGTTGGGGTGGGGGACCTTGGGCCACTATACTCTGTGTGGACAGAGAAAGCCTTAACTTGACGTTTGGACAAGCCTGCTCAGATGGGTGACCCTGCCAGTGCTCACAGAGACACGTGAGCTGCCAATAGACACGTGAGCTGCCAATAGACACGTGAGCTGTCAATAGACACGTGGGCTGCTGCAGTCAATCATAGCCATCCCTCCACCTCTGCAGTAGATCCTCCAATAATAGCATGTAGGTCTGGCCCTGGTTTCTACAAGGTAGGCCACTGATTTTTTTCCCTGGGTCCTGGTGTATAGGAGATATTGTTTGCACTTTAAAAAATGGAATTTCTGTTTCCCCCATTTATTTGGAATTCTTGCTACCAAACCCCACTGGCCTTGAAAGTCAAATTATCTGGGGGCTCCTCTTCCTGTTGCCAGACCCTCAGGCTTGGGAGCCTTCCATGGGGCTCAGAACTTATACTCTTGTAGGAGAACTTCTGTGGTGTAATTATTTTCCAGTCTGCAAGTCACCTAATCATTGAGTATGAAATTTGATTTTATTGTAATTGCAACACTCCTACAATTTTGTTGTGGTTTCTTCTTTATTATCGGACTTAGGATATCTTTTTGCTAGGTTCCAGCTTTTTCTGTTAATGGTTATTCAAAAGTTAGTATGGATATTGTTATTTTTGTAAGAGGTGACCTCACATCCTTCTACTGAACCATTTCATTTTCATCTCCTAGAGTCCACCTCAGGTCCAGTGCAGCTGCAGCTGTAATCTGCTAGACTATTTGGTATATAATTTTAAAAGATGCTACTATATATATATTTTTGCTTTCAATTTACTAAAATCTCTTTTTTTCCATCTAATATCATACACACACCAGAGAAGGCAATGACAACCCACTCCAGTACTCTTGCCTGGAAAATCCCAAAGAGGGAGGAGCCTGGGAGGCTGCAGTCCATGGAGTCGCTAGGAGGCAGACATGACTGAGTGACTTCCCTTTCACTTTTCACTTTCATGCATTGGAGAATGAAATGTCAGCCCACTCCAGTGTTCTTGCCTGGAGAATCCCAGGGACAGGGAACCTGAAGGGCTGCTGTCTATGGGGTCACACAGAGTTGGACACAACTGAAGTGACTTAGCAGCACCAGCAGCAGCACACACACACACAATTTCACCTTTCTTTCTTTCTTTTCTCAAATTGATCAAGACATTATTTTCCTTGCATTGGATTGGGAATTCTAGAAAAAACTTTTTATAAATAATTCCTGTTAAATACTTAAATCTTTATTTTCTATTAAAGTCTAGAATTTAAAACAACTTGCATGTTCTCATTGCCTCTACAGCTCTTTTGTGTTTGAAATCCTTCAGACTTCAGTTTGGAATTGTTACAACATTTTTAACATTACTAAATCTTACTCTATTTTTTCAGTTTGACATGTAAAATTATTTTTTGGCTTCACATTTTTCTCTTTCTTGGATTTTCATTTTCAAGTAGTTATTTCACTTCGAGGGCACTAATAATGGGTGTCCCAGGTGCTCAGTAGTAAAGAATACACCTGTTAATGCAGGAGACACAATTTCAATTTCTGGAACGGGAAGATCCCCTAGATAAGGAAATGGCAAATCACTCCAGTAATCTTGCCTTGAAAATCCCATGTACAGAGTAGCCTGGTGGGCTAAAATTCATGTGGTTGCAAAAGAGTTGGACACAAATTAAAGATTAAACAACAACAAATGATACTAATATTTCTGATGTTTACATATGTGAAAAGTTCATTTTATCTTCATGTTTCCTTACTAAATTCAAAATAATCCCCCCCAAATTTATAAAGATGTCATACCATTGTCTTCAGGCAGTCAGTGTTATTAGTGAAGCATTGAATACCAAATTAATTTTCTATCCTTTTACAGAATTGTTCTCCATAAACTGTTGACTTTAGGTCTTTAAAAAATATACTTTTCAAATTAAATGAAGAAACGTTTAGGTGTGGGTTTGCATTTCTTTTGTTAGTAGTACACCACTCAGTTACTGATGGTATTCCTTCATCCAAAAATTTATGCTTTGGGGATAACTTCGGAAAATTGGTTTTTGCTATTTCTTTATCTGCTTTATTTTCTTTGCCATATTTATAACATCTCTTAGAAGGTGTTATAGACATATTTTGAATGTTATAGATTACTCATCCATGTATTTAAATTTTCATTTCATAGCTTCCCTTTTTAATCTGTGATATATTTGATTTTTCCTCAACTTTAAGACCATGAATTCAATCTCCAGCCATAGTCATTCCATTGTCAAGCATTTCTAATTCCTTTTTAATTTAAGTGATCTTATTTTTCATTTTAAATGTATATTTTATTTTATATGACTGATCCTCTCCTAGAACAGATTGTATTTGTTGTATAGATATAATATCTTAATATGTATATGAGGATATTAATTAGTATTTTTAAGTACCCTGTTTCATGAGTTATCATTCTTCAAAAGTTATCACTGTATAAGTTAATTTTGGACATTTTGTTTTATGCTGTTGCTTTTCCTGGAATGTTTAAAAATCTTTCTTATCTTCGTGTATTTATCAGTATAGTCCTTCTTTATTTTCTCTATTTATTTGCATTGTTCATTTCACAAGGCCTTCTTATCTCTTCTTGCTATTCACTAAAACTCTACATTCAGCTAGTTAAACATTCCTTTCTCCCTTGACTTTCATTTCTCTTGTTTCCTCAGCTATTTGTAAAGCCTCCTCAAACAACCACTTTGTCTTCTTGCATTTCTTTTTTCTTTGAGATGATTTTGGTCAGTGCCTCCTTTTAAATGCTACAAACTGCCATCCATAGTTCTTCAGGCACTCTGTATAACAGATCTAGTCCTTTGAATCTGTCACTTCCGCTGTACCATTATAAGAGAAAAGAATCTGCCTGCAATGAGGGAGACCTGGGTTTAATATTGGGATGGTCAGATGCCATGGAGAAGGGAAAGGCTACCTACTCTAGTATTCTGGCCTGGAGAATTCCATGAAATGTACACTCCACGGGGGCGCATGAGTCAGACACAACTTTCATATCTGAATGGCCAAGTGACTTTCCATAATTTCCTCAATTTAAACCAAAATCTTCCAGTAAGGAGCTCATGTTCTGAGCCAGAGTCACCTTATTGACTCTACAGAGCTTCAGCATTTTTTGGCTACAAAGAACAAAATCAATCTGATTTTGGTATTGATCTTTTGGTGATGTCCATGTGTAGAATCACCCCCTTGTGTTGTTGGAAAAGAGTGTTTGCTATGACCAGAATGTTCTCTTGACAAAACTATATTAGACTTTGCCCTAATTCATTTTGTACTCCAAGGCTAAATTTGCCTCTTATCCTTGGTGTCTCTTAACCTAATACTTTTGCATTCCAGTCCCCTATGATAAAGTTCAGTACACTTCAGTTGCTCAGTACTGTTCAACTCTTTGCAACACCATGGACTGTAGCATGCCAAGCTTCCCTGTCCATCACCAACTCCCAGAGCTAGCTCAAACTCATGTTCATGGAGTCGGTGATGCCATCAAATTATCTCATCCTCTGTTGTCCCCTCGACCTCCTGCCTTCAATCTTTCCCAGCATCAGGGTCTTTTCCAATGAGTCAGTTCTTTGCATCCAGTGGCCAAAGTATTGGAGTTTCAGCTTCAGCATCACTCCTTCCAATGAATATTCAGGACTGATTTCACTTAGGATTGACAAGTTTCATGTCCTTGCAGTCCAAAGGAGTCTCAAAAGTCTTCTCCAACACCACAGTTAAAAAGCATCAATTCTTTGATGCTTTCTTTATAGTTCAACTCACACCCATACATGACTACTGGAAAGTCTATAGCTTTGACTAGACAGATACTGTCAGCAAAGCAATGTCTCTTCTTTTTAATGTGCTGTCTAGGTTGATCATAGCTTTTCTTCAAAGAAGTGTTTTCTTTCAATGAATCTTTTAGTTTCATGGATGCAGTCACCATCTGCAGTTATTTTGGAGCCCAAGAAAATGAAGTCTCTCACTGTTTCCCCATCTATTTGCCATGAAGTGATGGGACAGAATGCCATGATCTTCATTTTTTGAATGTTGAATTTTAAGCCATCCTCTCCTCTTTCACTTCATCAAGAGGCTCTTCAGTTCTTCTTTGCGTTCTGGCATAAGGGTAGTGTCATCTGCATATGTGAGGTTATTAATATTTCTCCTGGCAATCTTGATTTCAGCTTGTGCTTCATACAGCATAGAATTTCACATGATGTACTCTGCATATAAGTTAAATAAGCAGGGTGACAACACACAGCCTTGATGTACTCCTTTGACAATTTGGAACCAGGTTGTTGTTCCATATCTGGTTCTTACTGTCGCTTCTTGACCTGCATACAGATCTCAGGAGGCAAGTCAGGTGCTCTGGTATTCCCTCCTCTTTAAGAATTTTCCACCCTTTGTTTTGATCCTCACATTCAAAGGCTATGATGTAGTCAATAAAGCAGAAGTAGATGTTTTTCTGGAACTCTCTTCCTTTTTGGATGATGCAACAGATGCTGGAAATTTGATCTCTGGTTCTTCTGCCTTTTCTAAATCCAGCTTGAACATCTGGAAGTTCATTGTTCACGTGCTGTTGAATACTGGCTTGGAAGAACTTTGAGCATTACTTTGCTAGCACTTGAGATAAGTGCAATTGTATGGTAGTTTGAACATTCTTTGGCATTGTCTTTCTTTGGGATTGGAATGAAAACTGACCTTTTCCAGTCCTGTGGCCACTGCTGAGTTTTCTGAATTTGTTGGCATATTGAGTGTATCACTTTCAGGGCATCATCCTTTAGGATGTGAAATAGCCCAGATGGAATTCCATCACCTTCAATAACTTTGTTTATTGTGATGCTCCCAAAGGCACACATGACTTTGCATTCCAGGATGTCTGGCTCTAGGTGAGTGATCACACCATTGTGATTATCTGGCTCATGAAGAACTTTTTTGTAGAGTTCTTCTTTGTATTCTTGCCACCACTTTTTAATGTCTGCTGTTTCCATTAGACCCATACCATTTCTGTCTTTATTGTGCTCATCTCTAATTTTCTTGAAGATATCTGTCGTCATTCCCATTCTATTGTTTTGCTGTATTTCTGTGCACTGATCACTGAGGAAGGCTTTCTAATCTCTCCTTGCTATTATTTTTAACTCTCCATTCAGCTGGGTATATTTTTCTCTTTCTCCTTTGCCTTTCACTTATCTTCTTTTCTGATTTATTTGTCAGACCTCCTCAGACAACCATTGTGCCTTTTTGCATTTATTTTTCTTATGGACCGCCTTGATCACTGCCTCCTGTACAAGGTCATGCACCTCCTTCCATAGTTCTTCAGACACTTTATCTATTAGATTTAATCCATTGAATCTATTTCATATGATTAAAAGGACATGTATTTTTGGTGTTAGTTCTAGAAGGTACAGATATAAGTACCATTACAAAAGCTCCGGAATCCAACTGAGAAGTTACAGCAACCTAGTGGAACACAAACACAAGGATACATTGAAAGCGATAAGAACAGTTTCATTTTGCCTGCATCACACATCCTCCAACCCAGCACAGAAAAGCAGAAAGAGATCCATCAAGTTTTCCCATGGAGGAAAGAGAGGGCAAATGCATCCATGGATCTGGCACCTGATCTTCCTGTCTTTGGACACCGACACCAGCATGCCTGCACGAATACCCTAGCATCAGACCCATTTGTGGACCCTGGGACAAAGCCTATCCACTTGATAAAGAATTCAACTTCTTGACAAAGAATTCAAAATTACCATATTTTGAAAAGTTAGTGAACTACAAGAAAACACATATAATTAGTTGAAATCATGAAAACTATACACAAACAAAATGAGTTCAACAATGATATAAACCATAAGAAAGAATCAATTATATATTCTAGAGCAGAAGAATACAATAACTGCACTGAAAGGGGGAAAAAAGCTGTCAACAGTTTTTAATATGTCAAAAATACCATATTGAGAAAAAGACTTCTTTAAGGAAAGAATTTCAGTTTAAGATGGCAACCTAGGAGAATCTAGAACAAACCTCCCCCCCAAGGACACACCAAATCTATGACTAAATATTTAAAACTTTTCACTGAAAAAACTTCCAAAACTATCTGACTCCTACACATCTGATGAATGAAAAATGAGTAATGACATCAAAATGAATAAGAAAGATTGAAACACAAACTCACTATAACCCCACCACCAGCATGATAACCCACAATCAGAAGGAAACTCACAACTCTAAACTTTTCCCTGGGGAATGAAGGTTTTGAACGTCATACCTGGCACCTCAACTTTTGAGACATGCATATGAGATGTAAGTCTCCAAACTTCTATTCTTGAAAGCCAATAGGCCATGCATCCATGTTACTCATATGGCAATAATGATCTGAGAAACAGTTCTTAAAGGGCTCATGTGGACTCATTGTGGCTACACCTTAGGGCCTAGTATAGAGGCAGACAACTGAAAGACCCAGACTTATTGTAAAAGAGTCTAGTTTTCAATACAACATTGTAAGCACACTATACTCCAATATAAAATAAAACTCAAATTAAAAATTATATACATTAAGCTGCACATATTTAAAGTATCAAATAAAAGAGGCTTATTTTCTTGTTTTAAAACTTTGGCCTGAAGGGCAGGCATCTAATGTAATACACATGGTACTGAAATAGTCTCCAATGTCTATAGAGACTAGTAGAAGTTATCTTTGTATTCTCCCTCTGCCTTACTTCTGGTGATCAGAATCTCCTACCAAAGAGCTTCTACACATTTCCAGTACCGACTTTTGTGACTGCCACCCAGGGGATGGCCCTTGATCATTTGGCTCTGGTATCCAGTAGAGCTAATGTGTGCAGGTCCCACAGGACAATAACAAAAGGAAAAAGGATTCTTAACTGGATATCCTCCACTAGCACATACCAGAGAGGCAGCAGACTAAATTATCAGTCTTTTTGTGCAAGAGGCTTATTCACTTATCTTTATTGCTTGGCCTGATGGATAGGCTTCTAATTAAATACACATCTAGAAGCTGACCACAACTCTATTCAGAGACTTTGAAGGGCAGGTGCCATTCTAGTATTCTCCCTCTGCACCAAACCAGGTCCCCAGTTTCTCCAAGATTTTTGTAGCTTGTGCACACATCTGGCACATGATATTTTCTGGCTACCATCCAGGGGACACATTTTTTGATAACCTGCATCTGGTGTCCAGTGGACATTCCCACAGGTTCAATAGGACAATAACAACAACAACGGCAAAAAAGACAAACCAGTTTGTGTAGCAGTAGGGATTGGTGAAGAGAAACAAAAACTATCACAAGTGTTCAAGAGATGACAAATAGAGTACAGAGGGTTGAACAACAAGATATATCTTCTACATGAGGCCAGTTATTCAAGAGTAGGAGAGATAGCTGTTTTATCTTATGCATAAAGGACAGCACAGAAGGTCAAGAAAAAAATGAAGAAACAAGAGTTGTTACAAATGAAATAAATTCTCAGAAAAAGATCTTACTTAAGCAGAGATAAGTGATTTACCTGGCAGAGAGCTCAAAACAACAATCATGAAGATGCTTACTAAGGTCAGGAGAGGAATGCATGAACAAAGCTGAATTTCAACAAAGACAAAGCATAAGAAAATACAAAACAGAGATTACAGAACCAAAGAACAAAATGACTGAACTGAAAATTGCAATGGAAGATTACAATAGCAGATTAAATGATTTGTTTAAGCATCATAATAACCACAAAACAAAAACCTATGGTAGATACACAGAAGATAAAGAGACAGGAATCTAAGCATACCACTAGAAATCATCAAACCACAAAGGAAGAGTGCAAGAGAAAAAAGAAATAAATGAATTATAAAACTGCCAGAAAATGATTGACAAAATGGTAATAAGCCCATACAATTCACTTCCTTGCCTGGTATGAATAATTTAGTTCTTTAAGTTGAAACAAGATGCTAAAATAATAACATCAAAACATGTAAAAATATAAATATCACTGGTAAAGAAAAACATATATTCAAATATGAGATAATGTAACAATAATGGTGGTACAGAATTATGTTTAAGCCAACTATAAAAGTTAAAAGAAGAAAAGCTATAAGAAAAAGAATAATCAGCAGTCATAAGATGGCAGAGGAATAGGATGGGGAGACCACTTTCTCCCCCAATAAATTCATCAAAAGAACATTTGAACGCTGAGCGAATTCCACAAAACAACTTCTGAACACTGGCAGAGGATACCAGGCACCCAAAAAAGGAGCCCATTGTCTTGAAAAGGAGGTAGGACAAAATATAAAAGATAAAAAGAGAGGAAAGGAGTTAGGGACAGAGATCCATCCCAGGAAGGGAGTCTTAAAAGAGGAGAAGTTTCCAAACACCAGGATACCCTCTCACCGGTGGGTTTGTGGGAAGTTTTGGAATCTCGAGGGGCAACATACCCGAGAGGAAAAATAAATAAATAAAAAATCTCAGATTACATGCCTAATGGCAATTCCCATCAGAGAAGTACCCCCAGATGCTCACATCTGCCACCAGCAAGTGGGGGCTGAACAGGGAGGAGCGGGCTGCATTACTTAGGGTAAGAACTGGGCGTGAATGCCCTGAGGGCAATCTGAGGGAGCTAACGTGAGATAGCAACCTAAACTGTGGGATAGCCAGAGAGAGAGAGAGGAAAACAAAAAGAGAGAGAGAGAGAACTGTATGCGAAAAGCCCTAACCTGAGGCACTTCCAGGCCACTCACAGAACAAAGAACTGACAGAATACAAGAGGAGAGCTAGCAGGCTGTGGACTGGCCCATCCCCTGCCAGAGGCATGGGGCAGTTGGGCACCAGCCAGAGCCTGAAAGGGGCAAACTCGGCCCCAGAGATGGCAACTCATACCAAACTGTGAACAGGCTTCCAGTTGCTAACCAAGACTTTCTGGGATTCTGGATGGTTGACATCTGACTGGAGGTTCGCCCCCAGAAGAGAAGCACGGTACACTGGAGACAGGCATGCCCGATGCCTCCAGGGAATGCGAGTGACTGGGACTGGGAGGTGAGAAGACACACTTGCCACCTGAGGAGAGGGCACTAGCCAAGCACCTGGTCACCTGAGCTGCTCGGACCTGGGAAGGGCACCAAACACAGGCCCAACTGAGTCTGCGCCTTTGTGGACCTACCCAAGAACATGAACCTGAGGAGCTTAGACCTGGGAAGTGCACACAAGCCAGGGCCCACTCCTTACAGAGCAACCTGGACCTTGAGCAGTGTAGACTGAGAAAGCACACACACCGTGAGCAAGGGGGGGGCGGGTTTGCAGGGGCAAACCCAGTGTGGTCAGGATACTGCAAGCCCTCCCCACACACACCAGTGATAGTTGTTTGCAGTGTTCCTCCCTCCCCACAGCACAACTGAAGAAGTGAGCCTAAACAAGAGACCACATTTGCCCCCTTGTGTCAGGGTGGAAATTAGACACTGAAGAGGCCTGAAAACAGAAGAAGCCAAAAAAAAAAAAAAAAACAGAGGGAACCACTTTGAAAGTGACAGTTGCAACCTATTAAAATCCCTGTAGTTAACACCGACTACATGGGAAAGGGCCTATAGATCTTGAGAAGTATAAGCTGGAACAAAGAACTATCTGAAACTGAACTGAACCCACACTGCCCACAACAGCTCCAGAGAAATTCCTAGATATACTTTTACTATTATCATTTTTTTAATTTTTAATTTTTTTTCTTTTTTAAGTCCTCTATCACTCTTTTAATTTTCATTTTTATAACCTAATATTACCTTGCAAGAAAAAGACCCTATTTTTAAAGCAAACTTCATGTATATTTCTTATACTTTTTATGATTTTTTAAAATGTTGTATTTTTGAGAGTCTAACCTCTACTCTAGATTTTTAATTTTTGCTTTTTGGTATTTGTTATCAATTTTGCACATTTAAAAATCCAATCTTCAGTACCCATATTTTAACTTAGGAGGGTGGTTACTCACTTGATTACTCTCTCCCTCTTTTGACTCTCCTTTTTCTCCCCTAGGTCACCTCTATCTCCTCCCTCCCCGTTCTCTTATCTACCCAACTCTGTGAATCTCTGTGTGTGTTCTGAGCTGTGGGGAACTCTTAGGGAACAGAGTACTGCCTAGAAATATCTCTCTCCTTTTGATTCCCCCTTTTCTCCTTCTGGTCAATTCTATTTCCCTCCTCCCTCTTTTCTTCTCCATGTAACTCTGTGAACCTCTCTGGGTGTGCCTCCTGTGGAGAATCTTTTCATCATTAATTTAGAAATTGCCCACTGGTGCTGTACGGATGGAGAAGTCTTGAGGCTACTGTAAGAATAAGACTGAAAACCAGAGGCAAGAGGCTTAAGCCCAAAACCTGAGAAAACCAGAGACCTCCTGACTCCAGGGAACATTAAAGAATAAGAGATAATCCAAAAGCCTGTATACCTACACTGAAACCAAGCACCACCCAAGAGCCAATAAGGTCCAGAACAAGACATACCACGCAAAATCTCCAGCAGTGCAGGAACATAGCCCTGAGCTTCAATATGCAGGCTGCCCAAAGTCACAACAAACCCATAAACATCTCAAAACTCACTACTGGACACTTCATTGCACTCCAGAAAGAAGAAATCCAGCTCCACCCACCAGAACACTGATGCAAGCTTCCCTAACCAGGAAACCTTGACAAGCCAATCGAAAGCAGGAGTAGCAATAAACATACTGGATAAAATAGATCTATAAATATATATGCACCCAACAAAAGAGCACCGCAATGCGTATGGCGAATGCTAGCAAGTATGAAAGGGGAAATTAACAATAACACAATAATAGTGGGAGAATTTAATACTCCATTCACACCTATGGAGTGAAAAACTAAAAAGAAAATTAACAAGGAAACACAAACTTTAAATGACACAATGGACGAGTTAGATCTAATTGTTATCTATAGGACATTTTACCCCAAAACAATGAATTTCACCTTTTTCTCAAGTGCACACAGAACATTCTCCAGGATAGTAACTAGCCTCCAATTAGTATAAAGTAATTAATTAAAAAAACATAAAGTAAAACATTTGGGATGAAATAGTTATATCCATGACTCAGAGAAAACTATTGATAGAAAATAAAGTAAAAAATTAAAAAAAAGTCTTCTCCAAGACCACAGTTCATAAGCGTCAATTCTATGGCCCTCAGCCTTCTTTATGGTCCAACTCTCACATTCATACATGACTTACTTGGACTTGTGTTGGCAAAGTAATGTCTCTGCTTTTTAATATGCTGTCTAGGTTTTTCATAGATTTTCTTCTAAGGAGCAAGTGTCTTTTAATTTCATAACTGCAGTCACCATTCCCAGTGATTCTGGAGACCAAGAACATAAAGTCTGTTACTGTGTCCATTGTTTCCCCATCCATTTGCCATGAAGTGATGTGTCCGGATGCAATAATCTTAGTTTTTTGAATGTTGAGTGTTAAGCCAGCTTTTTCACTCTCCTCTTTCACCTTTATCAAGAGGCTCTTTAGTTCCTCTTCACTTTCTGCCATAAGGATGATGTCATTTGCATATCTGAAGCTATTGATATTTCTCCCAGCAATCTTGATTCCAGCCTGTGCTTCATCCAGCCCCACATTTCACATGATGTTCTCTGCATACAGTTAAATATGCAGAGTGATCATATACAGCATTGATGTACTCCTTTCCCAATTTTGAACCAGTCCATTCTGTTGTTTCATGTCTTGTAATAACTGTTACTTCTTGACCTGCATACAGACTCCTCAGGAGGCAGATAAGTTGTTCTGATAGTCCCATCTCATTAAGAATTTTCCACAGTTTATTGTGATCTACACAGAAAGCTAATCAGGACGTAGAAGTAGAAAGTTAAGTCCCAAAGTTATCAAGAGACAAGATAAAACCTCAGAGAAGCAAGTAAACAAAGTGGAGATAGAAAACCTTAAAGAAAAATTTTCAGAATAATGATAGTGATCCAGGACCTCGGGAAAGCAGTGGAGAAGATGCAAGAAATGTTCACCAATGATCTCTAAGAACTATAGAGCAAACTAAATAAACAGAGATGAGTAATACCCTAGTAGTAATAACTGAGGCTAAAGAACAGATAAGTGGCCTGGAGGACAGAATGGTGGGAATCACTGCCACATAACAGAATATAGAATTAAAAATGAAAAAAAATAAAAATGAAGACAGCCTACAAGACTTCTGGCACAACATTATATACACTAGCATTAGAATCATCAGGGTCCCAGAAGGAGAAGAGAGAAGGAAAGAACCTTAGAAAATATTAGAAGTGATAGTAGCTGGTAACTTCCCTAACATGACAAAGGAAATAATCAGCTGAGTCCAGGAAGCACAGAGTCCCAGGCATTAATAATTAATAATTCATTAATTATGTTGAATTGGCTCACGGGGATTTTCAGGTCTACTATACCCTTCTACTTTTCTGTATAGTCATTCTATTAATATTTGTTGTTCAGTTGCTCAGTCATGTCTGACTCTTTATGACCTTAAGGACTTTAGCCTGCCAGGCTCTTCTGTCCATGGGATTTCCCAGGCATAAATACTAGAGTGGATTGACATTTTCTCCTGCAGGGGATCTTCCTGACCAAGGGACTGAACCCAAATATCTTGAACTGGTATTTGGGTTCTTTACCACTGTGGCCACTGGGAAGCCCATAAAAAAATAAAATAGAATGCTATAAAAATGTTGATTATGATTTTAAAAAGATATATTCAAAACAGTAAATAAAACAGTAAAAAATGCTTAAGAAATTAAAAACAGAAAAGCTAGCAACTTCTAGAAAGTCACATGCGCAGAGGCTCCTGGAAATCAGTTTCACTGGTACTCCTGCGACTTGCTCCACAGTTACGCCCTCTTCCTTTCACCTTTTCCCATTTCATATGTAAAGTCCTTCCAGAAGAACTTGTGGCCGATTTCATCATTATTGCTCAATTTATCTTTGAAGTGTGGAACCAGCAAAAATAATCTGTGTGTCCTGAAGAGCCTTTTGAAAATGCAGCTGAGGGTCAGACCATAGACGAGACTTGCCAGGACCACCAGCATGTAGACATAGACCAGGCTGGATTCTGGTTCTTTGGAGCCAATCCCAATTGGCTGGCTCCAGGCACTCCAGTGGGTTTTTTGAGTATCCACCACCCTTATCTTCACTGTATATTTTGCTTTGGACTCAGGTTTCAGAAAGTTGTTTCTATTCACTGACTCATCAAACACAACAATAGGCTGATTTCTACTGCTTCCAGTATCATATCATCTCTGGATGGCCAGATAGTACTGGAACTCCCTGTTGGACTGTGTCTTTTGGGTCCTGGGTTTTTCCCACTAGATGAGGGAATGAGATTCATTTTAGTGGATGGTGATATTGTCTGGTGGGTTGTATTGCTCTATTTCTTTTAACAGCAAAACTGAGTTGCAGAACTAGATTCCTGTTCCTTGGATGATACTAGTAACCAGGAAGTAGCTGTAGAAAGTTAATCCTGAGAGGTCTCAGAGGTGACATCCTACATGGGTCCCAGAGTCTTTCAGGTAATGAGGACCTTCTATTTTGATTTTTTTCTTTGATCTTGTATACAAAAAAAATGTTGAATTTCATTGGGGGCTGTTCAGCCCTTGGCCCAGGTGCAGATCATGAAATCCACATTGTAAATAAGATAGAAGATTTGGGCAACCGTATCCTCCCCACCTGGGTAAGTGTAGACCAGCATTCCTGAAAGCTGTCTTTGGTTGATAGTTACTTCAACAAAGAGCATCACTCTCCCATGGACAGAACAATCAACAGTCTGGAAATGTGCACTGGCATTCCTTGTCTTTGACCTTTGTCTTAATCTACCTCTTCTCCTTGTGAATAAACACACATTCCCAGTAGGTGGTATTTTCAGACTTTGATGTTGAAACTCCAACTAAAAGTCTTAATTTATCTACTTAAACAATGATTGTAATATATAGTGGAACTATATGTAACCTTGTTCTATATTTTCCAAGTCTCCTGTAAATATGCTACCATACTCCCACAGAGTCCAAAAGACTTTTCTATACATCTGTGTCTTTTTGCTGTCTCACATACAGGGTTATTGTTACCATATTTCTAAATTCCATATATATATATGTAACTGTACTGTATTGGTGTTTTTCTTTCTGGCTTATCTCAGTCTGTATGATCGACCCCAGTTTCATCCACCTCATTAGAACCGATTCAAATGTATTCTTTTTAATAGTTGAGTAATATTCCATTGTGTACATGTACCACAGTTTCCTTATCCATTCATCTGCTGATGGACACCTAGGTTGCTTCCATGTCTTGGCTATTATACACAGTGCTGCAATGAAAACTGGAGTACATGAGTCTCTTTCAATTCTGATTTCCTCAGTGTGTATGCACAACAGTGGAATTGCTGGGTCATATGGTAGTTCTATGCCCAGTGTTGTTTTTTTTTCTTTATATTATCATGTTGGTTTTGCCATACATTGACATGAATCCGCCATGGGTATACATGTGCTCCCCTTCTAGAACCCCCCTCCCATCTCCCTCCCGATTCCATCTCTCTGGGTCATCCCGGTACACCAGCCCTGAACACCCTGTATCAAGCATCAAACCTGGGCTGGTGATTGATTTCAAATATGATAATTTAGATGTTTTAATGCTGTTCTCCCATATCATCCCACCTTTGCCCTCTCCCATAGAGTCCAAAAGACTGTACTATACATCTGCACCTCTTTTGCTGTCTTGCATACAGGGTTATCATTACCATCTTTCTAAATTCCATACATATGCGTTAGCATACTGTATTGTTGTTTTTCCTTCTGGCGTACTTCACTCTGTATAATAGGCTCCAGTTTCATCCACCTCAGTAGAACTGATTCTAATATATTCTCTTTAATGGCTGAGTAATATTCCATTATGTATATGTACCACGGCTTTCTTATCCATTCGTCTGCTGATGGACATCTAGGTTGCTTCCATGTCCTGGCTATTGTGAACAATGTGGCGATGAACACTGGGGTACATGTGTATCTTTCAATTCTGGTTTCCTTGGTGTGTATGCCCAGCAGTAGGATTGCTGGGTCATATGAAAGTTCTGTTTCCAGTTTTTTAAGGAATCTCCACACTGTTCTCCATAGTGGTTGTACTAGTTTGCATTCCCACCAGCAGTGTAAGAGGGTTCCCTTTTATCCACATCCTCCCCAGCATTTATTGCTTATAGACTTTTGGATGGCAGTCATTCTGACGGGTGGCAAGCGGTACCTCATTGTGATTTTGATTTGCATTTCTCTGATAATGAGTGACGTTGAGCATCTTTTCATGGCAGTTCTATTTCCAGTTTTTAAAGGAATCTACACACTATTGTCCATAGTGGCTGTACTAGTTTTCATTCGACCAACAGTGTTAAAGGGTTCCCTTTTCTCCACACCCTCTCCAGCATTTATTTTTTGTAGACATTTGGATAGCAGCCATTCTGACCAGCCTGAGCTGGTACCTCATTGTGGTTGTGATTTGCATTTCTCTGATATTGAGTGATTTTAAGCATCTTTTCATGTGTTTGTTAGCCATCTGTATGTATTCTTTGGAGAAATGCCTGTTTAGTTCTTTGGTCCATTTTTTGATTAGGTCACTTATTTTTCTGGAATTCAGATACAGGAACTGCTTGTATATTTTTTAGATTAATTCTTTGTCCATTGCTTCATTTGCTATTATTTTCTCCCATTCTTAAGGCTGTCTTTTCACCTTGCTTAGAGTTTCCTTCGTTGTGCTTAGAGTTTCCTTAAGTTCAATTAGGCCCATTTCTTTATTTTTGCTTTCATTTCCATTTTTCTGGGAGGTGGGTCATAGAGGATCTTGCTGTGATTTATGTCAGAGAGTGTTTTGCCTGTGTTTTTCTCTCAAAGATTTATGGTTTCTGCTATGAAGTTTAGATCTTTAATCCATTTTGAGTTTATTTTTGTGTATGGTGTTAGAAAGTGTTCTAGTTTCCTTCTTTTAGAAGTGGTTGACCAGTTTTCCTAGCACTACTTGTTAAAGAGATTGCCTTTTCTCCATTGTATATTCTTGCCTCATTTGTCAAAGATAAGTTGCCCATAGGTGCATGGATTTGTCTCTGGGCTTTCTGTTTTATTCTATTGATATATATTTCTCTGTTCATGTCAGTACCATATTGTCTTTATGACTGTACCTTTGTAGTATAGTCTGAAGTCAAGAGGAAGTTGATTCCTCCAGCTCCATTCTTCTTTCTCAAGATTGCTTTGGCTATTCGAGGTTTTTTGTATTTCCATACAAATTGTGAAATTATTTTTTCTAACTCTGTGAAAAATACTGTTAGTAGATTTATAGGAATTGCATTGAATGTATAGATTGCTTTGGGTAGAATACACATTTTCACTATATTGATTCTTCTGTTCCATGAACATGGTGTATTTCTCCATCTATTTGTGTCCTCTTTGATTTCTTTCACCAGTGTTTTATAGTTTTCTGTATATAGGTGTTTCTTTAGGTAGATTTATTCCTAAGTATTTTATTCTTTTCATTGCAATGGTGAATCGAATTGTTTCCTTAATTTCTCTTTCTTTTTTCTCATTGTTGGTGTATAGGAATGTAAGGGATTTCTCTATGTTGATATTGTATCCTGCAACTTTACTATATTCATTGATTAGCTCTAGTAATATTTTGGTGGAGTCTTTAGGGTTGTCTATGTAGAGGATCATGTCATCTGCATACAGTGAGAGTTTTACTTCTTTTCCAATCTGAATTCCTTTTATTCCTTTTTCTGCTCTGATTGCTGTGGCCAAAACTTCCAAGACTATATTGAATAGTAGTGGTGAAACTGGGCACCCTTGCCTTGCTCCTGACATTAGGGGAAATGCTTTCAACTTTTCCCTATTGATAATAATGTTTGCTGTGGGTTTATCATACATGGCTTTTATTATGTTAAGGTATTTTCCTTCTATGCCTGTTTTCTGGAGGGTTTTATCATAAATGGATGTTGAATTTTGTCAAAGACTTTTTCTGTGTCTATTGAGATAATCATATGGTTTTATCTTTCAATTTGTTAATGTAGCATATCACATTGATTTATTTGAGAATATTGAAGAATCCTTGCATCCCTGGGATAAAGCCCAATTTGACATAATGTATGATATTTTTAATATGTTGTTGGCCTCTGTTTGATCGAATTTTGTTAAGGATTTTTGCATCTGTGTTCATCACTGATACTGGCCTATAGTTTTCTTTTTGTGTGGCAACTTTGGTTTTGGTATTAGGGTGATGATGGTTTCATAGAATGACTTTGGAAGTTTAATTTTCTCTGCAATTTTCTGGAAGAGTTTGAGTAAGATAGATGTTAGCTCTTGTCTAAATTTTGGTAGAATTCGGCTGTGAAGCCATCTGGTCCTGGGCTTTTGTTTGCTGGAAGATTTCTGATTACAGTTTTGATTTCTGTGCTTGTGATGTTTCTGTTTAGACTTTGTATTTCATCCTGGTTCAGTTTAGGAAACTTATCCTTTTCTAACAATGTATCCATTTCTTCCAAGTTGTCCATTTTATTGGCATGTAGTTGCTGACAGTAGTCTCTTATGATTCTTTGTATTTCAGTTTTGTTGGTTGCTATTTCTCCATTTTCATTTCTCATTTTGCTCGTTTGATTCTTCTCCCATTTTTTCTTGATGTGTCTTGCTAATGGTTTGTCTATTTTATTTTTCTTCCCAAATAACCAGATTTTAGCTTTGTTGATTGTTGCTATGGTCTCCTTTGTTTCTTTTTCATTTATTTCTGACCCAACGTTTAATATTTATTTCCTTCTACTATCCCTGGTGTTCTTCATTTTTTCTTTTTCTAGGTGCTTTAGGTGTAGAGTTAGGTTATTTTCTGATTTTTCTCTTGTTTCTTGAGATAAGCTTGTACTGCTATGAAGTTTCCCCTTAGCACTGCTTTTACTTATTCCCACAGGTTTTGGTTTGTTGTGTTTTCATTTTTATTTATTTATATGCATATTTTGATTTTTTTAATTTATTCTCTGATTTTCTGATTATTCAGAAGCGTGTTGTTCAGTCTCCATATGTCTGTATTTTTAATAGCTTTTTCCTATAGTTGACATCTAATGTTACCGCACTGTAATCAGAAAAGATGATTGGAATGGTTTAATTTTTTTTGAATTTACCAAGACTAGATTTAAGACTCAGGATGTGATCTATCATGGAGAATGTTCTGTGTGCACTTGAGAAAAAGGTGAAATTCATTGTTTTGGGATGAAATGTCCTATAGATATTAATTAGGTCTAACTGCTCCATTGTGTTTTTTAAAGTTTGTGTTTCCTTGCTAATTTTCTGTTTAGTTGATCTATCCATAGGTGTGAGTGGGGTATTAAAGTCTCCCACAATTATCATGTTGCTATTAATTTTCCCTTTCATACTTGTTAGCATTTGCCTTACATATTGCAGTGCTCCTATGTTGGGCGCATATATATTTATAATTGTTATATCTTCTTCTTGGATTGATCCTTTGATCATTATGTAGTGTCCTTCTGTGTCTCTTTTCACAGCCTTTATCTCAAAATCTATTTTATCTGATAGGAGTATTGCTACTCTTGCTTTCTTTTGGTCTCTATTTGCATGAAAGATCTTTTTCCAGCCATTCACTTTCAGTCAGTATATTTCCCTTATTTTGTGGTGGGTCTCATGTAGACAGCATATATAGGGATCTTATTTTTGTATCCATTCAGCCAGTCTTTGTGTCTTGGTTGGGGCATTCAACCCATTTACATTTAAGGTAATTATTGATAAGTATAATCCTGTTGCCATTTACTTTGTTGTTTTAGGTTAGAGTTTATACACGTTTTCTGTTTCCTGTCTAGAGAAGATCCTTTAGCAATTGTTGAAGAGCTGGTTTGGTGGTGCTGAATTCTCTCAGCTTTTGCTGGTCTGTAAACCTTTGTAAACCTTTTGATTTCTCCTTCATATTTTAATGAGATTCTTGCTGGGTACTCATCTGGGTTGTAGGTTTTTCTCTTTCATCACTTTAAGTATGTCCTGCTATTCCCTTCTGGCCTGCAGAGTTTCTATTGAAAGATCAATTGTTATCCTTACGGGTATCCCCTTGTGTGTTATTTGCCATTTTTCCCTTGCTGATTTTAATATTTGTTCTTTGTATTTGATCTTTGTTAATTTGATTAATATGTGTCTTGAGGTGTTTTGCCTTGGGTTTATCCTGTTTGGGACTCTCTGGGTTTCTTGTACTTGGGTGGCTATTTCCTTCTCCATTTTAGGAAAGTTTTCAACTATTATCTCCTCAAGTATTTTCTAATGGCCTTTGTCTTCTTCTGGGGCTCCTATGATTCAAATGTTGGGATGTTTGACATTTTCCCAGAGGTCCCTAAGTTTGTCCTCATTTTTTTTTCTTTTTTTCTCTCTGTTTCATTTATTTCTACCATTCTATCTTCCGCCTCACTTATGCTATCTTCTGCCTCAGTTATTCTACTGTTGGTTCCCTCCAGAGTGTTTTTGATCTCAGTTATTGCATTATTTATTATTGATTGACTCTTTTTTAATTTCTTATAGGTCCTAGTTAAACATTTCTTGCATTTTCTCGATCCTTGTCTCCAGACTATTTATCTGTAACTCCATTTTGTTTTCAAGATTTTGGATCATTTTTACTATCATTATTCTGAATTCTTTTTCAGGTAGACTCCTTATCTCCTCCTCTTTTGTTTGGTTTGGTGGACATTATCATGTTCCTTTACCTATTGAATATTTCTCTACCTTTTCATCTTGTATAGATTGCTGTATTTGCAGTGGCCTTTCTGTATACTGGAAGTTTGTGGTTCCTCTTTATTGTGGAGGTTTCTCCCCATTGGTGATATTGGACGACTGACTTGTCGAGGTTTCCTGGTTAGGCAAACTTGCCTCAGTGTTCTGGTGGGTGGAGCTGAATCTCTTCCCTTTGGACAAGAATGAAGTGTTCAGTAGTGAGTTTTGAGGTGTCTGTGGGTTTGGTGTGACTTTTGGCTGCCTGCATTTTAATGTTTAGGGCTATGTTCCTGCATTGCTGGAGAATCAGCTTGGTATGTCTTGCTCTGAAATTTGTTGGCTCTTGGGTCGAGCTTGGCTTCAGTGTAGGTATTGAGGTTTTTGGATGAGCTCTTTTTGAATAAAGTTCTCTGGAGTCACGAGTTTTCTGGTGTTCTCAACTTTTGAATATAAGCCTCCTGACTCTGATTTTCAGTCTTATTCTTACAGTAGCCCCAAGACTTCTCCATCCATACTGCACCAATGATAAATCTTCTAGGTGAATGGAGGAAAGATTCTCCACAATGAGGGACACCTAGAGAGAGTTGCAGATTAACATAGAGAAGAGATGCTGGAGGAGGGAGATAGAAGTGACTAGGAGAAGAAGACAGGGAGTCAAAAGGATAGAAACACATCTAGCCAGTATTCAGTTCCCTAATACTTTGGCCACCTGATGTGAAGAGCTGACTCATTGGAAAAGACCTTGATGCTGGGAAAGATTGAGGGCAGGAGGAAAAGTGGACGACAGAGGATGAGATGGCTGGACTCCAGGAGTTGATGGACAGGGAGGCCTGGCATGCTGCAGTTCACGAGGTCACAAAGAGTTGGACTCGACTGAGCGACTGAACTGAACTAAAGTGTTCTCACAGCCCGGCATACCCAAAGAGGTTTACAGAGTTGTGTAGAGAAGAGAACAGGGAAGGAGGAGATAGAAGTGACCTGGAGGAGATCAAGGAGAGTCAAAAGGGGGAGAGGTTAATCAAGCCAGTAATCATACTTCTAAGAAAAAATGGGCACTGAAGATTGGATGCTGAAATGTACAGAATTGATAACAAATATCAAAAAGCAAAGGTTAAAAATCTAGAGTAGAAGTTATACTCTCAAAAGTAAAATATTAAAAAAAACAAAATCACAAAAATTATAAAAATTGTACATGTAGTTTGCTTTTAAAATAGATTATTTTGCAAGGTAATAGTAGGTTATAAAATGAATATTAAAAGGGTGATAAAGAACTGAAAAATTAAAACAAAATGAAAAATGATCATAGTAAATTATATCTCGGAATTTCTCTGGAACTGTTGAAGGCAGTGTAGGGTCAATTCAGTTTCAGATAGTTCCTTAATCCAGCTTATACTTCTTCTCAAGGTCTATAGGCCCCTTCCAATGTATTAGGTGCTAACTGCAGGGTTTTAATCTGTTATACCTGTCACTTCCAAAGTAGTTCCCTCTTCTTTGTTTATTTTGGCTTCCTCTGTTTGAAAGTCTCCTCAGTGTCTAATTTCCACGCTGACACAAGGGGGCAAAGGTGGTCTCTTGTTTAGGCTCACTTGTTCAGTCATGTTGTGGGGAGGGAGGAACCTTGCAAACAAATATCACTGACATGTGTAGGGAGTGCTAGCTATGTCTGGGTCACATTGGGTTTGCCCCCACTCACGATGTGTGTGCTTACCCAGTCTACACTGCTCAGGCTCTGTCTAAAGTGGGCCCTGAGTTTTGTGCACTTCCCAAGTCTAAGCCACTCAGGTTCAGGTTCTTGGGTAATTCACAAGGGCACAGACTCAGTAGGGCCTGAGTTTTGTGCCCTTCTCTGGTCTGAGCAGCTCAGGCAAACAGGTGCTTGGCAAGCTCACTCTCCCCAGGTGGGTGGTGCAACTTTCCACCTCCCCAATCCCAGCCATTCAGTTTCCTGGGTGTGCATTGGGAGCACCATCTCAGGTGTACTGTGTGTCTCTTCTGGGGAGGTGATCCTTGGCTGCAGCCCTCCTGGTGGATATCAACCATCCAGGATCCCAGGAAGACTTGGTTAGCAACTGGGAGCCTGCTCGCAGTTTGGTAGAGGATGCCGTCTCTGCGGCCAAGATTACCCCTCACCCTCCAGCTCTTGCTGTTGCCCACCTGCCTCTCTGTCTCTGGTAGGAGATGGGCTGGGCACAGTGGCTAGCTCTCCTCTGGTATTTGCCCAGTCGTTTGTTTTGTGAGCAGCCCAGCAGTGCCTTAGGTTAGAACATTTCACTGGAAAGTTCTCTCTCTCTCTCTTTCTTTTTTTCTCTCTCTCTCTCTCTCTGGCTATCCCATGGTTTGGGTTGCTATCTCACGTTAGCTCCCTCAGATTGTTCTCAGGGCATTCAGTCCCAGTCCTTACCCAAAAGAGTGCAGCCAGTGCCTCCCTGTTCAGCCCCTGCTTGCTGATGGTGGATGCGAGATCTGGGCTACTTCTCCACTGGGAGTTGTGATTAGACACATAATCTCTGGGTGTTTTTTTTTCCCTCCCATTTATGTTGCCCTCTGAGATTCCAAAACTCCCCAAATACCCTCCAGAGAGAGGGTTTCCTGGTGTTTGAAAACTTCTCCACCTACACAACTCCCTTCCCAGGATGGATCTCCATCCCTAACTCTTTTGTCTCTCTTTTTATCTTTTATATTTTGTCCTACCTCCTTTCAAAGAGAATGGGCTGCCTTTCTGGGTGCCTGGTATCCTCTGCCAGTGTTAAGAAGTTGTTTTGTGGTATTTGCTCAGCATTCAAATTATCTTTTGATGAATTTGCAGGGGAGAAAGTTGTCTTCATGTCCTATTCCTCCACCATCTTAGGATCAGCCCTCTGGAGAAGACTCTTGAGAATCACTTAGACAGAAAGGAGACTAAGCCAATCAATCTTAAGGGAAATCAACCCCGAGTATTCATTGCAAGGACAGATGCTGAAGCTTAAGCTCCAATACTTTGGCCTACTGATGCAAAGAGCTGACTCATTGGAAAAGACCCTGATGCTGGGAAAGATTGAAGGTGGGAGGAAAAGAGGGTGACAGAGGATGAGATGGTTAGAAAGCATCACTAACTCATTGGACATGAGTTTGAGCAAGCTCCAGGAGTTGATGAAAGACAAGAAAACCTGACGTGGTGTAGTCCACGTTGTTTTTGTCCTTGCTACTATTGGATTGTGGTTTTTCTTGCTTCTTCTGTTTGCCCTCTGGTAGATGAGCCTAAGAGGCTTATAGAAGCTTCCTAACAAGAGGGACTCATGCTACAAAATACTGGGTATTGCTCTGGTGTGCAAGGCCTTTCTCAATAAACTTTAATTTTCTGCTCATGGGTGGAGATGAACTCTGTCCCTGTTAATTGTTTCACCTGAGATGACTCAGTCCTGTGGTCTATGGGCTCTATGGTAGGGTTATTGGTGATCTTCGATATGGCTTACTCTATTAGGTGCATTCCAGGAGTGTTGCTGCCAATTCCTCCATCACTCCAATTAGACACTGTCAACCAACACCACCATATTAGACCCTCAAATGCTAGCAGATAGTTCTGGTTCAGTGTCCTGTGGGTTCACTGCCCCTTTTCCCTGGGTCTTGGCATGCACAAGACTTTGTTTGTGCCTTCCAAAAGTGGAGTATGTCTCCCCCCAGTCCTGTGGAAGTCTTGCAATCAAATCCCACTGGCCTTGAAAGTCTTTTTACCAGGGGTTTCCCAGTCCCTTTGCCAGATCCCTAGGCTTGGAAGTCTGACATGAGTCTCAGAATCATCATAACAATGGGAGAACTTCTTTGCTATTATCGTTCTCCAGATTGTGGGTCACCCACCTGACAGGAATGGGATTTGATTTTATCATGTTTTCATCCCTCCTACCATCTCATTGCAGCTTCTTCTGTGTCTTTGGACATGGGGTATCATTTTTTGCTGTATTCTGGCATCCTCGTGTCAGTCGTTCCAGCAGCTAGTTGTGATTTTGGTGTTCTCCCAGTAGGAGATGAGTGCATGTCCTTCAACTTTGCCATCTTGAAAGATTGAGACTCAACTTTAGATTTAAGGACAGGAATAGGCTGGAAGTGAGTGGAAGTAAAACTATATGTCATGTAAATGATAACCAAAGGATAGTAGTGGTGGCTACACATATATTAGACAAAATTGGCTAGGAAAAATCTGTCAAAAGAGAAAAAATAGGTCATTACATAATGATAAAAGGATCAATTCAAAAGGTAGATATAGCAGTAATTAATATATATGTACCCAATATAAGAACACTATATAAAGCCAATATTAACAGAATTAAAGGGAGAAATAGACAGAAATATTATAACAGTAAAAAAACTCTGATATTGCACTTTCCATAATGCATAAGTCATCCAGATAGAAAATGAATAAAGAAACAGCACACTCTAATAGTAATGTTAGTCAATTTCATCTAACATATTTACAAAGAATATTCCATCCAATAGTAGCAGAATAAACATTTTTTCCAAATGTGCACAAAACTTTCTCTAGGAAAGATCACAAGATTGGTCACAAAATAAGCATTAAAATTTTAACAAGGTTCAAGTTACTCCAATCGTATGTTTTGACCTCAGTGGAATAAAACTAGAAATTTATAACCAAAGAAAAGAGGTAAAGTCACAAATATATGGAAATTGAAGAAAGCACGTTTTTTTATTCTTTCTCCTAAAACAAAAGAGCAATTTTTCCAATAACTATTTATTTTATGAAAATTGAGACATAGCTTACATGAAGTACATACATATTACATGAATAGCTCAACATACTTTTACATATGAATATATTTTTAACCAATATCCACAGAAAAATATAGAAATTTCTATTACTGCAGAGTGTTCCAACATACTCCCTCCCAGTCAGTGGCACAAGGGTGATCATTATAAATAATATATTCTTGAAAAACCTCTGGATCAGGGAATAAGTGAAAATATAAATTAGAAAATAGCTCAAAGACAATCAAAACCAAAAATACAACATACTGAACTTACAAGCACAGCAAAATCAGTGCTGAGAATGCAATTTATAGTGATGAACAATTACACTGAAAATATTAATAAAGATTTCAGATTAAAACTTAATTTTATACCTCAAAATAGTAGAAAAAATCCTAAACTGGAAGGTAAGAAAGGAAAAAAAAACAATTAGAGCAGAAATAACTGAAATTAAAAATAGAAAAACAATATCAAAATGACAAAACTAGAAGTTAGTTTTATGAAAGATTAAAAATGACAAATATTTAGCTTCACTAAACATGAAGAAAAGATAGAATATTAAAATAAATTAAATCACATATGAAAGAAGAGACATTACAACTGATGTATGGTACAGAAACAGAAAAGATCATGAAAGACTATTATGAACAATATGTGTCAACAAATCAGACAACTTAGAAGAAATGGATAAGTTTGTAGACTTACCACTTACCAAGACCATATTATACAGAAATAGAAATTCTGAGCAGACTGATATTGAAACAGGATATTTAAATAATATGAAAATTTCCCCAACAAAGATAAGACCGGTACCAGATGGCTCCACTGGTGAATTCTACCAAATATGTAAATAAAATTAATGCCAATTATTAAACTCTCCCAAAATATAGAAGATGAGGTAATACTTCCAAATTCATTTTATGACACCAGTATCACAATGATACCAAAACTAAAAAATAAGAAATTAAAGAAACTACAATGCCAAATCCCTGAAACCATACATGCAAAGCCCTAAACAAAATATTAGAAAACCAAATTCAACAGTACCTTAAAGGATCATATTCTGTGACAAATTGGGATTCATCCATGTGATTCAAGAATGGTTCAACAAACAGTGGTCCCCTCTCATTTTTGTTTTTATTTTATACAGTGTCAGTTATCCATTGTCCACAAATATTAAATGGAAAATTCTAGAAATGTATTAAAAATCCATAAGATTTAAATTGGCAGCTGAGCAGCACTGGAGTGGCAGTTTCATGGTGCTGGAGTGGCCGAGAGAAGATACCCCATGTCCAAGGTCAGAGAAGCACCAGAAAGATGGTAGGCACTGGAGCGGTGGCTGTGCAATGCTGGAGCAGCTGCGAGGAGATATTCCCACATCCAGGGGCAAAGGAGAAGCCCCACCAAGATGGTAGGAGGAGTGAATTCACATTTAGAATAAAACTCCATTCCCCCCAGAGATACTCAGAAGGCTCAAACAAACCTTGTGTGCACCAGGACGCAGAGACCCCAGAGAGAGTGAAACAGAACTGTGTTTGAGCATCTCCTGGGGAGGTACAGGTCAGCAGTGGACTGCCACAGGGACAGGGCTCTGGGTTGCAGCAGACTTGGGTATGACATAAGTCCTCTTGGAGGAGGTCACCATTAACCCCACCATACAGTTTCCAGAATTTACAAGGGGCTGGAACATAGACTCTTGGAAGGCACAACCAGAATTATGTGCACACTGGGACCCAGGAAAAAGAAGTAGTGATCCCACAAGAGACTGACCCAGACTTTCCTGGGAATGTCCAGGAGTCTCCAGCAGAGGCGTGTGTTGGTGGTGGAATGCTACAGGGTGGGGGCACTGAGTGTAGCAGTACATGCATGGGCCCTTTTGAAGGAGGTCCCCAATATCGTCATTATTTCCACTATAGTTTGATCCCAGGTGAATAACAGGGAGGGAACACAGCTCCACCCATCAAGAGAAAAACAGATTAAAGATTTACTGAGCATGGTCCATTCATCAGAAAAAGACCTACTTTCTCCTTCAGTCAGTCTCTCCCATTAGGAAGTTTCCATAAGTCTCTTATCCTTCTCCATCAGAGGGAAGACAGACTGAAAATCACAATCACAGAAAACTAACCAAGCTGATCACATGGACCACAGCCTTGTCTAATTCAGTGAAACTGAGCCATGCTATGTAGGGCCAAAGATGGAGAAGGTATATATATAGTCAGCGAAAACAAACCCACGTGCTGACTGTGGCTCAGATCATGAACTAGTTATTGCCATATTTAGACTTAAATTGAAGAAAATAGGGAAAACCACTAGATCATTCAGGTGTGACCTAAATAAAATCCCTTATGATTAAACAGTGGAAGGAGAAGCAGATTCAAAGGACTAAATCTGATAGTGGGGATGATGATATTCCAGCTGAACTATCTCAAAATCTAAAAGATGATGCTGTTAAAGTGATGCACTTAGTATGGCAGCAAATTTGGAGCTCAGCAGTGGCCACGGAACTGGAATAAGTCAGTTTTCATTCCGATTCCAAAGAAAGGAAATGCAGAGAATATTCAAATACCACACAATTGCACTGAACTCCTACACTAGTAATGCTCAAAATTCTACAAGCCAGGCTTCAACAGTACGTGAACTGTGAACATCCAGATGTTCAAGCTGGATTTAGAAAAGATAGAGGAACCAGAGATCAAATTTTCAGCATCTATTGAATCATTGAAAAAGCAAGAGCGTTCCAGAAAAACATCTACTTTTGCTTTATTCACTACGCCAAACCCTTTGATTGTGTGGATCACAACAAACTGTGGAATATTCTTAAAGACATGGGAATACCAGAGCTCCATACCTGCCTCCTAAGAATGACCCAGAGGGATGGAATTGGGAGGGAGGTGGGAGGGGGGTTCTGAAAGGGGAACACATGTGTACCCATGGTGGATTCATGTCAGTGTATGGCAAAATCAACACAATAATGTAAAGAAAATAAATAAATAAATATATTAAGAAAGGAAAAAAAGAAGCAACAATTAGAACCGGATATAGAACAGACTGTTTCCAAATTGGGAAAGGAGTACGTCAAGGTTGTATATTGTCACCTTGCTTATTTAACTTATATTCAGAGTATATCATCCTAAATGCCAGGCTGGATGAAGCACAAGCTGGAATCAAGATTGCCAGGAGAAATATCAAAAATCTATGTCTTTTCCAGTACTATTGTATGGATGTGAGAGTTGGACATCCATACAGAAAGAAAGAAAGCTGAGTGCCGAAGAATTGATGCTTTTCAACTGTGGTGTTGGAGAAGACTCTTAAGAGGCCCTTGGGGTATAAGGAGATCAAACCAGTCAATCCTAGAGGAAATCAGTCCTGAATATTCCTTGCAAGGACTTATGGTGAAGTGCCAATACTTTGACCACCTGTTGCAAATTTCTGACTCATCGGAAAAGACTCTGATGCTGGGAATGATTGTAGGCAGGAGGAGAAGGAGATGACAAATTGTTGAAGGGCATCACCAACTCGATGGACATGAGTTTGAGCAAGTTCCAGGAGTTGGTGATGCACAAGGAAGCCTGGAATGCTGCAGTCCCTGGGGTTGCAAAGGGTCAGGCACAACTGAGTGACTGAACTGAACTGAACTGATAGTTTGTTTGCTGTGCAAAAGCTTTTAAGTTCAATTAGGTCCCATTTGGCAATTTTTATTTTTATTCCATTACTCTAAGAGGTAGGTTATAGAGGATCTTGCTGTGATTTATGTCAAAATGTGTTCTGCCTATGTTTTCCTTCAAGAATTCTATAGCTTCTGGCCTTACATTTAGGTCTTTAACCCATTTTGAGCTTATCTTTGCATGTAGTGTTCAAAAGTATTTTAATTTCATTCTTATACACATAACTCTCGAGTTTTTCCTGTACAACATATTGAAGAGACTATTTTCTCCTTTGTTTATTCTTGCCTCCTTTGTCTTTGTGGCTCAGATGGTAAAGAATCCATTTGCAATGCTGGAGACCTGGGTTCAATCCTTGCATTAGGAATATCCTCTGGAGGAGGGCACAGCAACCCACTCCAATACTTCTGACAGGAGAATCCCATGGACAAAGGATCTTGGTTGGCTACATTTCTTCAGGTTACAAAGAGTCTGACACAACTAAGTAACACTTCACTTTGTCAAAGGCAACATGCCCATAGTTGAGAGGGTTTAATAGCACAATGTTGTAAAACAATTGTCCTCCAATTAAAAATAAATAAATAAATAAGACAGAAGCTACATCTAACAAATAGTATTTCAGAATAATGTTTGTTCCATAATATGACCTGTTTGCTTTACTGCACTTTTCATTCACTATTACTGATGTATTCATCGTTTTCATCTCTTTTAAGTCTTGAACATTTTAGTATCATCTTCTAATCTTGGTTACATAAAAATCACAAGTACATGTCTAGACAGAGAAGCTGCAGCAAGTTATCCAGAAGATCTAGCAAAAAAAATTAGAAGAAGGTGACTACATTGAACAAAAGATTTTCAGTGTAGATGAAATGGCCTTACATTAGAAGAAAATGCCATCTAAGACTTTCGGAACTAGAGCAGATAAGTCAATGCCTGACTTCAGAGCTTCAAAGGAAAGTCTGGTTCTCTTGTTGGGGGCTAATGTAGCTGATGACTTTAAGTTGCAGCCAATGCTAATTTATCATTCCAGAAATCCTAGGGCTTTTAAGATTTATACTAAATCTACACTGCCTGTGCTCTCCAAATGGGAAAACAAGGCTTGAATGACCAAACATCTGTTTACAATATGGTTTACTGAATATTCACAGAATATCTTAAGCCTATAGTTGAGAGCCATTGCTCTCAAAATTGAAAAAAAAAACTTTCTTTCAAAATATTACTGCTTAGTGATAATTCATCTGGTCACCTAAGAGCTCTAGTGGGGTTGTACAGTGTGAATAGTGTTGTTTTAATGCCTGGCGACACAGCATGCATTCTGCAGCCCATGGGTCAAGGAGTAAAATTCAGTGTTGAAGTATTATTTAAGAAATACATTTTGTAAGGTCATATCTGCTATAGGTGGGGTTTCCATGATGGATCTGGACAAAATAAATTGGAAATATTCTGGAAAGGATTTTTCTTTTTAAATACTATTAAGAACATTTGTAATTCATGGGAAGAGGTCAAAATATCAACATTAATAAGAGTTTGAAAAAGTTGGTTCCAATCTTCATAAATGACTTTCAACGGTTTAATACTTTGAAGGAGAACATATTTGCAGATGTGGTAAAAATAGCAAGAGAACTAAAAATGGAGACCTTAGACGTGACTGAATTGATGCAATATAATGAAACTTTAAAGGATGAGGAGTTGCTTCTTACGGATGAGCAAAAACAAGTGGTTTCTTGAGATGGACAATACTCTTGGTGAAGATATAAATATTGCCAAATTGACAAGATAATATTTAGAATATTTAGAACATGAAAGCAAGATTTTCCACTAGCAAAAAGGCTACAACTCGCTGAAGGTTAAAATGATGATTAGTACTTTCATCAATAAAATATTTTAAAATTATATTATGTACATTATATTTTTAGACATAATGCTGTTGCACTCTTGGTATACTACATAATAGCATAAGCATAACTTTTACTTGTAGTGGAAAACCAAAATATTAGTGTGACTCATTTTATTGTGGTGGTATAGAACTGAAGTTGCAATATCTCTGTTCATATGGCTCAGACAGTAAAGAATCCATCTTCAATGCAGAAGACCCAAGTTCTATCCCTGCATCAGGAAGATCCCCTGGAGAAGGAAATGGCAACCCACTCCAGTATTCTTGGCTGGGGAATACCAGCCAAGAGCCTGGCGGGCTACTGTCCATGAGGTCACAAAGAATTAGACATAACTGACTAACACAGTCACTTTTTGTCATGTTTATACAGTTACATTTTTGCAAGATGATAAGAGTTCTAGAAATGGATGGTGGTGATGGCTGCACAACAATGTGAATATAATTAATACCACTAAACTGTGCACTTAAAATAGTTAGCATGGTAAATTTAACCTTGTTTTACCACAAAAATGATTTAAATAGTAAATTTCATATTATGTGAATATCACCACATTCTTTTTTAATTTCAAAGTGGAGCTAGAATACTTACCTTGTAGTACTGGCAGGTGTCAGTAATAGTGTGCTTATATAACAGCAGAATGTTTGCCTTAGAGTAGATGCTTAACCATTGTTTTAATTTCTTTGTTTTTTAAACTTTTATTTTGTATTTGAGTGTATCTGATTAAGAATAGTGATAGTTTCAGGTGAAAAGTGAAGGGACTCAGCCATACATATATCCATTCTCCCAAAACTTCCCTCCCATTCAGGCTGCCACATAACATTGAGCAGAGTTTCATGTGCTGTACAGGAGGTCTTTGTTAGTTGTCCATTTTAAATATAGCAGTGTGTACCTTTCTATCCCAAACTCCCTAACTATCCCTTCTCCTCATTCTTCCTCCTGGCAACCATAAGTTTGTTTTCTAAGTCTGTGAGTCTCTTTCTGTTTTGTAAGTTAATTTGTAACATTTCTTTTATATTCCACATATAAGGAGGTATCATACAGTATTTCTCCTTCTCTGTCTAAATTACTTCATTTATTATAACAACCTCTAAGTGCATCTATGCTGTTGCAAATTGCATTACTTCATTCTGTTTAACGGCTGTGTAATATTCCATTGCATATATGCACCGCATCTTCTTTATCTATTCTTCTGTTGATGGACATTTAGGTTAGCTTCATGCCTTAGCTATTGTAAACAGAGCAGGAATGAACACTGGGGTGCATGTATCCTTTCAGATCATGTTTTTCTCTAGATATATGCCCAGGAGAGAGATTTCAGGGCCATTGCTGTTGTTGTTCACTCACTCAATCATGTCTGACTCTTTGTGACCACATGGACTACAGGACTCCTGGCCTCTCTGTCCGTCATCATCTCCTGAACGTTGCCCAAGTTTATATCCATTGCATCAGTGATGCTATCCAGTCATCTTATCCTGTGAGGGCCATATGCTAGTTCTATTTTTAGTTCCTTCCACCTTTTTCTTCATCTCCCTTCTCCCACTGTTGTCCATGTATCTAAGTTCATGACTTAGACTCTGCCAATCCTCCCTCTTCTCAACAGACTCCTTTCTCCTAGTTTCTTTATCTCACTTCTTCTTTCTCTCATTTATTTTCTTATTATAAGGAACATCAAGGACTTATGAGAATGCTTCAACTCTTTTACTAGGTGGAAAAACCAGTGTTCTCTTCCAAAGGCTCCCACAAGCAATGTACAAATCCAAATATGTCAGTCAGTATTACTTGAGCTAAAAGGGTGATGCATTGAATTGTGCAAGTCGTTTACTTCACAATGGTGCCTGGATGAGAAGGTGAATTGGGTCAATGTGCCCTGGGATAGGTCTGAATTCAAGAGATGCCTATTTTTAATTCACAGAAAGGTAGTATAAGAACCAGCACCATCACAATATTGTAATTATCCTTAAAATAAAATCTAAAAAAGAACAAGTGCCAGCAAGGTGCATGCATAATTAAAATATTATGGATCCTTGGGGTCAGAATTGAAGTACTCAGTGTCTAGAGAATGAAGACTTAAAATCATAGATTCTTGAAGGAGGGGGAAAAAACAAAACAAAAACCTCTTGTAAGTCCCATGGATGATGGGAAAGGACAGTTTTTGAATCTTAATAAGAAAATTATATTTCTCACTTAGGACTCCAGGCCATGTCTAAGAGAGAAAGAGTATGGTTGTAGGGGGCAGCACATAGGGATGAAGAGGTTACTTTGGGAAAGAATGGAGAAACTATTAGGATAACAACTTGGATAACACCAAATTTTGTAGGCTGAGGTTTCTCCAAGGTAAGATAGAATCAAGTCTGTTTTACCTAGAAACCTAGACCAAGCAAATCATCCAGCCTAAGATCATCATATATAACAAGGGTTCTCATCTATTTTTCATACTGTTCATGTGTTGGAAAGACTGAAGGCAGGAGGAGAAGGGAACGACAGAGGATGAGGTGATTGGATGGCATCACTGACTCGATGGACATGAGTTTGGGCAAGCTCCAGGAGTTGGTGATGGACAGGAAAACTCGGTGTGCTGCAGACCATGGGGTCACAAAGAGTTGGACATGACTGAGCGAGTGAGCTAAACTGAACTCATCTGTTTGTGCTTCCATTTTCCTTGTTAAATTTTCTTAATTAGTGTAGCTCTTTCCAAAATATACATGTCCACATATGAGCCAGTTTAACCTAGCTAATGTTGAAGTGCCTAGCAGTAGTAGAATAGGTGTAGCACTTCTAAGGTACAATAGTTGTCCTGCCATGTTCTAGCTGGAATATTGGATAAGACAGAATGTTGAAAAAGTTAAGAATATAAATGTACCCTTAGGCAAGGGTTCTTACTCTGAGGTCTCTTAACCTCTGACAATGTGTGAAAAATTGCACTTACATTGCATGTGTACGTTTTGAAGATGAGGATGGAAAGAAAGTCCACAAATATCCTCAGATTTGAAACACAAAACACTAGCCTCCCCTAGAATAGTAATAGAAATTCCTTCCTAAAAACCCAGATACTTATCGTAGTGTATATGTTTCCATGCTAGTCTCTCTATTTGTCCCACTCTCACCTCTCCCCCATCGCTCCTGTGTTCATAAGCATATATACTGCCATATATAAAATATATAGCCAATGGGAATTTGCTGTGTGACTCAGGGAACTCAAACTGGGGCTCTGTAATAACCTATAGGGGTAGGAAAGTGGTGGGAAGTGGGGGGGAATTCAAGAGAGAAGGGACATATGTATAGTTATGGCTGATTCATGTTTATGTATGGTAGAAACCAACACAATATTGTAAATCAATTATCCTTCAATTAAAAATAATTTAAAATAAACAGGTACTTTGGATAAACACCAGATGTATTTTCTGGAGGTTTGGATTTTAGATTGAGCTCTGCCAAAAACTTGCTGTATTAGATCCTTTAGGCCTCATGTTGCATATCTGTAAAATAAGAAAGTGGATTACAAGATCTGCAAGGGCCCTTAAAGTTCTAAAGATTTAATTTTGTAAGAATGAATTGCCGTGATTTGCTAAACTCTTGGGATGACTCTCTAAGTTCAATTTGTATAAATACAGTCAGATAAAACACTGTTCAGCATTTTCTCAATAGCTTAATTTGGCTTTGCTTTTATTCTTCTTCATCCCCTAAAGTCCCATGAAATGGAAGGTTGTGGGAGAATTCAACTCAGCCTGAGTCTATGCAGAGTAACTTAGGCTTTATATGGCTAGGTCATGGTATGATTTTTTACCCTGTACTGAACAATCAAGATACTTTTGGTGTGGCATAGATAAACGGTGAATCTCTAGTCAGTTTACTATTCCTTTTCAGGAAAGGATTTCAAGTCTTTTAAGTTTTTGAGATAAGTGAGAGCTTAGAGCCTTTATTAGTACATATTTGGGTGAAGACAATTATTTGAGAAAAGCTTATAGGACTAAGATTGAACCAGTTTAAAGGGTAGCAGAGAAAATGGAAATAATTTCATTTTCAACTTGCTTCTTATTGTCCAAGATTGTGGCATAAGAAGGGTGTGACAACAACAAATAATAGTCTTTGGTGTGTTGGCTATGGCTTGCTTGCTACATTGGGGACAAAAGAAAAGCTAATGTCTTTTGTAGTTAAGGTCATGTCCTACACTTTTCCTCACTACTTCTCCAAATAGCCTCATTATTACCACCACAACTGGGGTTTCCCAGTTGGCGCTAATGGTAAAGAATCCTCCTGCCAATGCAGAAGACACAAGAGATGCAGGTTCTATCCCTGGATCAAGATGATCCCTTGAAGTAGGAAATGGCAGCCTAGTTCAGTATTCTTGCCTGAGAAACCCCATGGACAGAGGAGCCTGATGGACTACAGTCCATGGAGTCACAAAAAGTCAGACAAAATTGAGCACATAACACACACATACCAGCCACTAGACATCTTCTGATAGGAGATTCTAGATTGAAGGGGAGTAGATGAATGCTGCCCTTCTATTACTGAGTCCAAGTTCACTCTGCTCACCACATGACAGGCCAATGAATCCCAGAGATGAGACGTTGAGGCAATAAAGATGACTTTATTCAGAAAGCCAGATGGCTGAGAAGATGGCAGCCTAGTACCTCAAAATTACTGTCTTGCTTGATTCTGGATGCCAGGTTCTTTTGTAGAGTCAGAGAGAAAGAAGCAGTGAGGAACTAAAATCAAAAGGTAAAATAAAGAATGAGAGGTAATGGGGAAGTAAAGTGAAAGGGTCTTCAGTCTTGCAAAACATCTCCAAGGGAATGGGCAGCATTTGGAAGGGGTGTGTTAATCTCTCTATTCACAGATGGTCAGGGACAGATTATCTCTCTATGGGCTGAACAAAGTCCCTTTAGTTTACAGTCAGGCAGAGGGTCAGGGTCCTCTGAGGCAAGTTATGATCCTAATAACAAACGCCAGGGAAAACAAGTCAAAGAAACAGTTTCCAGCATGGAGTCAGAATTGGCTTCTTCTCTGCAACAATTTATCACTGTCAAAGTCCATTCCACAATTATGTGGAAAAAAAGGGTGTAACGATCATTCTGGCTTAGTCAGATGGATCTTTCTGGGAGTGTACGCCATTTTTGCCAGTGTTACAAACGTTGAGACTTGTGTTCCTTTTATTCCTGTTTTGGAAAGTGTTTATTTTACACCTGACATTCTCCAAGGGCTCTTCCTGTCCCAGAGATCAAAGTCGGGACTCCTGCATTGCAGACAGATTCTTTACCATCTGAGCCACGAAGGAAGCCCAAACTTAGAATATTGAACTTCAAATCCACAATTTCAAGTTAAGAAATTCAGTGATTTTCTATGCATGGGAAGATGCAAGAGTCACAGCTCATTAAAATCATTTCCTTGGTATGAACCTCAGCCATCTGGAGCCTGTAATCCTGCATTCTCAGATTTTCCTCAGGTTTCACCATAGGGATTGGATGCAGTCTGATGACTGCCAGGTGGCAGGCATTCCCCTCTTCAGGGTTCACTGGCTTCATGTTGAAGGGCTGCAATTGCTGATTCCATTCCTCAGGCCTTCCCCTCTTGGCCATGTATTTGGCCCATATTTGAGAGACATTTCATGATAATCTTTGTCCAATGGAGCTGGGAGGCTCATCCCCAATTCAGGCGAACCTTGATATCCCACTCCAGGTGATAAGTTTTGGATCAGACCCCATCAATAATTGAAAATTCAATGGATTATAGCAATAATCCAGGAGACATTTTCCCTTGTTGCTTCTTTCCATACCTAGAATTACACTATTGCATTATTTAATTTTGCAAATGTTATTTCCTCAAAATATTTAGCCATAGATGTTTTGTTGGAGGCCTAATTACACATTGGCTACTGCAAGAGAAAACAATCTTATAAATTAAACAGGATAGAAGTAATGTAGACAATGACATACTACAGCAGGGAGACACAAAGCACAGTTTGAAAACAAAGAACAAATTCAAATAATGATTAGTATGACTAGTTCTAATCCAGATGCAATAATCAGATGACTAATGGAGCCATAACTGATTAAATGAGCTACCTGTAGTTCCATTATACTGACCATGCATACTTATGCATGACTTAATCTTTGAGATAAGCATATGTTACTTGGAAGGATCAATCAGGTATAGAGAAAAAGATAAATGTTCCAAAAGGCATAATTGACCAAACTATTGTAAGTCATATTTAATTGAAGGAGTTTTTTTTTACACCCAGAAAGCTCAGATTTAAACCAATAATCCTTTTACATAGAAACCATACAAATTATAAACATATTTTCCGGTTTACTCAGTTCTAGGTGAATAAACCTTCTTTGTTAACACCTTTATGAAGCCATCATGTTTCTCAATAGAATTCTTCAATTTTTTACCCAGTTCAGTATAATGTTCTGGAAGCTCTTTTTCATAAATCTTCTCGAAGAGAAAGCATTTTTACAAAGGCACCAGAGTGAAGTCATAACAGTCTATATTAACAAAAGACTTAAAGATGGCAAGTTTAAATCTGATTACAATGCAATTCACCTTTAAAGCAACGCAATTACTACTGTGACACACAAAACCTTCAGACAACTAAAATTATGACTGATTATGTTCTATGACTGATTATATTCTATATTCATATCAGATTCTAGGAACTCCATATAACCTCTAGAATATCTGTACCATTTGACAAATATTGTAACTTAAAATTTATTACTCATTTCACAACACCTCTGTGATAGCTTAACATATCAAATGAACCTGATTAGTTTAATATCTCCCTTTGGGGTGTCTCGGGGCCTCTTTGAAGCATCCCAAAGTTAGCTAGAGATCAAAATAACTATTATAATTTGATTTGGGAAGTCCTGTTAAAGGAACACCATGAAAAACATTTTAAAATAGAGCAGGTCCATAGATAACTGTTAAACTTACCCAATGTGGCAATGAAAGATTTCAAAGGCAAATATAGATTATTTAAGCGGTATATAAGCTTGAGATTTGTGATCAAAGTCTGTTTAGCATCTTCAGAAATCTTGTCTGCTCTAACAGAGAGAAAAACCAAATTCACATTTTGTACCAGGTTATTTTAAAGTTTCATTTACTCCATTAAACATATTTTAGGCTTAGTCAATCCTGACTGATGATGTACAAAACCCTTTTGGAGGTCTATTTTCCACAAACCTTTCATCACTAAACATTTCAGCACAATTTTAAATTTCAAGTTGTAAAATACCTGGAGAGATCCTAAAAGTTTACTCAAAACTCTTCTTATTTGTATTTTCTTCCCTTAAATATTCTTTATCTTTAAAAAAAAACTTCTATTTCATATATATTCCTTTAAAAGGTTCTGTCCATTGAATTTGGCCAGCACCTACTTGTAAGTATGTCACTTAGCTTGCTGATGTGTTACAAAGAGCTCATACTGAGGCTCAAGGTCTAGTGGAAGCCGAATAGTCCACCATCTTGGCTCACATAGCCATCATTTTGATATGGAACTTTTGTAACTGCTTCCATAGCCTTCCTGGGAATGTCCTTGATATTGAAGCCTTTTTTGTAATAACATCACAGTACAAAACTATCTATAATTGGCAATGTTGCAAGAAGGAGGCCTCCTTCCAGGGCCTAAACCTGGGCTCTTGTCTAACACTCAGAAATGAATTGTCTGAGAAGACACATGTGCTGACAAAGCAAGATATTTTATCAGGAATGGGCACCTGGGTGGAGAGCAGTAGGGTAAAGGAACCCAGGAGAACAGCTCTGCCAGTTTTATGGAGATGGGATTAGTTTCTGGGTTGCCTTTAGCCAATCATTCTGATTCAGAGTCCTTCCTGGTGGTGCAGGCCTTGTTCAGCTAAGATGGATGCCAGCAAGAAGGATTCTGGGAGGTGGTTGGACTCGTGGTGTCTCCCTTTGACATTTCCCAAACTCTTCAAGTTGGTGTTGGCTTATCAGTTTCATGTTCCTTACCAGGCCCTCCTGTCATAAAACAACTCATGCAAATGGTTACTATGAAGTCTGGCCAGGGTGGGTGGTTTCAGTCAGTGTGCTTCCTCTAACAACAAGACTTAAAAGTCATGGTTAAACATATGATTGATTGATAAAGACACTTGGACAATGTGTGCTTAGTTGCTCAGTCATATCTGATTGTTTGCAACCCCATGGACTGTAGCTTGCCAGGCTCCTCTGTCCATGAAGATTCTCTAGGCAAAAATACTGGTGTGGGTTGCCATGCCCTCCCCCAGGGGGTATTCCCAACCCAGGCATTGAACCAAGGTTTCCTGCATGGTAGGTGAATTCTTTATACTCTAAGCCACCAGGGAAGCCCAAGAATATAGGAGTGAGTAGCCTATCCCTTTTTGGACGATACTTATTTCTTAAGTAATCAGAGATGTGAAAAGCAAATATAAAGCACTTAACGGCAAAGGAACATATAATCTATTATCAAAAATGCATTACAAGAAAACATTTCTCTGAACAGAAAGAAATGCCAAATCCAAGTCTTAGCTTACTCCCAACAAGATTCATTCATCCAACAAAATTCAATCCAGGCTTGGGAAATCCTGATCATGCATAACTCTTTTTAGTTCTTTTTGTTTTTCTTCCCACCTTCTTCTACTGAAACATGTCTTAGTTTCCCTAAATATTTTCCACAATGAGGTACATTTCTTGCTGACAAATTTGTAACAGATGTAATACCTTATTCATGTTAAACCTAGGCACAGTGAAAGTATTATACTTAATATTATATTTAATATGTTGTGACTCAGGACATATCTATATTATCATAATTAGACAATAAATTTAAACATTAATGCCAGATACTAATTTCATATTAAATACTTCCCAGTTGATGTGAACCTGAAAGTCATTTAACTTAATTTATCTTGTATTTAGAATTGTTTTTCTTTGTCTTTTGGTTTATAAGTGCTTACTACTGTTTTTAAGCCAATTAAATAGAGCTCTTTACAACCATCAATGTGACAATGCTATCCCCTCCACCCCAGAATATAACTATAAACACACAATGAGGCCTCAGTTCTTACTTCAAGATTTCATGTCTGAATCAGATACAGCAATGTGAAACCCATCAGTTTACCAAAGAGACTGGATTAAAATTGGGATTCTCACAGATGAAACAAGTCAGACTCACTTGGCTAGATGGCTAAATATTAATATTTGCAGGAAAAGCAGTTTCTAATTACCTGGCAAAAAACTAACTTCTAAATTACTTTATCCTCTCTAAAATTTGCATTTCAAAAAGATAGCAGAGATAAAGTTACCAGACAAGAAAGGATATTTGCATCTCAAAGATACAGGCAAGTTCTTTAACAGGCAAGTTCTTTCTAGAATGACTTTGTTTTTCCTTTGTTTAATATTTACAAGCTTCAGAAGATGAACAGGGAAGATTTTAGGAGTGATGAAAAGATTTTTGGAACCACTCTTCTGGTTCTGTGAAGACTACATTTATAAACCAGAGACAGTTTGTTTGTCCCTCCTTTCCGACAGGAATTGGGTAGTCTCTCTAACAAAGACTGACACATCTATCCACCCACATTGGAAAGCTTCATCCCTCCTCTTCTACCCTAGAGGAGAAGGCCTTTTGGGGAAGATCAGAGGCAACACCCAGCCTCCTGCAAATTGATGGGGACCAGGGAGGAAAGAGGCAAAGGGCAACAGGAAAGATAAGAAAGACATACTGGGAAGTCCGTCCTATAATTACAAATAAGGAAGAAAGACTGAGGAGTCTGCCCTATAATTTCAACAGCCTAGTCCTCAGCTTAAGGGAGGAGGACCCTTAAGGAAAGGAAGGCCTTCACCCATTTGGGTGGCAACTACTGGGGCACAGTGATCTGTGTGCCCTTGGAACATATCATAGAGTAACCCTGGCCAGAGTTCCTCAATTGTTCCCACAGACACTTTTCTGTTTGCAGAAGGTTCAAGGAGAAAGAAATGAGAAAACTGTAGAGAAAACCTTAGAGGAAGCAGCTAGTTCCAGATGTCTGTGCATTACCAAAGTAACCAGAATAAACCAAAACCTAGCCAGTCTGAAAGTCACATTAACATGACTTCCCATTCTCATTAGACCAGTGATCTTTCTCCAAAGTGTCTTATATATGGAGTTTCCCTTCTCAGGTATAACACCTCTAATTGGAGCCAAAGCCCCTCAGATGGGAGCCAAGGCTCCCCAGATTGGACAAATTCAAAAGATTCTGATGGGACCCTGATATCAAGCTGTTCTGAGGAAAAGGGTTGTTAGAACATTTAATTTACAAAGGAGAGGAGTATCTATTAGAGAGGCAATCAACTTGTTCTCCGCTGTCAAAGTTATCTGGGACTCTTTAAGGGGAAACTAGAATTGGATGCCTCAAGTCCAAGGGAACCCCTGGGACTGTTCATTATTGGAGTGTCCCTCTCCTTTGTAAAGTGTTTCTAACTGCCAGATTATTTGTGAGCCATAATTGCTTCTCTGAACTTAACATATCTAAACACCCCAAAGAGCTTTCCTTTGGAATAGATGAAATATTTCCCATTTTTTCAAGCTTTATAACACCAAAACACAAAAGACACAGACAAATTTCAACAAAAACAGCAAAAATTTCAGCATTAATGCATACAGATGAACCCATTCCCAAATCAGGTGAATAAATTTACTCTACAAAACAAATGAACTAATTCCTACTAGGCTACCCACCCCCACAAGAGCTAGCTCCCCAGTGAACGTGTTCAAAATGAACCAGTTCCCAAATCAGGTAAATGATTTTACCCTATGAATTAGCTAATTCCAACTATAGTATGCTTGCCCCACAAGAACTACTTCTCCAATGAACCAATTCAGGGTAGGTCCAGCAACACTTCCCTTCTCAATAGGGTACCCCAACCAAATTTGATGTCCCATAAAGGAAAAGCCCAAATTGAGGGGGTAAAAATGCTCCAGGTGTGCACACTGGAGTGACTTATCCTACAATATTGAGACTATCAGCTCATAACAAAAAAGAGCACCCAAATCAAGGGAACCAACTGAACCAGCTATAGAATTGGGTAGATTTACCCTACAAAGGAAATTGAGTCCATCGACGTGTAGAAGTCTGTTGGTTCCTTGTCTCAACTGCCAAGCACTGGAGGCACCCAGTGCTGCTTCAGGGAATATTGAAGGAGAGAACCTCAGGATAAATGGTTCTGGCAGCTGCTTGCGTCTTGCACTAATATTCCCTGATCAAGGCTGGCTAGCCATGATCAGAAGCCAAGGCTCCTGGCTGGCTAAGCTAAATTGTTATCAAGTCCAAACTTGCTCTGCTCACCACAAGAGAGGCCAATAAATCTGAGAGGAAGTGTTGAAGCAAGTAAAATTACATTAGTCAGAAAGCCAGCTGACAGAGAACACGGCAGGCTAGCACCGGAATTGGACGTGACTGAGCAGCTTCACTTCACTTTTGTAGGGTCAGAGAGAAAGAAGCAACGAGGAACTAAAGTTAAAAGGCAAAATAAAGAGTGAGAGGCAATGGGGAAGTAAAGTGAAAGGGTCTTCAGTCTTGTAAAACATCTCCAAGGGAATGGGCAGCATTTGGAAGGGGTGTGTTAATCTCTTTATTCACAGATGGGCAAGGACAGATTATCTCTCTATGGGCTGAACAAAGACACTTAAGCTTACAGTCAGGCAGAGGGTCAGGGTCCTCTGAGGCAAGCTGTGATCCAAATAACAAAAGCAAAGGAAAGCAAGTCAAATAAACAATTTCCAACATGGAGTCAGAATTGGCTTCTTCTCTGCAACACTTCTGCTTCCAAAGGATAGAATCCAGGCTTTTGCTCATTCATGATTAAGACATTCTTTATCCCATCCAACTTATTTTTTACGCAATGGTTTTGTACATACAATTGTAATTGCCCAGATATTCAAACAAGTGACTTGACTTTCACCAGAAGGGCAGGCTCAGTGGTGGGCGTTCGGTGAATCTTAAATCTTGGAAATAGAAAGAGATTAGGATTCTTCTAACTTCATTTCTCAATTTATTTTACCAGAACTTCATTTTCATCAGTATTCTGTCTGCTGAGAATAAGGGAAGGGCAGCATGTTTAGTGGGCCAGTGGATTCAACTGAAAAGTATTTCACCACTCCTCTTCCTAGCAAACTATTTTTCTCCTTGTCTCTTTGTCTTTATCTCTTTCTCTGCTATGCCTCAGAGTGATGTCCTCATTCTCCTTAGTTTCCATTGCTCTGACATGCCAGGATATAACAGAAACACCAACCTTTCTGTGCTCTTTAAACACAACATTATAGCTACTCTTAAAATCAGTTCCACAAAGCACATGCATCATCATTCTACAAATATCTATTATACAGCTATAATGTTCCAAGAACTAATCTAAGTTCTGAAAAAGAGAGAAGAGAGTAATAAAAATGGCTAATGATTATATAGCACTTACTATGTGTCAGACACTATTTTGCTACTTCCCATGGAATTATCTTGTTTGCTTTTGTTTGTATAATATGAAATATATGTCATGCTAATCCAATTTCACATATGAGCAACCTGAAAAACAGAGAGGTTAAGTAATGCCGAAGAATTGATGCTTTTGAACTGTGGTGTTGGAGAAGACTCCTGAGAGTCCATTGGACTGCAAGGAGATCCACCCAGTCCATCCTAAAGGAGATCAGTCCTGGGTGTTCATTGGAAGGACTGATGTTGAAGCTGAAACTCCAATACATTGGGTACCTGATGCAAAGAGCTGACTCATTTGAAACGAACCTGATGCTGGGAAAGATTGGGGGCAGGTGAAGAAGGGGACGACAGAGGATGAGATGGCTGAATGGCATCACCGACTCAATGGACATGAGTTTGGGTGGACTCTGGGAGTTGGTGATGGACAAGGAGGCCTGGTGTGCTGCAGTCCATGGGGTCGCAAAGAGTTGGACACGACTGAGCGACTGAACTGAACTGAAGTAACTTTCTTAAGGTCACAATCCTGTAAGTAATGGAGCCATGAAGTTAGGAATCCAATCCAGAGAACATTATCAGAAAATGAACTGTTAACCTGTTATATCCTATCCTCATGGACCATATAGTTTAGCTGTAGAGACATAATAACAAATAAATAAAAATACAAATTTTGTAGTAGGTTTATGTTTGTACCAAATAAAGCAGAGTAAGTTGGGGAAAAGTGACAAGAGGTGTGTGTTGTTTCTAATGGGATGATAGGGGCATACCTCTCTGAAGAGATGACATTTCAGCAGAAACCTGAATAAACTTGCTATGTATTATAGGTAGAGTGAGCAGAAGTCACAAAAATCCTAAAATAATAATAAGCAGATAGAATTTTGGCATTACCAGAAAGACCTGTGTGAGTGAGATGTGATAAACAAGAAATGTCCAAGAGGTGTGCATTGAACACATGGAGGGCTTTGTCAGTTATGGCAAATAGTTGAGCTTTTATTTTAATTATAGTAGTATCCATCCTTTTAAGTGGAGGAGAAATATGATCTGACTTAGATTTTATAAAAGGTCACTTTGGTTTCTGTGAGGTAAACAGATTTTAAGAGAATATCAATGAAAGAAGGCTACCATTGCAGTTGTAGAGACAAGAGATAATAGTTTAGCCAAAGACAGTTGAAGTGGTGAAAAGTGGCCAGATTCAGAATACATTTTGAAGGGAAAAGGTGACATATCTTGCTAACAGATAGACTGTGGGAAAGGAGAGATTAGTTGTTTAGCTTTCACAAGACATTAATACCTTCATAATTGCGTCTTTTAATTGAGTTTTCTTTCCCTTTCCCTCCTCTCTCTCCCACTGCAGAAAAGAATTTTTCTATCTGGGATACCATTTGACCATTCATACCACAATAGGATGGTATTTTAAATTCTTCTTAATAATTAAATACTAATTTAGTCATCAATAATTATTAATAATTTTTAATATAAATTACATAATATATGTAATATGAATTAGTATTATGCACATACTCTTTCATCTATTCATAGAATGTGTTAATTCTAGTTTCAGGTGCTCAAAATTCAATAAAGAAAATTTTCATGGTTTCTGACAACATGTAGCTCACTGCATGGTCACTCTCAGGGCTAGGCAATTCCAACCCAAACTGTTTGTTTAATCACCACCATCCCCCATCATACACACTCTTTAGGAAAAGTTAATGGTTACCAGGGGCTTTAACATGCTCAAAACTTTACCTTTGTCATCTTGATTTTTCATAACAACTTTTCAAGGTTAGTATTGTTCCATTTTAAAGATGAGGTTCTAACTTAGCAAAGGAAACACCAGTAGTAAAAGGCAACCTACATTTTACTTTTTTCTATGTTAGGCACATTTATTTTATTCAGTTCCCATGACAATACTTTAATGTCATTTTCTCTATGGTCAAGTTCCCATTGAGTAATGTGTTATTTCCCTGTATCTCTAGTCTTTCATGGACGGAGGAGCCTGGTAGGCTACAGTCCATGAATTCACAACGAGTCAGACAGGACTGAGTGACTTCACTTTGTTTCTTTTACTTTTTAGTCTCTCTAGAATTGTGCCCCCTTGAGAGCTGGCTGCTTTGGCAGTTCTGAAATATAATGTCTATCACCCCAGTCTCTTAGCAACTATTCTCTGCCAGGTTTTTTGGATTCTCTCCCTGCACCAAGAATTGGCAAACACACCAGATAAATGCAATGTCAAAAACATGCATTTTAATATTAAGCCTTAAGAAGTATAGTGTTAATACATAGTTAATACATGTTAATATAGTTAATACATCTGCCTCCTCAGTTAGCCATTGCAAGTGTGTGTGTTCAGTCATTTCAGGTGTGTCTGATTCTTTGTGACCCTATGGACTGTTGCCTGCCAGGCTCCTCTCTCCATAGGATTCTCTAGACAAAAATACTGGAATGGGTTGCCATGCCCTTCTCCAGGGGATCTTCCCAACCCAGGTATTGGACCCATGTCTTCTGCATCTCCTGCATTGCAGGTGGATTCTTAACCCACTGAGCCACCTGGTAAGCCTCTCAGTTTAGCCAGACTTGGGTTTAAATCCCAGTCAGCCACTTACCACTCATTTAACATTGGACAAGTTCTTTAACCTAAGCATCAGTTTCTTCAAACTATAAAATAAGATAAGGATAAGAATAACCTCCCTCCCCCCTTATAGATTTGCTGTAAATGCTAAATGAGCTAGTGTGTGAAGCACTGTAATTCTTACTGTTACTCTTCCCATTGCCCATCTGAACAATCCTTCAGCTAACAATCATCCCAGTTCCATTCTAAAGTCTGCCTGGGTATGTTTGTCTCTGATAGCTTTCTTTTATTAGATTCCCCCACCTTCCATGATTCACATATATTATTTTATTTTTCAGTTATGGACTGAAAAACAAACATTTTTTCCCAAATGTTCAGCTTTCATGAAATGTTGATTTAGAAGAAGCCAGCATTTGGAGGTCTTTTAATTATGGCACATCTGAGGCTTTCTTCACAATAAAAAGGAATGTAGACTTGATTTACCCTGTCTACAAACTCCATGAAATTGCCTATTTCCTCAATGCTTAGTAAAATCTCTTGACTTTAAGTTATGGCAATTCAGAGATCCAACTGTAATACTTATTACATCTCAAATTTGTTTCTTCTTGTCAGCCATTCTAGCTTCCTAGGATCCTAGAATTTCAGGTTTGGAGGGAAACTTCAAGATAATCCAGGCCAATACTCTAATCTGGGGAATCTTAGAAAGTTTTGTGCCTTGGCCCTTTGGACTCTTTTTCAGAATAATAACATTTTTAATAATTAAAATAAAATCGTATGGTTATAAAGGGAGTCAGCTGTATTTAAATACAAAAATAATTTGACATAGTAAGAATCTGAGTTTCTTTATTAACAAAATGAAGCCTGTAAGGATAAGCATACATAACATTTCAAGATGGCTATAAAAAATGTAATGCGAGTCCAAAAGACTGTTCTATACATCTGCGTCTCTTTTGCTGTCTCCCATACGAGGGCGGTTGGGAGGTGGGTTCTGGAAGGGGAACACATGTATACCCATGGCAGATTCATGTCAATGTATGGCAAAACCAACACAATATTGTAAAGAAAAAAGTCTTTCTTGAATTTGTTACAATAAAAAAAAGTAACGTGATTTAAAATGATCTATGGCTTATATTGAAACAAAGTTGAAAATACTGCTAATACTACTGAAACTTTTGTTTATAGTCAATACTGAAGAAAACAGCAAGTTATAGTGAGAGGTTGGTACAAATAAAGGTGTACTTTTCCATCAAAATTTAGGGAAACTAGGTTAAGAAACCTTAGATCTGATATATGAGTTATACCTATGTTATTCTTGGCATATTTCCTTGAAAAAAATCAAGTAGCATTTGCTTGAATTCATTCAGTGATGGGTAGGTCATGACCAAATGAGTAGTGGGTCTACCTAAATGAGTTGTTTAGGATCTCAGTTAAGCTGTTTTTCCAGGAACGTGTCATCTATTTTCAAATATATTCCTACTATCAGCTTCTGTTGTCTCTAGAGCTTCAGAACTAAGTCAGTTTTCTCTTCCAGAGGACAAACTTAGCTTCTAGAAGATAGTTTCTGTTTTTCTTCCTTTTTGTATTCTAATGAGCCACAATTCTTTTATCTCATATTTTTAGGTTGTGGATTTGGGACCTTCATCTTATTTGGCTGGTCTGTGAATATTGGCTTCTAATTGCCCATATACCACCAGAATAATTCAGAAAACCCCAGATAAGACTAGAAAAGTAATGTTCAAAGCAATCACTGTACCCTATATTATCAATGTTATAGTTAATTAGTACAACTAAAATTCATGTTATTCTGGAAAAGCGAGTGCCACATTTCACAATCATCTCAAAATAAAAAAAGCTCACAAGTAATTGACCACTTTCATTTAAGCAATAAGTAGTTCAGGTTCCCCTTGGTCTGGAATTACATTTAGTTGATAATTATGCTTAATCCCAGCCACCAATTTCCGTGGAGAGATGCTTGGAAAAATATTAAGGACTGCATACAAACAATGATTCTATCATGGGCACAGCTTATACTATGCATTTATTTGGGGAAACTTTGAATAGGTTACTTTTGTGATAAGGTAATCAAACTTGACCAATAGCCAACAAGTTAGAGCTTATTTTCATAGTTGTACAATTTTGGAAAAGCAGTCAAGAACCTATTGAAAAGCATGTAGTTTTCAGTGCTATGTGGCTACTTTTTTCCTTTTTCTCTACCTCTTATATGTCTGGCTGTCACATCCTTAACCTAAGAATTCTGTTACTATGTATTGCAGATGAGTTTGTCTCGAGAAAAGTGACAGAGCAACAGTAGTTTTATACCACTATCAACAGAGCCTACTCTCTTAAAATCTATAATAATGACAATTACCATCTATTGAACTCTTTCCCTATTTTGGGCACCATGTCAGATATCTTATATGTAACAATCTCATTTAATTCTTACAACGTTCTTATGAGGTAGGTACTATTAATCACTTCATTTTGTATATGAAGTAGCTGAAGCAGAGATAAGTTAAATAACTCCCTAAAGGTAACATAAGTGGTTTAGCTGGGATTTGAATTTAGGTACTTTTTCTCTAGAAACCTTATTCTTACCATTACCTATCTCTATGGTCCCCTTCTCTTTTACTCCCATACTGACCTTCCTTTAATACTTAATCACATGGAAAATTGAGTAAAGTGTGGATTCCTATGTTGAACCCTCATCCCAAAGAGGCTTTTTCAGTATATTTGGAATAAGAATATATATTCTTAGTAAGCTTCCAAGCAATTTTGATCCATGGGTAAGATGCGACTCTTAGAGAAGCATTGTGTTGGATTAAAACATAACTGTCAAAAATATTTACAGATGTAGAAAATAAACTTATAGTTACCAAGGGGTAAGGGGGAGGGAGGGATAAATTGGAAGACTGGGACTGACACACACACTTCTACACAGAGAATACATACCTTATAAGAACCTACTTTATAGCATAGCACAGGGAACTCTAATGTCAGTTCAGTTCAGTTGCTCAGTCATGTCCGACACTTTGTAACCCCATAGACTGCAGCACACCAGGCCTCCCTGTCCATCATCAACTCCCAGAACTTGCTCAAACTCATGTCTATTGAGTTGGTATCATCCCACCATCTCATTCTCTGCCTCATCCCTTCTCGTCCTGCCTTCAATCTTTCACAGCATCAGGGTCTTTTCCAATGAGTCAGTTCTTCATATCAGGTGGCCAAAGTATTGGAGTTTCAGCTTCAGCATCAGTCTTTCCAGTGAGCATTCAGGACTGATTTGCTTTAGGACTGACTGTTGCTTCTTGACCTGCAGTTCTGTGCAATGTCCTATCTGGGAAAAGAATCTAAATAAGAGTGGATAAATGTACATGTGTAGGGCTTCCCTGACAGTGCTAGTGGTAAAGAACCCACTGCAAATGCAGGAGACATAGAGATGCTGATTCGATCCCTGAGTCGAGAAGATGCCCTGGAGGAGGGCATGGCAACCCAATCCAATATTCTTGCTTTGCAAATTCCATGGACAGAGGAACCTGGTGGGCTAAAGTCCATAGCATTGCAAAGAGTGGGAGACAACAGAAGTGACTTAGCATGCATGCATGTGTATATAAGATGATTCACTTTGCTGTATGATAGAAACTAGCACAGCACTGTAAATCAACTATACTCCAATAATTTTTTTTAAAATAACTATTGTCTACCCATCTGACTGGCCCTCAAATTCAAATTCCCTGGGGGTTCTCAGTCTCTTTGCTGGATCCCCAGTTTGGGAAATCTGTTTTGGGTCCTTGAACTTATTTAACAGTGTGAGAATTTTTATTTGACTTTGGAGACCAGTGGGAGACTGAGGCACACTTGCATGTGAGTGTCCAAGAATCTCCTGTGGGTCAATAGTTTGGCCTCAGGTCAAACAACAGGGAGGGAACACAGCCTTGCCCATCAACAAAAAATTGGATTAAAAATTTTCTGAGCATGGCCCCTCCATCAGATGAAGACCCAGTTTTCCCCACCGTCAGTCTGTCCCATCAGGAAGTTTCCATAAGTCTCTTATCTTTATTTATTAGGGGGCAGACAGAATGAAAACCACATTCACAGAAAACTAACCAAACTGATCACATGGACCACAGCCTTATCTAACTCAATGAAATGATGAGTCATCCTGTATAGAGGCACCCAAGATGGCTGGGTCATGGTGGAGAATTCTGGAAAAACTTGGTCCACTGGCAAAGGGAATGGCAAACCACTTCACTATTTTTACTTTGAGAACCCCCTGAACAGAATGAAAAGGAAAAAAAGATGTGACACTGAAAGATGAACTCCCCTGGTCGTTAGGTGCCCAATATGCTCCTGGAGACGAGTGAAGAAATACCTTCAGAAAGAATGAAGAGAAGGAGTCAAAGTGAAAACAACACCCAATTGTGAATGTGACTGGTGATGGCAGTAAAGTCTGATGCTGTAAAGAACAATAATGCATAGGAACCTGGAATGTTAGGCCCATGAATCAAGGTAAATTGAAAGTGGTCAAACAGGAGATTGCAAGAGTGAACATTGACATTTTAGGAATCAGGGAACTAAAATGGACTAGATTGGGTGAATTTTATTCAGATGACCATTGTATCGACTACTGTGGGCAAGAATCCCTTAGAAGAAATGGAGTAGTCCTCATAGTCAACAAAGAGTACAAACTGGAGTACTTGGGTGCAGTGTCAAAAATGACAGAATGATCTATTTCCAAAGCAAACCATTCAATAACATAGTAATCCAAGTCTATGCCACAATCACTAAGGCCGAAGAAGCTGAAGTTGAACAGTTCTATGAAAACCTGAAATACCTTCTAGAACTAACATCAAGAAACATGCCCTCTCATTATATGGGACTGGAATGGAAAAGTAGAAAGTCAAGAGATACCTGAAGTAAAAGGTAAATTTGGCACTGGAGTACAAAACAAAACAGGTCAAAGGCTAACAGAGTTTGCCAAGAGAACACACTGGACATAGCAAACACTCTCTTCCAATAACACGAGAGAAGACTACACATGGACATCACCAGATGGTCAATACCGAAATCACATAGATTGTATTCTTTGCAGCCAAAGATGGAGAAGCTCTATACAGTCAGCAAAAACAAGACCAGGAACTGACTGTGGCTCAGATCATGAACTCCTTATTGCCAAATTCAGACTTAAATTATAGAAAATAGGTAAAACCACCAGACTATTCAGATAGGACCTAAATCAAATCCCTTATCATTATACAGTGGAAGTGACAAATAGATTCAAAGCAATAGATATGATAGACAGAGTGCCTGAAGAACTATGGGTGGAGATTTGTGACACTGTACAGGAGAGAGTGATCAAGACCACCCCCAAGAAAAAGAAATGAAAAAAAGCAAAATGGTTGTTTGAGGAGGCTTCACAAATAGATAAGAAAGAAAAGAAGTGAAAGGCAAAGGAGAAAAGGAAAACATATACCCATTTCAATGCAGAATTCCAAAGAATAGCAAGGAGAGATAAGAAAGCATTCCTCAGTGATCAATGCAAAGAAATAGGGGGAAACAATAGAATATGAAAGACTAACGATCTTCAAGAAAATTAGAGATACCAAGGGAACATTTTATGCAAAGATGGGCTCAATAAAGGACAGAAATAGTATGGAAATAAGAGAAGCAGAAGATATTTAAAAGAGGTGGTAGGAATACACAGAACTACAGAAAAAATATCTTCATGACCCAGATAATCACAGTCGTATGATCACTCATCTAGAGCCAGGCATCCTGGAATGTGAAGTCAAGTGGGCCTTAAGAAGCATCACTAGAAACAAAGCTAGTGGAGGTGACGGAATTCCAGCTGAGCTCTTTCAAGTCCTAAAAGATGATGCTGTGAAAGTGCTGCACTCAATATGCCAGCAGATTTGGAAAACTCAGCAGTGGCCACCAGACTGGAAAAGTTCAATTTTCATTCTAATCTCAAAGAAAGGCAATGCCATATAATATTCAAACTACCACACAATAACTCTCATCTCACACACTTGCAAAATATTACTCCAAATTCTCTAAGTGAAGCTTCAGTGGTACATGAACCCAGAACTTCCAGATGTTCATACTGGATTTAGAAAAAGCAGAGAAACCAGAGACCCAATTGCCAAAACCCATTGGATCATAGGAAAAGCAACCGAGTTCCATAAATATATCTACTTATGCTTTATTGACTATACCAAATCCTTTGAATTTGTGGATCACAAAATACTGTGAAAAAAATTTAAAGAGATGGGAAAACCAGACCACCTTACATGCCTCCTGAGAAATCTGTATGCAGGTCAATAGTTAGATCCAGACATGGAAGAATGGACTGCTTTCAAATTGGGAAAAGAATATGTCAAGGCTGTATGTTGTCACCCTGCTTATTTAACTTATATGCAGTGTTCTGTCTGTCTGTTGTTCGCTCAGTCGTGTCTGATTCTTTATGACCCCATAGACTGTAGCCTACTAGGCTCCTCCGTCCATGGGGTTTTCCAGACAAGAGTACTGGAGTGGGTTGCCATTTCCTTCTCCAGAGGATCTTCCCGACCCAGGGATTGAGCCCGGGTTTCCTTCATTGTAGGCAGATGCTTTACCGTCTGAGCCACCAAGGAAGCCTTATATGCAGTGTATCGCATGTGAAATAATGGGATGGATAAAGCATAAGCTGGAATAAAGATTGCCAGAAGAAATATCAATAACCTCAGATACAGAGATGACACCGTCCTGATGGCAGAAAGTGAAGAGGAACTGAACAGCCTCTTATTGAAAATGAAAGAGGAGAGTGAAATGCCTGGCTTAAAACTAATATTCAAAAATCTAAGATCATGGCACCTGGTCTCATCACTTCATAGCAAGTAGATGGGGAAACAATGGAAACAGTTATAGACTTTTTTCTCTTGGGCTCGAAATCACTGCAGATGGTGACTGCAGCCATGAAATAAAAAGACACTAGCTTCTTGGGGGGAAAAAAAGCTATGACAAACCTACACAGCATATTAAAGAGCAGAAACATTACTTTGCCGACAAATGTCCAGATAGTCAAAGCTATGTTTTTTCCAGTAAGTCATGTTTGGATGTGAGAGTTGGACTGTGAAGAAAGCTGAGCACCAAAGAATTGATGCTTTTGAACTGTGGTGTTGGAGGAGATTCTTGAGAGTCCCTTGAACTGCAAGGAGATCAAACCAGTCAATCCTAAAGGAAATCAGTCCTGAATATTCATTGGAAGGACTGATGATGAAGCTGAAGCTCCCATACTTTGGCCACCTAATGTGAAGAACTGACTGATTGGAAATGACCCTGATGTTGGGAAAGATTGAGGGCAGGAGGAGAGAGGTACGACAGAGGATGAGATGTTGGATGGCATCACTGACTCAATGGACATGTGTTTAAGCAAGCTCTGGGTGTTGGTAATGGACAGGGTAGCCTGTTGTGCTGCAGTCCATGGGGTTACAAAAAGTCTCACATGAGTGAGCAACTGAACTGAACTGTCCCATCTGAATTGAGACTTCTTTGCAGATGTCTTTTTCTTTTCATCCAACAGATATTTGTGGTCCCCCTATAGGATCTTAAGGCTTCCTAGTTGTCACCACTGGTAAAGAATCTGTCTGCCAATGCAGGAGACACTAGAGATTCGGGTTCAATCTCTGGGTCAGGAAGATTCCCTGGAAAAGGAAATGTAAACCTGCTCCACTATTCTTGTCTGGAAAATTCCATGGACAGAGAAGTCTGGAGGGCTACAGTCCATGGAGCCACAAAGAGTCAGACATGGCTGAACACACACATGAGAGTTTAAGGTAGATTTGAGGGAACCTGGCAATTACCACATACTCTCAAGCCTCCCCTATCTCTTTATTTCCTTGGGTAGTTACACAATAAGAGGAAGAGGAATCTAAATTTGAGATATCCAAGAAAGGAATTGGAATGCTTTTCTTTTTCCAGAACCCTCTTCACACTCTGATGGGGGGAAGTGAAATTGTTATTCACTCAGTCATGTCCAACTCTTCATGATTTCATGGACTGTAGGCCGGCAGGCTCCTCTGTCCATGGAATTCTCTAGGCAATGATACTAGAGTCATAGCAATTTCCTTCTCCAGGTCATCTTTCTGATCTAAAGATCGAACCTGGGTCTCCCACCTTGCAGGCAGATTCTTTACCATCTAACTCACCAGGGAACCCCCTCTAGGGGGGAAGGTGAGGTTAAGAGAAAGGTATTCTAGAGTAGGTTTCACTTTCTCGTGAGTGAATGAAAACAAAAGCCTTCCCCCCAAACACATGCATTGTTGTTGTTGTTCAGTCCCTCAGTCATGTCTAACTCTGCAACCCCATGGACTGCAGCAGGCCATGCTTCCCTGTCCTTCACTATCTCTAGGAATTTGCTCAAACTCATGTCAACTGAGTTGGTGATACCACCCTCTGTCATCCTCTTCTCCTCCTGCTTTCAAGCTTTCCTAGCCTCAGGGTCTTTTTCAATGAGTCAGCTCTTTGCACCAGGTGGCCAAATTATTGGAGTTTTAGCATCAGTCTTTCCAATGAATACACAAGGTTGATTTCCTTTACGATTGACTGGTTTGATCTTTTTGTCCAAGGGACTCTCAAGAGTCTTCTCCAATTCCACAGTTTGAAAGCATCAATTCTTCAGCACTCAGTCTTTTTTATGGTCCAACTCACATCTATACACGACTACTGGACAAACCATGGCTTTGACTGGATGGACCTTTGTCGAAAATGTGATGTCTCTGCTTTTTAATACATTAATTTTCCTCTTGGTCTTCCCAAACCAGCATATCTTGAGTATTTGCTATGTGATAGGCAAAGTTCTAAATATTTCATGTATATTAACTGTAATTAGCCTTTTAATCTTCACAAAATTCTGGTGGTAAGTATAATTACTTTCTCTTTTTCAAATGGGAAACAGGCATAGAGAAGTTGAAGGACTTTCCTAAGGTTACATGGATATGTAATGTCAGAGCCAGGTTTTGAATTGTGGCAGTCCAAATCCAACTATAGGCCCTTCACTATTACATAAAATATCTTCTTTAGTTAAACTTTTTCAGTGACAGACCTAAAAAAGAGTTTAGAGGTTACATAATTTGTGTATTTCAAGTTGTTTATTTCTTCATGAAACTATTCAAATGAAAGCATCCACAGATAAGTCTAAAGCTGCTATGATTCCAGGGCCTATGGCTGTACCTGCCATAACCCAGCAGGATATTCTGTATTAACACCATTTGAAAACAACCAACCCAGACCTCTTCCCTATTTAGTAAATGAATAAACTATTTCAGATAGAGTAGTTATATTGCCCAAAGTCATAATATTAATTGTTGGCAGAGCTGGGACTGGTACATGAATCTTTTGATTCTCAATTTAGTGTTCTTCCTGATTTACTACACAGCTTCCTACACAGTTTCCTCCAGGCAAGAATCCCACTTTACATCTCTAGCATCTTTTAGCTTCTGGTATGACAGGGCAAAAAATGGCTGAGTAACCAAACGAGTTGAAGTTGTGTATGTGAAGTTTGGCTCTTGATTTGCAAAGCCACTTTAGAATAACCAAGCAAATTAACTTGGGGACAGATGCCTAAGATATAAACAATAAAATAGATCATTTGCTGTGAACTCATTCTGGACGGTTTCTTACTAATATAATATGGTAATTTTAAAAAAAATCTGGCTTAGGCAGGGAGGAGAACCTCATATTATTTAATGTATGTGAGAAATATTTTGGAGCATGCCCTTCCTGGTTCACTGTTCAAATGTTCAGTTAGGGCCCAAGGCCAAGGTACTATGCTAGGTGCTGGGGTGTCAGCTAATGTTACAGCCTGTATTAGTTTTTTAATCACACTCATAAAAATTGCCACAAACTCAGTGCAAATTTGTTACCTTACAGATTTGTGGGTCAGAACTTCGTTTTGAGTATAATTTGGTTAAAGTCAAGATGCTGTCAAGGCTTTCTTATTTTAGGGATCTTTAATGGAGAATCCATTTCCTTACCTTTTTCAGCTTCTAGAGGCTGTCTGCATAGCTTGGCTCATGGGCTCCTTTCCCTGTTTTCAAAACCAGCAACAGAAATCTAAGTCCTTCTTATACTACCATCTCTCTGGTTCTCTATAGCTGGGTAAGGTACTCTGCTTTTTAAGGACCTATGGAATTACATTAGACCCACATGGGTAATCCAAAATCACCTCCTCATCTCAAAGTCCTTAATTTTATATGCAAAGTAATATATTCATAGGTTCCCAGGATTTGGACATGGATATTTACAGAGCTTGCATTATTGTGCTTACCATACAACACTTCAATTTATACATCAGTAAAGAAAATAGGCTTGCATATGCATAGTTTTAGGTAAAATGCTATGTTCCAAAATGAGGCATTAATACCCATGGTGGGGGGTGGATAAGGTTTAAGGAAAGAATTACAAAAAATGTTTAACTATAACTGGATTTTAACATATGAGGAGGAGAGGTTCAAAAGGGGAGGTGATGAGAAATAAACATAAAGGGAATTTGTGCCTAAATTAAGGAGGGTGTGCCAAGGAAAAACTGAAGATTTATGAGCAAAAGGAAGATATGGTCAAAGCCAAGTTTCTGTAAGATCATTTTTAAAGTAGTTAAAAATCTAGATTGGAGTGGAGAGCAAGAGATGATTTAGCAGAAGATAACAATGGTCCAAGTAAAGTTGATGAAGACCTGGTACAGAATGGTGAAATGTAGAAGTTGATTGGATGGGAGAAATTAAAAAACAAGATCCAAAGACACAGATTTCTTAACTTGACTACTAGAAGCATGATTATGCTATTACCTGAGAAAAGTAACTCATGAATAGAAGACAGTTTGGGAGGAACATAATGAGATCAGTTTGAAGTAATTTCTGATGAAGGTATCCATTTATTACCTCTTTTATTTTTAAAATTTATTTATTTTGCATGGGATTTGACAACAAAGAAGTAAAGTATGGGAAGTAACATATTTAATTAAAAGAGTAATAAATATGATTTTTATTTTAGAAACTTTTTTAATGTTAAAATAATTGTTTGGCAATTTAAAAATATCTTGCAGTTTGTGGAAGTTGTACTTTAGCAAGTCTCTCCTTTTAGCTGTGTTCTTTAGCTATCTAAGTTCTTATAAATGGATGATTTCAGATGAGAATTTTCCTTCTTTTTCTCTTTTTCATTCATATCAATGAAATAAAATGATGTGGTTCAATTTGTTTTAAAATTTTATTTATTTTTAATTAAAGGATATTGCTGTACAGTATTGTGCTGGTTTCTACCAAACATCAACATGAATCAGCCATAGGTTTACCCATGTTTCCTCCCAGTTGAACATACCTCCAACCTCCCTCCCCATCCCACCCCTCTAGGTTGTTATGGAGCTTCAGTTTGAGTTCCTTGAGTCATACAATAAATTCCAATTGGCTATCTATTTTACATATCCATTGCCTATTTTAAATAATTGAGACTTTCACTTCATTCTTATTTTCTCTGGATGAATTAAAAACATACCATCAATTCTGTCAACTCATTCATAATGAAGACAAAATACCTGAGCTATTTGATATTAGTCAACCTTGAAAATAACCATTTGTCCAGTATAATTAACCACTTACTTAGAGAATAGTTAAATAGTGAGGAATGTATACCCATTAGGGTAAAGGCAAATATACCAGTAATGTTATCTCAGTATTTATGGAATGACACAAAGTATGATGAGCTAGTTTTCTGAAGAACCTCCATAGTGTCTGTACCATTTTACATTCCCACAGTGTAAGAGGGTACCTTTTTGCTACACTTTGTTCCAGAATTTAGTTTTTGTAAACTAAAATTTTACAAATTTTAAAATGATGTCCATATTGAATGGTGTGAGATGACACCTCATTGGAGTTTTGATTTGCATAATTTGCATAATTAGTGTTTTGATTTGCCTAATTAGTGACATTGAAGATCTTTTCGTGTGTTTGTTGGACATCTGTATATCTTCTTCAAAGAAATATCTATTTAGATCTTATGCCAGTTTTTTCCATTGGATTCTTTGTTTGTTTGTTTTTTATATTCAGCCACATAAGCTCTTTCTGTACTTTAGCAATTAATACTCTTTTTGTTGCTTGATTTGTAAATAGTTTCTCCCACTCTGAGTGTTGTCTCATTGTTTGGTTTTCTTTGCTGTGCAAAAGATTTTAAGTTTTATTAGATCCCATTTACTTTTATTTTAATTTTCATTACTCCAGAAGGTGGATCCAAAAAGATCTTGCTACTATTGATGTCAAAGAGGGATCTGAGTGTGTTTTCCTCTAAGAGTTTTATACTGTTTAGACTTGCATTTATGTCTTTGATCCATTTTGATTTTGGTTAGGGCATGTTCTGGACTTCCCAGTGGTTCAGATGGTAAAGAATCTGTCTGCAATGCAGGAGATGCGGGTTCAGTCCCTGGGTTGGGAAGATCCCCTGTAGAAAGGATTGGCTACACACTCCACTATTCCTGTCTAAAGAATTCCATGGCACTGCTGGGCATACACACTGAGGAAACCAGAATTGAAAGAGACACGTGTACCCCAATCTTCATCGCCACACTGTTTACAATAGCCAGGACATGGAAGCAACCTAGATGCCCATCAACTGACGAATGGATAAGAAAGCTGTGGTACATATACACAATGGGATATTACTCAGCCATTAAAGAGAATACATTTGAATCAGTTCTACTTAGGTGGACGAAACTGGAGCCTATTACACAGAATGAAGTAAGCCAGAAGGAAAAACAACAATACAGTATACTGATGCATATATATGGAATTTAGAAAGATGGTAATGATAACCTTGTAAGCAATTCAGCAAAAGAGACACAGATGTATATATAGAACAGTCTTTTGGACTCTATGGGAGAGGATGAGAGTGGTATGATATGGGAGAATGGCATTGAAACATGTGAATTATCATATGTGAAATGAATTGCCAGCCCAGGATTGATGCATGATACAGGGTGCTCAGAGCTGGTGCACCGGGACGACCTAGAGGGATGGAATCAGGAGGGAGGGGTGTACTGTAAGGAGAACACATGTATACCCATGGCGGATTCATGTCAACATATGGCAAAACCAATGTGATAATGTAAAGGAAAAAATAAATTAATTAATTAAAAAAAAAGAATTCCATGGACAGAGGAGCCTGACGAGCTACAGTTTTGGGGGTTGCAAATAGTTGAACATGACTGAGAGACCAACAATTACACTTTCTTTTTCAGGGAATGTTCTAATTTAATGCTTTTATAGGTATTGCTCCAGCATAATTATTGGAGATCCTGTCTTTTGTCCATTGTATAGTCTTACCTACGTTGTCATGGATTAGGTGACCATAGTTGCATTGTTTCATCTCTGGGCTTTCTATCCTGTCCCACTGATGTATATCTCTGCTTTTCTGGCAGTACCAGAGTATCTTGATGACTATAAGTTTGTCATGTAATCTGCAGTCATGGAGCCTGATTCCTCCAGTTGAAGTTTTCTTTCTCAAGAATGGTTTGGCTATTTGTAGTCTTTAATGTTTCCCTACAAATTGTAAAAGTTTGTGTTCTATTCTGTGAAAAATGCCAAGGATGATTTGATAGGAATTGCATTGAATCTGTAGATTATTTTGGGTAGTATAGTCATTTTCCATAATATTGATTCTTCCAATACAAGAACATGGTATAACTCTCCCCTTGTGTCATCTTTGATTTTTTAATCAATATATTATAGCTTTCTGAGTACAGGATTTTGCTTGCTTAGGTAAGTTTGTCCCTAGGTATTTTATTCTTTTTTTGGAATAATAAATGAAATCATTTCCTGAATTCCTTATTCTGGGCTTTTACTGTTAGTGTATAACAATGTAAGAGATTTTTGTGTATTTATTTTGTATCCTGCAACTTTACCAGTTTCATTGATGAGCTCTAGTAGTTTCCAGTTTGCATCTTTAGGATTTTCTATGTATAGTATTGTCATCTGCAAACACTGACAATTTTGTTTCTTCTTCTTTTCCAATTTGAACTCCTTTTCCTGTTTTCTCTGATTCCCATGGCTAGAACTTTCAAATATATGATGAATAATTGTGGGGAGTAGACATCCTTGTCTTGTTCCTAATCTTAGAGGAAATGCTTTAAGTTTTTCACCATTGAGAATGATGTTTACTGAGGGTTTGTCATAAATGGTCTTTATTATGTTGAAGTAGGACCATTTATGCCCACTTTCTGTAGAGAATTTATCATAAATTTTGAATTTATCATGAGTTTTGAATTTTGTCAAATGCTTATTCTGCCTCTATGGTAAAGAAAGCTGAGCAGTGAAAAACTGATGCTTTTGAACTGTGGTGTTGGAGAAGACTCTTGAGAGTCCCTTGGACTGCAAGGAGATCCAACCAGTCCATCCTAAAGGAGATCAGTCCTGGGTGTTCATTGGAAGGACTGATATTGAAGCTGAAACTCCAATACTTTGGCCACCTGATGCGAAGAGTTGACTCATTGGAAAAGACCCTGATGTTGGGAAGGATTGGGGGCAGGAGGAGAAGGGGATGACAGAGTATGAGATGGCTGGATGGCATCACCGACTTGATGGACATGGGTTTGGGTAGACTCTGGGAGTTGGTGATGGTCAGGGAGTCCTGGCGTGCTGTAATTCATGGGGTCACAAAGAGTGGGACATGACTGAGCAACCGAACTGAACTGATGGAGATGATTATATTCAGTTTGCTAATATAGTGTATCACATTGATTAGTTTCCACGTATTGAAGAATCCTTGCATCCCTGTGGTAAACTCTACTTGATCATCATATATGATCATTTTAATATCTTGTTGGATTCTGTTTGCTAGTATTTCCTTGAGGCTCTTGGCATCTCTTCTCATTACTGATATTCTTTTAGGATTATTTGTATTTTTACACTATCATTTTTAACTTCTTTCTCATTTTATTAATTTGATTTCTCTCTCTTTTTATCTTGATGAGACTGCCTAAAGTTTTTTCAGTTTTGTATATTTTCCCAAAGAACCAGATTTTAGTTTCTTTCACTTCTATTTCCTTTTTTCCTATTCTTTATGATTTCTTTCCTTCTACGGGCTTTTGGTTTTGTTTGTTCTTTCTCTTGTTGCTTCGGTAAGGTTAGATTGTTTATTTGGAATTTTTCTTGTTTTTGAGGTAAGATTGTATTGCTATAAATTTTCTCTTAGAAATGCTTTTGATGAATCCTATAGGCTTTGAGTCATTGTTTTTTCACTGAAATTTCTTTCTAAGGATTTTGTTTGTTTCCTTTTTATTTCTTCAGTAATTAATTGGATATTTAGTAGCACACTGCTTAGCCTCCACGTATTTGCACTTTTACAGGTTTTATTTTCCTGTAATTGATTTCTAGTTATAGCATTGTAGTCAAGGAAAAAAGTGCTTGCTTTCATTTCAATTTTCTTAAATAAATGAAGTCTTGATTTCTGGCACAAGATGTGATCTATCTTGGAAAATATTCCACGTGCACTTGAGAAGAAAGTATTTTCTACTGTATTCGGATGGAATGCCCTATAAGGATCAATTTGTCCCTGGCCTAATGTTTCATTTAAGACCTGTATTTCCTTATTAAATTGTCTGGATGATCTGTCCATTGGTACAAGTAGGGTGTTAAAGTTTCCCACTATTATTGTGTTACTGTCAATTTCCCACTTTATAGGTGTTAACATCTGTTTTTATATTGAGGTGTATGTATATTTACAATTTTACATTTTCATCTGGGATAAGTACCTTGATCATCATGTAGTGTCCTTTCTTGTCTCTTGTAATAGTCTATGTTATGTAATATGATTATTAATACCCCAGCTTTCTTTGGATTTCCATTTGCATGGTGTATCTTTCTATACCCTCTCTTCAGTCTATGTACCCTAGGTCTCAAGAGGATCTCTTGCAGAAAGTCTTATTTTTGTGTCCATTCAGCCAGTCTATGTCTATAGATTTGAGAATTTAATCCATTTACACTTGAGATAATTTTCAATATGTATGTTTATACTGTCATTTCAAAAAAATATTTTGGATTTATTTTTTTGAGTCTTTCCTCCCCCTTCCTCTTCTGTTCTCTCTTTTTTGTGTGTTTTGCCTTGAGAAGTTCCTTAATCAATTGTTCCAAGCTGGTTTGGTGGTGCTGAATTCTCTTAGGTTTTGCTTGTCTGCAAAGCTTTAGATCTCTTAGTCAAATGTGAATGAGAGCATTATTGGGTAGAGTATTCTTGCTTGTAGGTATTTCTTTTCCTTCATTTTATTTATTCATTTATCACTGTGCTGGGTCTTCGCTGCTGAATGTAGCCTTTGTCTAGTTACAGTGAGGGGAGGCTACACTTTGTTGCAGCGCATGGGCTTCTCTTTGGAGCAACTTCTCTTATTGTGGAGCATGGAGTCTAGCAGCATGGACACAGTTGTGGTGCATGGGCTTAATTGCTTCATGGAATGTGGGATCTTCCCAGACCAGGGATTGTACACATATCCCCTGTATTGGCAGGTGGATTCTTAACCAATGGAGCACCAAGGAAGTCCTCACTTTCAAGGCAGAGGAACCAGAGATCCAATTGTCAACATCCACTGAATCATACGAAAGCAAGAGAATGCCAGAGGAACATCTACTTATGCTTTATTGACTATGCCAAAGCCTTTGACTTTGTGGATCATGACAAACTTTGGAAAATTGTTAAAGAGATGTGAGTGCCAGACCACCTACCTGCCTCCTGAGAAATCTGTATGCAGGTCAAGAAGCAACAGCTAGAACTGGACATGAAACAATGGAATGATTCCAAATTTGAAAAATATTTCATCAACGCTGTATATTGTCACCCCGCTTATTTAACTTATATGCAGAGTACATCAAGCTAAATACCAGGCTATATGAAGCACAAGCTGGAATCAAGATTGCCAGGAGAAATATCAATAACCTCAGATATGCAGATGACACCAGCATTATGGCAGAAATTGAAGAGGAACTGAAGTGCTTCTTGATGAAAGTGAAAGAGAAGAGTGAAATACTGGCTTAAAACTCAACATTCAAAAAATCAAGATTATGGCATCTGGTTCCACCACTTCATGGCAAATAGATGGGGAAACAAGGAAAAGAGTGAGAGACTTTCTTTTTTTGGGCTCCAAAATCACTCCATATGGTGACTGCAGCCGTGAAATTAAAAGACAGTTGCTCCTTGGAAGAAAAGCAATGACCAACCTAGACAGCACATTAAAAAGCAGAGACATTACTTTGCCAACAAATGTTCATCTAGTCAAAGCTATGGTTTTTCCAGTAGTCATATATTGATGTGAGAGTTGGACTATAAAGAAAGGTGAGTGCTGAAGTATATATGTTTTTGAATTCTGGTGTTGGAGGAGCCTCTTGAGTGTCCCTTGGGCTGCAAGGAGATCAAACCAGTCCATCCTAAAGGAAATCAGTCCTGAATATTCGTTGGAAGGACTGATGCTGAAGCTGAAGTTCCAACACTTTGGCCACCTGATGGGAAGAACTGACTCATTTGAAAAGACTCTGATGCTGGGAAAGATTGAGGGCAGGAGGAGAGGGGGACGACAAAGGATGAGGTGGTTGGATGGCATCACCAGCTCAATGGATGTGAGTTTGAGCAAGCTCTGGGAGTTTGTGATGGACAAGTTTTCCTGGCTTGCTATAGTCCATGGGGTCGCAAAGAGTCAGAAGTGACTGAGAGAGGGAATCAATTCAACTGAATAATGAGTGATGTTGAGCATCTTTACATGTGTTTATTAGCCATCTTTATGTCTTCTTTGGATAAATTTCTGTTTAGATCTGCCCACGTTTTCACTGGGTTGTTTGTTTTTCTGGTATTAAGTTGCATGAGCTGCTTGTACATTTTGGAGATTAATTTGAACTCAGTCCTCTTTAAACCATTCAGGAGGAGATTTTTGTTCTTCAATGTTTGGTTTTGTAGGACACTGTATTAATGAGTACCTATGGGGACAAAAATTGGGGAAAAGTGAGGCCCAGCATTATTTTTCTTTACATTATAGTGTTGGTTTTGCCATACATTGACATGAATCCGCCATGAGTTTATATGTGTTCCCCTTCCAGAACCTCCTCCCACCTCCCTCCTGATTCCATCTCTCTGAGTCATCCCAATGCACCAGCCCTGAGTACCCTGTATCAAGCATCAAACCTGGGCTGGCAATTGATTTCACATATGATAATTTACATGTTTCAATGCCGTTCTCCCATATCATCCCACCCTTCCCCTCTCCCATAGAGTTCAAAAGACTGTTCTATACATCTGCGTCTCTTTTGCTGTCTCGCATACAAGGTTATTGTTACCATATTTCTAAATTCCATGTAGGAATGAGCATTCTCAGTGTGCGGTGAGGAACAGGGAAGATTCAGACATAGTCTCTGCCATGAAAAAGCTCCTTGCCTACATAAGGAGATGAGAAAATACAGATTATTTAGACATATGGGAGAGTGTGGTCAGTGTATCATGCACCTCAGAATTGAGGGTGGATTTATGTGATAGAACACGATAATGTAAAGAAAATTAAAATTAAAAAAAGAAATTATAACTGTTAAAATAAGTTTCAGAAATGAGTGGTCAATGAGGCTGGTAGCCTATATAGGGAAGTGTAATAGATGAGCTTGTCTTTTTTTGCTTGTTTTGAAGGATGGTTACAGTTTGAGAGGGAGGAGAGGGGAGATGAAGGGGTCAGGACAAAGTCAGTTAACTGTGTTCTTCAGTAGCAATATAAGAATAGTAAAATGTGCATGCATGTACATGTGTGTGCACACATATGCATGTGTGTGCAAGTGCTCATGTGCAGCAGTGAAAGAATAATTCACTATACCTGGTTCTCTCATACACAGACCTAAGAATAACATGTATACATTTGTGAGGGAGTGTAGAAAGCATAAGAACTGTTGAGAAGAAAAATTCAAATAAAGCAGAACTGTTGAAGATTCTCCTAGTCTTGTCTACCAGGTTCACCTTCCAAATCTGAGGCTTATTATCTGTCTCAACCCAGTGGTCCATCTTGTTCTTTAAGTGCTGTATGATATGTACCAATGGCTTACTATATGAGAATTAGAGCCTAGTATCTTGCTTCCTGCACTTTATTAGGCAATTCGGGAATACTAATATCCAAGATTGAATCTATATTGGTGAAATTTTCTACCTTATAGTATATAATAGGGAGTACTTTTGGTGGGCAGACTTTCCAGTGTCCTTCAAATTATGCCGTATGATTATTCTGCTCTCAGACCTAACCTGCTTTCTTTTGTTTGTTTGTTTTGCTCTTGTCTTTTTTTTTTTTTTTTTTTTTTTTCTCTTGTCTTTTTTTTTTTTTTTTTTGCTATGCTTTGCAGCATATGGGACCTTAGTTCTCTGACCAGGGATTGAATATGCGACCCTTACACTTGGAAATGCAGAGTCTTAACCACTGTACCACCAGGAAGTCCCATAATCTGTTTTCAATACTAAATTCTGTTCCACTATTTCCAATGCTATGAAAACTTTCAAGAAATGGGGATGTAAATCGAAAAATCTACAAGTAATAAATGCTGGAGAGGATGTGGAGAAAAGGGAACCCTCTTACACTGTTGGTGTGATTGCAAACTAGTACAGCCACTATGGAGAACAGTGTGGAGGTTCCTTAAAAAACTGCAAATAGACCTGCCATATGACCCAGCAATCCCACTGCTGGGCATATACACTGAAGAAACCAGAATTGAAAGAGCCACGTGTACCCCAATGTTCATCGCTGCATTGTTTACAATAGCCAGGACATGGAAGCAACCTAGATGCCCATCAACTGACAAATGGATAAGAAAGCTGTGGTACATATACACAATGGAATATTACTCAGCCATTAAAAAAATTCATTTGAATCAGTTCTACTCAGGTGGACGGAACTGGAGCCCATTATCCAGAGTGAAGTAAGCCAGAAGGAAAAACAACAATGCAGTATACTAATGCATATATATATGGAATTTAGAAAGACGGTTACGAGAACCCAGCATGTGAGACAGCAAAAGGAATGCAGATGTATAGAACAGACTCGTGGACTCTGGATGAGAGCAAGGGTGGGATGATATGGGAGAATGGCATTGAAACATGTTAACTATCATATGTGTAATCAATCACCAGCTCAGGATTGATGCTCGGGGCTGGTGCATCGAGATTTCCCGGGGGGAGGGAAGAGGGAGGGAGGAGGGAGCGGGATTCTGGAGGGGGAGCATATGTAAACCCATGGCGATATCATGTCATTGTATGGCAAAACTAATAAAAAAAATTAAAAAATAAACCAATAAAAAAAAGAAATGGGGATGTAATTATGTACATTTTACCTTGCCTCTGTCCTTTGGCATGAGGGTTGAGATGATTCCCACACCCATAACGTCCCTACCTACATGGAAATCCAGGCTGAGTCATAACACAGACAGGACCATTTCAACCTTGGGCATAAGTCATGTAACTAAAGGTCACTTGATTCAGTCAAAGATGAATTACTTACGAAGAAGCTACTGTGACAGAGCCGATGGAGGAAAAATGTCATCTATTGAATAGCTGTTGTGAGCCAGACACATGTTTTAAAAGATTTTTTTTTTCAGGAGGGAAGTGGGAAGGGGGTTCTGG